>JACRUU010000005.1:7909654-8012154 GCA_030449085.1 Kryptopterus vitreolus | reverse complement strand
CGAGGGGCCACCCCGATATGCATTAGGTGCATGTTCTCACCAACCCTCGTCTCCTCCAGGTCTAATCCGCTCCATCACCTGCAGGAGGGCACTGGGTGCAACCACATGCAACAATGCAACAATCTCTTATTTGAACCGATCACCAACTGTGTATTAGGGAGAAGGCCCTGAATGATGATGTCAGCTTTCTTGGTGGGTTTGGAGGCTTCACGTGAGAGCTAACAGGTTAGAGGAATAATAAGTTCAATCCAATCAAGATTCAGAATAAACAGATTGCAAATGTGACTGATCAATAATAATAACAATAATAATAATAATAATAATAATAATAATAATAATAATAATAATAAGACTAAAAAAATAGGATTGCCAAACAGGATTCAGTTTGAATCAGAGGATGATAGAAATGGTCGTGCTAGACTGAGAGAACAGGGACCGAGCCCTACCTTTAAAACCCGGATCCCTGCAGCAGGAGCGGGAGCAGAAGAAACAGAAGAAGGAGAAGAAACAGGAGCAAGAGCGGCGGCGGTGTTTCCTCCTTCACCTCCTTCACCGCCACCTCCTCCGCCGCCTCCTCCGCCACCACCTCCTCCTCCTCGGCTCGACACGCGTATTGACGCCGCTTCTCGGAGCCCCGGTCTCGGCCACGTCCCCGAGCCGCTCCCGCTCCGGCCCTCCTCCGCGCCGGCGCTGCTTTTTCGCTCGGCGATTTTCTCCTCGTCCTTCATGTCGTCTCTCCTACACGCAGCGTGGCGTCGCGGCCGCAAAAATCCCACACGCAACGTCGCCTGCTGAATTCCGACACAGGAGGCGGCGGAAAAACCCCATCCTGACTCGGTGAGACGCCATCACGAGCACTGAGAATCTCTCTCTCTCTCTCTCTCTCTCTCTCTCTCTCTCTCTCTCTGCTGTCAGATCGCACGATGAATAAACATAAGGGGCGGGGCCAGCCCGGGTGTTTTTTTTTTTGCTTTCTGTTATTAATATTCATAAGCCACAAGCCTTTCTCCATCGCTCTTTCCATATTTTCTTTCCTTTCTTTTATCTAGAGATCAAAACAACGTCCCAAAGTGCGTCCCGAAATGGTTCATGTTTGGATTAAACAAGTCAGTCCTTAAATCAGTCAGTCCTTAAATCAGTCATTCCTTAAACCACTCATTCCTTAAACCAGTCAGTCCTTAAATCAGTCATTCCTTAAACCAGTCAGTCAGACACGAGGTGATCATATGTATTAGGAAAAGACGACTAGGTCAGATTGGGAGCTTTGACCAGGTTTGTTTAGTGAATCCTGTAGTGAATAAGTGAAGATCCGGAGAGGTGAGCTGTCTTGTATGCCAAAGATCCCTCTTATCTTCTGCCTTTTTCCTTTTTATGTTGTCATAGCTAGTCTTATCAAAGTCCTTCTTTTACCATCATAATACATTGTACTAAATTAGTTAACGCTTATTCATTCATTCATCTGCTACCGCTATATCCGATCTTCTCTCGGGTCAGCGGGGAGGCGTCTTCCAGCGGTCTTGGGGCATCAAGGCAGGACACACCCTGTATGGGGTGCCAACCCATCGCAGGGCACACACACACACACACACACACACACACCACACACACACACACACACACACACACACACTAGGGACAATTTTCCAAGGAGCCCCTGAGGCACGGCGAGAATATGCAAACTCCACACACACTGGTGAGAATCGAACCCAGACCCTGGAAGTGTGAGGCGAACGTGCTAAGCAATAAGCCGCCTCCTGAGATAGGCACAGGTTCCAAGCGACACGAGAGAGAAGTCGGATAAAGCGGATTCGTTCCGCCACTTGACGGAACCCTGGCTTGGGGGAAACAATAGTAATAAATCGGCTTAATTTACTTACTTCAAGTAAAATAAACAAATAAACAAAATAAACGAACATATCCTTGTAAAAATCTTTTTTTTTCATTCCTTTAGTGAAACTGAAGGAAACCAAACATCACATTTATTACTGCAACTGTATTCAAATTTGCAAGCCTGTTGTGCATTGAAATGATTTATAGATATATATATATATATATATATATAATATATATATATATATATATATATATATGTATATATATAATATGGTGAGATCAGACACTGAAGTTGATGGAGATCTCCATTTCCAATTCCCCCTAAGGTGTTCAGGACACTTGAACACGTTTACTTAGTCGAAAATGTAATTAGACAAATAGTTATTATATGTTATATCAATTATAAGTATATAATTTAACATTTAACAGTGCTGAAAAAACTTTTAATGCATTCTGACTCTGTACACATCACATCCTTTCACACCCCTCCATTTCTGCATAATTTGGTTTAATGACCATATGCGGCCTGTTTCCTTTATTCTACGGCAAATAATATAGAAAATCTGAAGATACAGCCAATCACAATTCAGAAATACTCTAATACTGATAAAACAACACAACCTGGTTTCATTGGTCAGTCTATGTTTTTACAGTAATGGCATTACATAATTTCCTGACTTCCTGCAGTTTTCATTGTTCACCACCAGAGGGAAGCACTATAGTGATTTATTCGCTATCTGAACAAAGCAGGAGTGTTTAAAGGCGATTTTCAGTTTTCGAATAATAACAGCTTTTAAAAAAAGAAAAAATTGTGATTAAAATAGTAACTGTAATAGTGATGATAGAAAAAATGATTATAGAATATACTACTGCAGGGGGCACGGTGGCTTAGTGGTAAACACATTCGCCTCACACCGCCAGGGTCCGGGTTCGATTACCATCTCGACCATGTGTGTGTGGAGTTTGCATGTTCTCCCCGTGCCTCAGGGGGTTTTTCTCCGGGTTCTCCGGTTTCCTCCCGGTCCAAAAACATGCACAGTAGGTTGATTGGCACCTTGGAAAATTGTCCCTAGTGTGTGAGTGAGTGTGTGTGTGTCCTGCGATGGGTTGGCATTCCATCCAGGGTGTATCCTGCCTTAATGCCCATAGACGCCTGAGATAGGCACAGACTCCCCGTGACCCGAGGGAAGATCGGATAAAGCGGTAGAAGATGAATGAATGAATATACTACTGCAATAAGTACTATTCATAATATTGATTCATATTCATAATAATACTGTCAATCTGATCTTTTTTGAGTATTGGTGTAAAATCGCTTACTTGCAAATGCAGCAAATTGTAAGGTTGTTTTCAAATGTACGGATTTCGATATTATTTAAAAAAACAAACAAACAAACAAAAAAAAACAGACACCAATCGTTTCACAGTGTAGTGGCTTTTGCAATCATTAAACACTGTTGTACAAAATATCTGCTCCATGTTTCATTAAAGTACACAAAGGATAGAGAACATGAACACAGCTGGATCGTTAAACAAAATCAGATTTATTGTTTTTTCATGAATTACAATACAAACACATAGGCAAAATAACCAAATGAATCAAGTGCTACATTATATTATGTCTGCCTGTAGTGATTTTCACCTTGTTTACCATTCAAAGCTAACTAAAGGATGTTTTTTGCGGGATTTTTTTACATTTGCCGTTAGCGAACCAGCTTGGGAAGGATGCTCGAGTAGTTAACCTGACACTGGTCTGCTGCGAGGTCGCTGCATGCATCATCCTGAAGGCCTTTGTGACGCTGCCTATAATATACGCACCTTCCATCTCAGTGCGGAATGCCTCGTTCTGCAATAAGGAAAGGAGAATAAAGGGGTTCACACATAGATGGTCTTATAATCCAGATACATCATTTCAACCTAGTGCACCTGCAATAGCAACAGTTACACCATACAGCTTTAAATGTAGCTCATAAAGGATATGATCTAAGACGATGTCTGTTTGCCACCACACATTTCAACATTATAAAGGCTGCACGTGGTTGACGTGCTTTGCATTTTCAGTACCTGCCTTATGCAACAAGATGGTTATAATGGTTTATAATTAGTCATTATACTGATGCACAAACTGAACACATCAGTTGCTTCAGCATGTAAAGCATTCCTGTCACAAGTTAGAAGGTGATTTCACTGGAAACCATTTACTGGTTCCTGCCACCTTGGTCCTCCATCACGTTCCTAATTAAATCCCATGGTCACTTCCCAGTTGTTCCCAGTTGCCATTCCTTTGTTTCCCTACTACGTGAGACTATCTGGTACGAATCTGTGGTCGGTTGTACAGGAGCCCTAAACGGGGTCAAGTTAGAGGATGCCCAACGTTCTGGACAAGTTGGGGAGGAAGGTGGGGTCTGTTGTGGGCTCGGAGTCTGACATGAGTGGCAGAGAGACGGGCGCTGAACAGGATCCTGTCGATCATAGACAGTCCACGACATCCACTGTACATCAGTTCCAGGCAGAGGAGCAGCTTCAGTGACAGGTTATTGTCACTCTCCCTATTCCACCGACAGACTGATGAGGTCATACCCCCCCCCCCCCACACACACACACACACACCCCTTCACCCACCGCACCCCATTCCATGCGACTCTTTACTACACAGTCAGAGGGATAAGAAGTCAGCTCTAAGCATGTTGTACACTAGAGCTATCTTAAGATTAGATTAAGACTAAAAGATTATTGCACTCGTTTTATTATTCTATTACCTTTATATTTGTTTTTTTTTTTTAGATTTACTGCCTGTGTCTGTGGTTAATGCTGGAAACTGTAAATTTCCCTCAAGGATGAATAAAATGTCTATCCATCTCAGGCACCTTTGGTGACCCGCTCACTTCATTTTCACTCCAGCGCCGTCAGAAATCACTCCCTGCACCACATCTCCATTCAATTTACACACAATGTACAACCATTTCAAGATCCAGCATACATATAGTTGTGTTTAAAAGAACACCAGTGTGTTAAAACGGTGCGTACAGCTTTAAATAACCGTATAATAACTTTTATTTAAATACATGCATTGGGAACACTGCTCATTAAATCCTAAAACCACAACATGCAATGAAAAATTTATCAAATGTGTTATTACTTTACAGAAATGGAAGACAAAAAAAGGATTATTAATAACACCGCCAGGATCCGGGTTCGATTCCCGTCTCGGGAATGTGTGTGTGGAGTTTGCATGTCCTCCCCGTGCCTCAGGGGTTTTTTCCCCGGGTTCTCCGGTTTCCCCCGGTCCAAAAACATGCACGGTAGGTTGATTGGCACCTTGGAAAATTGTCCCTAGTGTATGAATGTGTGCGTGAATGTGTGAGTGTGTGCCCTGCGATGGGTTGCCATTCCATCCAGGGTGTATCCTGCCTTAATGCCCATAGACGCCTGAGATAGGCACAGGCTCCCCGTGACCCGAGGAAGATCGGATAAAGCGGTAGAAGATGAATGAATGAATGAATAATCCCTCTGCATTTCTTGATCTTGCCTCAGAAACCGCCGTTTTGACGTCACCACACAAGTTTTATAATGGATTAAGGTCTAGGGGTTTGGGCTCGACACACCATCATCTTAATGGTCTGGAATCAAAGTGCTGTTTTGTTTACTGGTGTGTTTGGGGTTGCTGTCTTATTAAAACACCCAGGGGATTCCCTCTTCGGCAATATGACCTCTTTAAGTATTTAAATGTAGTCCCACTGAACAACGAACCCTGAAATGCGACAAATAGGGCCAGACCATATTATGAGAAGGATCTCCATATTGTGATGCTTGCGTCGTTATGTTCACAGATATAGTCTATATTAATTAAATATATGTAATATAATTCATAAATATCGCATTTGCTCACATTCCACAGTACTGTAGACGGATCTTACAGTCCTAAATGTTCACCTTAAAGATGGAATATTGTTAATTATTCACAAAATTACAGCTTTTTTCCGCAGTTAAATTAATTGATAGATGAAATTAAAGGCACAGTCGTCTTGTATTACACACACTACTGAATATTTACCACTTCAAATAGGAGACTCGACGGAAAAATGTTTCTAGGTTGAAAAAAAATAAAAAATAAAACCAGCTGGCTTACTCGCACTAATAGTACTGTATTACAAATACCATCACTTATACTATAATTTCACTACAAATAATTAAGAAAAAAAGCATGTCAGAAAATGAATACATCTAATATTACACAAATAAGAACAATAAAACTGCAATATTTGTTTGAGTTTTTTTTTTTTTTTTTCTCGTTGTTTTTGTTTTATTTCTCTTGGTCATTTTCTCCAACCCAAAGACAATTATACACAGCATAAGTCTAAAATATCCCATGTAGTAGATTACAAGGTTGATTTTTTTTTCATCATTAATTATTTTCAGTCCAGCACTCACTCACTCACTCCTTGAAGACACGGGACAATTGATTCAGTTCAGCATGTCAAACTTAGAGATGAGGGGAAACTAAATAAAATTAAAAAAGCCAACACACATAATGTACACCCAGCAATCCCATCATCCTTCTCCTCCACACACACACACTGGGGGTTGCGGCCCAGCAAAGATCTCAAGTCGGAAAAAAATTATCCAATGACTTTTTTTTTTTTTTAACAAACAACTGATAGAGGGCAGAATCATCCATTTTATGCGCGACAGACAATATTAATTTATATATTTACCCCCCCCCCCAAAGATGTTAAACGATGCCCCGAGCGTTCGAATTCCACCGAATGCACACGAGATTGATGGACGGGATAGACGGATAGATAGATGTGGGGAAGAATTTAAAAATCGCATCTTCTCTTGCATTCAATAGGATGTTCTCCTTTTCTTTTCCTTACTTTTTTTGTGGTTTTTTTTTTTTGTACAGAAAGAGTAAAAATGACAAATATTTACAGTCCGGGTTCTCTTGCATGCAGTCGAAAAAAATCGTTGCAGCAAAAAGGAAAAAAAAATTAAAGAGAAGAGGGAAAATGTGCAGGAAGGAAGGCAACTCATTCAGTCTTAGATGCGAACACACACACTTAAGATGAATGAATAGAACGAACCTTAAAAGCAGACATTTTTTTTTTGGGGGGGGGGGGGGGGGGCGGGGTCTGGTTTTATTCCTCCTTGCCTTTACCTCCCACCCCTCTACCCAATAAATAGATGGAGACAAATATATATGGAAGAGTAACAGCTCTCAGATCAGTCCTTGTCGTATGAAAATTCAGAAATCTGGGTGGTGGACAGGTTTTCTCCATCATGAGTGTGCGTTGGAGGTTTATTTCATGGAATGAATATATTATACTTAGGAAAGAAGTTTTTCCTGGAGAAAATAATTTCCCCCAAAGTCATCAGAAAAGCGATGACAAGGCCAACAGTAAGTGGAAGAGGATCCATTGATAGAAAGGTGAGCATGAGGAGAGTTAGGGTGGCAATGTGGTGCATGCATCATCGTCATTTGGCAAAACCTCATTTCAGTAGTGCATTAACCCACCGACATTTTCAACACTATCTATGTGATTAGCAAAAGAGGGGAAAAAAAAAAGAAAAAAAAAAAAAAAAGAAAATGCAGTTTGATTCTTTACACTTGTATACATGTACAGCCCCCTTTACTAATCTCCACAGGTCTTCATATTGGAGTTTATTTGATTTTTCTTTTTTTCCCCACCCCCAGTCATCTTTTACAGTTATATACAATATACAGGCAGCAGATAATACATTGTTTTTTTTTTTCCAGAATAAACAATCAAACAGGAAAGTTATTAATTTAGACCGACTACTCTGTTTAGATTAGAAAAGGGTCGAAATGTTTTAAAAAGAAAAGAAAAGCAATCAGAAAAAAAAGATAGATGCATCTTAAAAGCCCTCAATATGTACAGAAAAAAAGCCCCAAGACAGCAAAAAAAAAAAAAAAAAAAAAAAAAAAAGAAAGAAAAGAAAAAAAAAAAGAAAAAACAGAATGCAGACTTTCTTTTTGCCACCATATACACATAAGTTACAGCTCGGATTTGGTCACCAAAGTAAAATTGTTTTTTTTTTTTTGTAAAATTCTCTCTGATCACTGGCGAAAGACTGACCGGTATTTTTCTTCCCCCACCTCAAAGATGCTTTGACATACTAGCAAGAAAAGAAAAGAAAAACAAAACAAGAAACACGAGGTATTTCAGTTGCTGCTCTCAAAAAGAGGAAACGCAAATACGGGGAGGGGGGACGGTGGGGTTATGCACAACTCAACACGCAGACCTACACACTGACCTACATCACATCCTGGATATCTGATTTATAGAAAGCAGCCAATCAATCAGTTCAGCTTTAACCATAATGGCAAAAGGCACAATGCTTTAGAGTCAGGCGACAGGGTTTTATTTTACCCCCTACTTCAAAACCACCTTTAAAAAAAAAAAAAAAAAAAAAAAAAAAAAAAAACCACAAACAAACATGAGTTCAGTGCATATAACTACATTCATGATGGACCAGTGTATTTTTCCCCCAACTCGTCTCTAAATTGCACTGATGTTTAAAAAAGTCTTTTGCACAAAACATCAGAAGTCAAGCAAGCAAAAAAAAAAAAAAAAAAAAAAAAACGCGCAAAATATTAAGCGGTGTGGAATTTCGGAAAAAAACACGAACAAATGCCTAAATGTGACGCTGTGAAAGAACCCGTCGTGTACACAAACCTACGTTCACACTAACAGGCAAAAAATCTTTTCCAATAAGAAATGGTAGTAGCTATAAAACCACCTGAAGCTATCTAGTTTTATCACAAATTAAATCATGATTTTTTTTTTTTAGGTTAAATGCTCGGATTCATTCTAGCCTCAGTGTCAGATTAGATTAGCAAAGCTAGCTATTTGTACTATGTACACTTGCTAGAGAATCCAAGGATTTCTGCTACTTCCTTCAAGTTTTATTTTCATCTATACTCCTTGAAGTCGAGGTTATATTTATGTATATATCATGAAATACGATGCTCGCTTCGTTTTTGCACGTTAAACTGTAAAGTTGAGAAGAAACGTCGGCCCGTGTCATAGGATCGTTCCACGAAACAATTTGAGCCAATTATTTTGAGTTGTTCACAATGAGGTCGCGACTAATTTGCATAGAACTCGAGGAGGAAATCGCTGCTCCATCATGCGTGCGTAACAAACGCTTCGTTAATTAGTGTGAACGCAGGGCAAATAAAACTACCCCCCCCCTTCTTTCCACCATGTCAAACTCAAGTCCATCATTAATTTCATTACAAATCAATAAATTCTACATCATAGCGAGTCGTGACGCATTTATGGAAAACCGCAAATTGCGCACTAGAATTGTGACAGAGGTTGTCGAACGGATTGTATGCTGATGAAAAGTAAAGCAGACTACACAAATGCTCATGTCACCGGCTTTACTGTTCTTTATGAAAATGCCTCTGTTGTAGAAATTGACTGCTTAAAGCTCACACTTGTCAAACTTTCATTTAAAATTGAAAGCTATTAACTTTAAAATTATCCAAAGCAAACACTTATTCCAATGAGCACTTCTGCAGTGATCAAGTGGTATATTCCATACAGACAAAGAAAGAGGTCTCGGCGCTGGCTTGGATGGCGTGAGTGTGTGTGTGTGTGTGTGTGTTAAACAGAGTGTCTGTGTGTGAGTCAGTAACAGAAGTGATACACTAATTTGGAAGCAAAAAGACAGACAAAACACAACAAAAAAAGGGACAGGGTTTATCATTGTCATTATAATTAAGATGTCAGACCATCTTGTATGTGTGTTGGGAAGATTCCTATTTCCCATGCAACCCCAGGGCAGCGATCTGCACTTATGTCAAGGAGGGGTGGGGGGTGTGGTGGATCAGTCAGGGATGAGGCCATCGCTCACAGTTCCCTTGCTCGATTTCTGTGCATGGGTGTATGTTTGTGCGTGAGTGTGTGTGTGTGTGTGTTGGGGGTGTTACTGATCGAGTGAAAAGCACGATCACTGCCAGGACTGAGGGGGAAAGTTGTTGACCTCGGCCATGTCTTGAAGGGGAGAGCCTTTGTAGCTGTACGTCAACTTGATGCGCATTCTCAGCTGTTGCTGTAATAGTAAAAGCGAGGGTCAACTGTGTTCACAAACGCGTACACCTGTGTGTCGTTGCACACCTTTTCATTTGTACACACGTCTATTAACCCACTAAGTATTTCACATAATCACAGTGTCAATAAAAAAGTTTTAGATATTATCAGAGACATACTCTGATAGGGCCTGATTTAACTACAGAACATGTAAATGGACAAAAACATCCAAATTCATACTAAATTACATACTTAACGTTCATGCTCCAATGTATGTTTTGTTTACCAGAATCTCAAAATAGATAAAAAAAAGTGCAACAAAAATTAAGTGAATGAACAAAGACGATAGAAAATTAATAACTAGCTATATTATTATTAATTAAGATGGGTAAATAAGTCAACAATAAGTAAAGAAGATAGGTAAAATAAGGAAAAAATAATTGTGTAAAAAAATTGTTTAAATCTACTAATTAAGTCTACAATAGAGATCTCACCTTCTGTGGGTTAAGAACCCTGATGACTTGTGTGACGCTGCCCTGGTTAAGTGCTGGGATTATGTTACTGCTGGGGGAGAGGAGCTGCAGCTGGAAGGTCTAATAGAAGGGGGTAAAAACAGCATTAGCTCATGTATGAACAAAAAGGCTACAAAGACAGGAGGAGGAGTTATGGAGGCGTACCTTTGGTACCGCAGCCTGGAACACAAAGTCGGCCATGTCTGACTCTGTAGAGTTGGAGGCGTGGATGGTGATGACAGAAATGTTAGGGTTTGGATTGGACCTCTCGAAGGTGAACTCTATTTTCAATCCGTTCTTGTTGTACGCAATCATGGGAGGAATTGCTGTTTAAAGGGGGACAAAAAAAAAAAAAAAGGGTCAGGCGTTGCTGATTCAAAAGCATCGTCGCTGGAGCATGTGGATGTTAAAGCAAGCTCACCTGCTGCTGTGTCGTTAAAGATTGGCTGCGAGGACAGGCCATCCAGAAGGAACGGCGGCTGGGATATGGGCACAGGAGGGGCAGGAGCAGAAGTTGGACCACCTATGAAATGAAGAGAAACCATTATTATTATGTTTAATGATGGACAAAACAAGAAATGAAAAAGGAGGGGGAAAAAAAGACAACATACCAGAAAGAGAGAGATCCCCAAGCAGGTCAAGGAGCTCTCCACCAGCTGAGGCAGGTTTGGTGGGTAAAGTAGTTTGGATTACAGGGACGTCATTACCTCCGAGCAAGTCCAACAAGTCATTTGCCTGTAAAGGGTCCCAAAAGAAATATCAGGATCATACAAAAAATAAATAGTCATTGGATTAAAAATTAAGCATAACCAATGTGTTTTAATACGTCTCCAACTGTAAACCTAAATCCACAGCATTACAGTCTCACCTGATTTGTCTGAGCGATGGTGGGTGTGTGTTTCATGTCCAGGGAAGAAGATTCCGTCTCACCATTGGTCTGTACGATCTCAGTAGGGCCGTTTGTGGCCGTTTTCTCCATAATGGGCATTCGCTCTAATAAGGCGGGCCTTTAAATAAATGAGAGTCAGCGATGTGGTGCAAAATGTGTAACCAAAACCAGAATATATATATATTATATATATTATATTATATATTATATATATATATATATATAATATATATATATATATATATATATATATATATATATATATATATATATATATATATATATATATATATATATCTCATCAAACTTTACTCTCTGTATTTTATATTCTTATGAACCAGTGTATCGTTCAGCCCTTACCTCATATGATCGTATTTCTTAAAAAGTGCATTGTACTCCACAGCTCTCTGTTGTAACTCCACATCTATGCTGCTCCCGTATATAGACACCACTTTCTTTATTCGACTGGAAGAGAGAAAGAATAAAATATTGAGATATAAAACAGCCAAATATAAAACCTAAACAATGGGCGCTTAAACATTTGCTTACTTCACGCCGCTAAAACGAGTGGACAGCTTCATGATGGCGGTCAGTGAATAACCTCGAGTCACAGGGGTGGACAAATTGGAGACGAGAAGACCTTCCAAAACATCCAAGACCTCATCTTCTGTAACCTGTTTGGAAAGTAATACGGAGCAAACATGGTAACCATGAGAAAAGAAAACTGTGAAAAACAATTCTGTATTATGTGTCCACAAATTTAGGAAATTGAAAAAGTTACAGCATTAAAATCAGTACCCGCTATTTTATAAATATTGTTAGAAAATAAGTGAGGTTAGGTTTGGGACATTGTAAATGACATACATATGACTTTGAGAAGCACTTTTCAGAATGCAAGTTAATTCATTAAACTCAGCAATTGTTTGTCCTAATTAATTGCATGGAAGAAAGTAGAACAAAACCTCCAAGAACAAACTTCAAACCCAGACTGAACGGACAATTATGCGCTCTCTCAAATTCCTGGGAATCATCTGCAAATTCAGGTCAGAAATGGTATTTACTTGAATGGGCTCCTCTTCCTCACACTGGCCCGACACCAACAGGTCTCCGTACTCTCCTATGCACCAGGATGCCACCTGTACCAGTGGTTGCTGTAGAAATATGAAAATAAATGTATTCAAATTGCAAACAACCAGGGAAGTATAGTAGATAACATTATCCAAAAGAGAGAGAGAGAGAGAGAGAGGGGGGGGGGGTTGGAGTGGATTACCTGTGAGATGTCATCAAGCAGTGCTTTGTAGAGTCTCTGCACAGTGTAAGCATGCATCTCCACACTGTTCGTTATGAGCTGGATGAGATTTGGGACCGAATCATCTCGAACGTAACTTCCAGCCTGAAAAAAAACAAAACAAATTGCATCGTAAAAAAAAACCCAATAATAATAATAATACATAAAAAAAATAAATATAAAGCTGCTGTCAGAGATAATGACCTCATCAGTTCTAGTATGTCAGTCGATGGATCACTCAAATCTTCATCATTCAACAGCTCATGGAGTATTTCTTTAAAATGAGATCAACTTGTACACTGGTTTTCCTCGCACACTCCATTTAAAATTTGCAGTATGTAATGATGTGTTTAGCACCCATTGCTGAAATCTCTATGGGCTTTTAAAATACTCCTTTGATTTGAGCAAGAGTCATATTTGTCTTCTGACCATTATACATGGGAGTGCATACTGCAGATTACCATAGCACTGATGCATACTTATGAGAGGCAATACAATAATGTTCTTAATCTCACCCATCTATACATGTATGTGTGTGTGTATATATATATATTTTTTTTTTTTTTTTTTTTTTTTTTTTTTTTATAAACAAGATGCTCTATATACAAGCACATTATTTTTACATAACTGTACGGTCGGGCCCGTCAACCTTATATAACAGCAACTTTTCTTTGATCACAATGAGCCATTTACTAACGCACAACATGACACACATTGCCGTGCATAGAAATGATACCATATTAGGCACAAGCAGATTAATTTACACCTGATGTAACTACAATCCATGCTACAATACCTAAACAACTAACCAACCATATTCAAACACATCACTTTGTTGTCTACTTGTGTACATATATCCTTACTTGCCTCTGCAATTTCTTGCACCAGTCCCCCTGTTTCGGGGTAAACATCTAGATTTTCTAACCACCTTAATACCAAATGAGAAAGCAAGTTACCGTTGTTAACACCCTCATAATGGTGTCTATGTGCCATCTTTTGGAAGGGGCATACCTGTTGGATTGAAGAAAAAAAATCTTTAAATTAAATGTAAATAAAATATCACAATTTAGAAAAATCACAACTTGGTAAAATTCTGGAGAAATCCAAATTGAAAAGGGTGTCTGGGTAATTTTCTTTTCTAATTATACTTTAGTACGCTCACGCTGTCAGAAATGAATGTGTCAACAGAGTCATGCTCTGACGATGGATCACTCATTTTATCATCACACAGCGTTTACACTGGTTAAAATCATTTTAAACAAAAAAATAATCGTTTGAAAGGCATATTGCTTGTTTACAAATAGCACCCATTCAGAAGATGTGAAGAAGTGTAAAATGAAGAAAGATCAGTGTGTACATCGAGTGGAATTCTTTGAGACAGCAGAAGATGGCAATTATAGTGTTAGTGTGGATGTTTTACAATAGACGAATATGGCAACGCAAGCCTTACTTCTCGGCAGCCAAGAAAACCCCAGATGCACAGTCTGCTTTGAAATCCGGGTCACAGGAGTCCAGAAAATACAGCAGCTCCTTCATCATCCCACGGATGTTATTCCCATTGACCAGGGCAAAACTTAGCTCCATCGCACGTCTGTGGAGGACAAAGACAGCACGCCAAGAGATTGTTCAGAGCTGTGCAGACAGAACGAGGATGAAAAGTAGCGTCAGTAAAGATTAATTATAGCAGTACCTTTTAATGGAGACATCCAGGTCTTTCAGACAGTCAACAATAGTACTCCTGTGCCTTTGAACGGCATTGTGGTCAGTCTGTACCGTTTTCAGTAAAGACGTCAGTGCCACATATCTAATGTGGAGGTAGAACATAATGTCATATAGCGAAATAAAAAATATATATATGCAATAAAGGAATGTGCTTTGAATGTGAGCCCTTTTGTGAAAAACGTTTCTGTAATTAAAATGACATTTATAACCATTCGTCCCTGCCATAAGAAAGTTCAATTCAATTCTGATATATATATATTTTTTAAACATGTTTATGGTAAAATGTCTCTTGAAGGTAACGGACAGGAAAAAAAAACTTCAAATATATACACTTGCAGTGGTTCAAGCTCTAGCAAGCCTGACTGGCTGAGTCTCTTAATAAAATTCTAATTGTTCGGTTTGTGTGCGAACAAATGAAAACAGGTACCTGATGTTTTTGTCATTGTTCAGAAGAAAACGTCCAAGGATATTAATAGCCAATACCTACAGGAGAAAATAAATAAAAATAAATTAGGCACACAATCATAACAAATCAAATCAAATAAATCACACCCCCCCCCACACACACACAACTCACCCTTAATCCACTCTCTGATTTGATGTCCATAATAGTCAAAACAGTTTCATACAAGATTGCGTTGCCTACATTTTTACTCGTCTCTGTGTTTGTTGCAACCTAAAAAGACAAAACAAAAAGAGTCAAACACGGATTAAATCGCTCAAAACATGGAATGTTAAAACTACACGTACGGAAATATTTGACCTGTGCAAGAATGTCATTCATAGCTTCACTTGAGTCATCATCGCCCTTTCCCAGGATTCTAAGTAGCCTCAATATTCGAACCTGAATCAAATTAACAAAACACACACAAAACATAACACCCTGTTATAATTCATGTTAATTGTTACCTGTTAAGCACAAAAAAAAATGTACATGATGGTAAAAAAATAATAAATAAAATTTCACCCCACCCAGCCAAATTAAAAACAAAATTACTCATTACCTTTATTTTCAAGAGCCACCACATTAATTGAATTTCATTATGTTTATGCACTCTTACAAAAACCGACCTGTCTTCCATCACTTTTCCTGACAAAATTTCTAAATATAGTGCAATTCGGAATTATACATAAGATCCTGGCTTTCCTGATACAAGAGCCTGTGAGTAAAAACACAATACCAATAGAATAGAACCGAGGAGGAGTTTACCTGCAGGAAAGGGTCGCTGATGCCAGAAACATCGTGTTCAGGAGAGTATCCAGACATGATCAGGTTTTTTAGGATGCGCACCAACTGAGGAACCAACTAAAAAAAAAAAAAAAAAATATCCAGCAGAAAAATAATAAGACTATCAAAATACGTCATAAAATCATAAAATGTAATTAAATAGATCATTCATAATGACACAATTTGGGGGAAGAAAAAGGAGGGGAAGGAGTACAAACATTAACACAATGAGGGTGAAAATCATCTTTGACAAATCTGATTTTCTTAGCAGATTCGATTAGAAGCGCGTCAAATGGATGTGGCGGTCGTAATTATAAACTCACCTGGTCAGGACGATTTGCATAATTGGCAGTGGATTTATGTTTAATATTTAATCCTGTTAGTTTTTTTTATTTATTAATTTATTTTAGTGCTGGAGGTCACAACAACAGATATTTGAGATGAATGGTCGTTAATAATTAGTCTAAATGGCGGAACACAGGACCACGAATTATACACAGCTCTGTGATGACATCCAAAACCAAATCAAACAGTGGGGGGGTAAAAACAAAAACATATCAAAAATCAAAAAAAAAAAAAAAAAAAAAAAAGTGCACTACATCTACAGTGAGCACAGTGAAGTGAGTCTTTAAGAGCATGCACCAGCTACGAAACCAGAACGTCCTCTTACCTTTTCATTCTAACACAATGCAGGAATTGTAACGAAGACAAATGACAGAAAAATATGAAGTAGATGTTAGGGCGGGGAACTGGAAGATAGGTTTTTATCTTTTAGAGACGGAGCTTGGAAAAAAAAAATAATAATAATGTTACGATCATGGGTAATGAGAGGTGGGTTAAGCCGGAGAGGCAGAGCAGCAGCAAGAGAGAAAGAGAGAGAGAGAAAGCACTCTAAAGGAAGCAGCGCTCCGAAGAGAATACCAATGCAGAAAAAGCATTGAAAATTTAAAAGCCTCTACAAACGGCTTGTCACACGTCTGGACTACAAGAAACTTTAATTTACATAGATTAAAAAAAAAACAGCCCTTCAAACACAAGCTAAAGAAGACAAACAACATCATACCTTTCTGAAGTGAGTGAGCATGTCTGGACTTCGTTCACACATTTCAGTAAGTAACACAACAGACGTGTGGAGAACACCTTAAATTAAAAGAAAACACATTTATGACAATTAAAAATTTGGGGGTTTTGTTCACACTTCTGTTTCCCCTTACATCAAGCCATTACAGGGACAAAAATATTCTTTGTTTTGTTCTACCAGTATAAAAAAAAAATAATACACAAATAAATAAAGAACACAAGGACACAAAACTTACTCAATGCACTTATTTTCTAGCACTAAACCTTCCAATGTTAATGTAGTCAATGATAAACGTGATCTGTCGAGTACACGGTGTGTTGCCTGAGGCTTTAGAACTGCAACAGCAGATTTATACAACCTGCATATTATATAGTACACGGTTGACACACTATTACATCAGGAAAAGAGTTATGTTGCAGAGAAAAATACATTTTTACAAGCGAAAAAAATCAGGGATGGAATGCAGCATTTATTTTGGACACATTGAAGATCATTGAAGTGGAGCGTTTTTGTTTTTTTTTGGACAATGGATGGATTAAGAGATGTGTTCTTTCAGAATTATTCAAATTCACCCCTTATTGTGAAAAGAATACAATCATTTCAGCTGTAAAGATTTAGACAATGTATTTCCACAAACAACATTGATGGCAATTGAGAGAGGAGTCTTCATGGAAGTTGATGTTTTGTAAATACAAAATGAAATCACTATACTGGACTATATGCATGTGTGTAATTTTGTTTTCAAACTATACCATTCTAATAAGTCCTTAAACACAAAGACTAGTTTTAGGAACTGGCTGGGAACTGCCCCCCCCCAAGGGAAAAGAAGCCTTAAATAAAGACAGAAAGCCTAAACACATAATAAAGGGTCTCACCATGATTCTTCTCACTTAGCAGGTTTTTTGTCGCTGGCAGAAACATCTCCATGAGTTCTGGAACCTTCCGAATGACATGAACTGCACACAGTGCCGCCTGCATAGAGGAAAAACTTTATAGCCACTTAGGTTTTAAACAACAATCCAAGAAGTCTCTATATGTGTTTACATTTTTAAACAATGACCTTTTTCCTCAAATAGGAATTTGACGTTTTGAGGAGCTTTTCCACTTCCCCAGCCAGGTCACGGCACATTTCTGACGACCCCATGCAGCCAAGAGTGCACAAGGCCAGGCCCTGGACATACTGTGTACTGTGATTTAGATCACTGCAATAAAAAGATCAGCAGGCACAAAGAGAGTGAGAAATGCCATTGGAACGGAGCACGGATGATACCACTTCCTGCATGCCGCTTACTTCTTAATGCAGTTTGTCATCAGTAAATGGACGTCCTGCCTCTCGTCCAAGAGCAGCATGGCCCCCAGGTACCCTATTCTCTTGTCAGTGAACTTCTGTGATGCGATCAGCTTCAGACATTCCAGCTAAAAAAAGTTCACCCAATGTAGTGAGCAAATACAGTGTATGAGTCAAAATAAATAAATACAGTTTTACACACACACACACACACACACACACACACACACACACACACACACACACACACACACACACACACACACACACACACACACACAGAGTTCATGGTGTGAAGTAAAGTTTGTATTTACCTGCCCAAAATGTGCTGGATAACCCAACATATGCATGTAAAGCAGCTTTGCCACATTTCTACAGCGGTAAGTGTTGTCTTCTTCTCTGAATGACGACCGGATAGCTGCGCATTCTTTCTGGATCATCTCTCGCTCCTCGGCCTGGGTCCGAGCCGTCCGGATGGTCCGGATCAGCTCCCGCAGTCTGATCGGAGCTGGCATCCTCTGCAAGGTAAACAGTGTGGAACATTTAGCCCATTCAGAAAGTATTAAATGAAATCATCTAAACATATTGTTTTGGATCTGCATCTGTAAAACATACATCAACATACATTGCTTACACATGCAAATTTTTTTTTTCATCCAGACTGACTGCCCCTGTTTAATATTCTGAATCTGGGGATCTGGCGCAGTACAGAATCAGAAGGTATATTTTAACATTGAAAGTCATATTCATTCACTCTCCATATTCACAGCAGGTCTCTAATGAAATTTCACGTGCTGAAACACTAAACTTAAGTATTAGCCACTTCACAAGAAGAATCCCCACTGATGTTTAATACAAAGCATGCAAAGTTTATAAAGTTTTATTACACTTTTATAAAACAGCTTAGCTTAGACTAATAACGCATTATGGTGGTTATACACATATAGTCGATTAAATGATCGAGCAATTATAGCAGCCGGGTTGGATTTGTGTGTGTGTGTGTGTGTGCACGAGCGAGTCTACACCACCACCACCAGAGGTATGGTCACGCCCTTGGATTTTCCTGCATCAGAAGACCAGTGCAGAATAATCAATCAATAAAGCAATATTTGGGAAGCACAACAGCACAATGATGTAACGCGCAATAATTTTTTAAACCAGGCAAAACAGCAATAAATCAATCGGTAAAAAGTTAAAAATTGAGGGAAGTGTATTCAGGAAACTGAGAAGGCATTGCACAAGAGATGAATGTGATTAGCAAACGAGAGAAGAAAGGCAAGAGGCGAGGGGTGTGTTCCAATAGAAACTCAAGCTGCATAAAAAAAGTAAATATATATATAATAATTTGGGTTTAATACCTTTATTACTTGTAGGATTATAAACAATTGTTGATGAAGGAAAAGTTTTACATTTATTGTATTTAAGCACAAAAGAGGAATAATTATAATAAATTATGAATATTTATCTGAAACTTCCTCACGAGCCTTGAGAAGCGAGTGCTAAGGTTTCAGTGTACTGAAGTGTGGCGATTAAAAATTAAAAGAGCGCATGTATGCGTATGCGATTACACTCGACTCCGAGTCGGTAGGCTGGGTAACGCCAATGACCTGCTTCTCAAACAAACTCCTGCACCGGCATCTAAATGTGTTACCATCGGACTGCAGAATAAACACAATCTGTATCTCAATCCCTGATCAGAAAAAAAAACCAAAAAAAAAAACAACACACACACCTCTGAGCTTGATTCCAAGCGCCCAATCTAAAAACGGATAAACATGGAACGCTATTGTAGGACTACTAAACAACTTCAAAGAAAACAAGCTGGGAATCTGTATGTGTCCACATTATATAACTGCAAAAGAAGCAAAAATGTGCAAGACAAACGCGCTGAGTCAGAGGAAACGACTCGCTGTGCCAGTTTCTTGCGAATGTGACACGCGTCAAGTTTTTTGGACTCCTACTTTGGTTTCATTAGTTGTATTTATTCTTCTAATTGTTGTTTACTCAACTCAAGAATACTTCAATCTCACCCTTGTCAACACCCGTCTGGGTCAGGACAAGAATCCGAACAAACAGAAGTGTGTTTGGACAAACCTGTATATATAACGGACGCCTCTGAAAATGCAATGAAGACGTAAGGATGAGCGAGCAATACTGATCCCTAGGTGTTTTACATTTATGGACACAAATGCCTTTTTGATTTATACAATTCATTACAAGAAACCACTTTTTAATTGTGCAGACATCCTTATCCCTTAACCGTCTTATTTATACAACTCATGAACACCTGTGGGTTAAGGATCTTGTTAAAAAGACAGAGTGGGGACGTTGTGGTGCTGCTATTTGAACTCAAGTTCACCCAGCTTGAGAGAGAGGTGCGGTTTCAAAGGTAATATGGAACTTCGGATTAATCATATAAAAGATTGTTTAATCCACCACCATGTTCTGTCTTTAATGACAAACATTGTTTGGTATTTAAGGCCAACTTCAAGCATTTAAGACAAGCCTAAAAGGAATTTAGGCCAAAAATCTCATGAGCCTTAAAACCGTTACTACCCAAAAGGACGGTGTGAAAAATGAACATTAATCAAGAAGATTACACGAATGGCTTTAGGATACGGAGCCAAAAAAAAAAAAAACATCGGAATTTATTCCTCCATCCTACGGCCGCACTAGCCTCTTTTTTGTTGTTTTACGGCTTGTCGCCAGAGATAAACGCTGCTCTTTCTGCAAGCACACAGAACCTAATTAAACTGCTACAGTCAGAGATGGAAACTACTGTAATTACTTGCTGAACAAAGACATTCAGGATCTCTTAGCGAAAACAGCTGAAAAGAGCTTTGCTAAATGGACGCAGCAAAAAGCGAACTCGCTTTGATCTAAAGTGCTCATATGTCAAAACACCTAAAAATGTGACAGGAGTAAAAAATTCTGGTAGATGGTCGGGTGTGATACTTCAATGCCCGGCTGTCTGACATCACATGGAACAACACAGAAGCAAGGTTATTGAAAGCTATCCGGTGATGATAGCCGGATGCACATTAACGATCATGTGCTGGAGGAGGACTAGATGAGATTGCATGAAGCTAGGGTCATCAACTGTTTTAATGCAGTGTTGAATCATCTGGAAACATGAATCATCTCAGCTCCTGCCGCCGATCCGTAGTTGTCTACTCCTCTGATCAACACTGCAATCTATTTCTCAAAAGGAAAATCATTGTCCAACAGTGCAACAACAGGGGAAGGAAGAAAAATAAATCTATGTCACTAGTTACTCAATTACTATATACCTAATTACTCAATTTCACTGTGACATTTTCTTTTTAAATGTAATATTGGGTGGCCAGCAGGTTTGATATACCAAACTCAAAAGTCTAATAAGTGCTTCTTTTTAGACACAAATCCATCTAACCACATCTATTTCTTGCTAACAAGCAGCACATTCAGCAATGTGACCTGTCTTCTCCCACAATCACAAGCTCACAGACTCTCGTGATTGGCTAATAACCGACTAGAAAGAGAGAGAGAGAGGGGGGGGGGTGCCATTCCTACACAAAAATCGTTTGGGATTCCAACTCACAAGCTATGGATTTTTCAGTCCCACCACTCGAAAGTATTTTCTATCTTTTCTGGACAAATCTTTTATTTAAAGCCACAAAATATCGATTAATGACCAAGTGCCAAGTTGTGAGATTATTTAGTGTCGTTTACATTTTTATAAATTCTAGTCCTTTTTTTTTATTTATTTCAAAGCCAGTCATTCATAAATAAACAAACTGCTTTTTAACATAACTATTTCAAAAATAACCTCAAATAAATAACTGTGACAAAATAAAAGTACACAAATATAAATCATTATCTATGCATTTTTAAAAGGCATATTTACCAAGAACATGTGTGACTAAAAGAACTCTAATCAAGTACATTCCTAAAAGATCTGTTTTTTTTTCCATACATCACAATATTAACAAAGAGAGAATGAGTACGAGCGAGAACCGGAGACTGAAAATATATCTACTTCCTGAGCTAAATGTGCTGTTTTAACATTTCCAACCTTGATAATATTGTTTTAAGAATCTAATTCGACAAAGAACCGCCTTAATAAAGTTAACCTTAAAAAAAGGCTGTCAATATTTCTTTGTACAGCATTAACAAATCAGGGAACTGGTACCACATGTGCACTTTTATAAGAACATACCGCTGCCCAAATGATCTAAATTAAATTAGATATTTAAAAGGCAAAAGAGGTGGATTAAGTGGATGACAGGTGGCTAAAACTGTAGGATTAAGAGCAGCAGGCTGTTCTCTAGAAGGTCAACACACTGTGCTTTCTCCTGCCCTGGAGGTCATTTAACAGTTTTCCCCACACAACCTTCAAACCACACACACACACACACACACACACACACACACACACACACACACACACACACACACACACACACACAAAGGTCAGGAAAATACAATGAACAAATCCGCTTTCATACAAACCACCAATTGCACATCACGCCTCTATCGTTCACCTGAGCTTCTTTCCTCCCTTATGCCTCTGAAGGATTAAAGGCCCTGGCCACAGGATGGATGATCCTAGCAACTGGTTGACAATAGCGTCCCACAGGAATCCTGAACTCGTACTCAAGAGTGTCCGAATGAGCACATGAGGAAGCTCGGGAGAAATTAATCAAAACAGAAGTGTACAAATTAAAGGATAACGAGGGTAAACCACAACACGCGTCACTTCTTAAACACCTTTCTGCATCATGTTAATAATCTCATGAATAACTGCAGGTGTGTTATGCATGTAAAGCAGCGTTCAGGTTGGTGAGGAAGCAATACCTTTGCGCCTAAACAAAAAAGGTAAGTAAACGCTGCTTGTTTTTTTTTTTTTGGCTTGTTTACTTTCACACACTCACTCGTGATTGGCTGCCAATCAACATGAATCTCCTGCTGAATCTCCTGTTTGCCAATCTCATAACCCAGCATGTCTTTGGAAGTTCGGAGCACAGGGACAGCCATGACACGGCACCCCTGGAGCACAGAAGGTTAAGGGCCTTGCTAAAAGATCCAAGGGTGGCAAGCTTGGCAGTAGCGCGGATAGAACCCCTGACCTTCTGATCAGTAGCCCAGAGCCTTACACTAAACTACAGTTTGTTTGTCTTTTTATAAAACATTAACTCTAGGGCACAATTGAATTCAGTGAAAATAGATGTTTTATTTAAACACACACACACACACACACACACACACACACACAAATAATATATATATATATATATATATATATATATATATATATATATATAAACACATACAGACACACACACAATATATATATATTATCTATATATATATATATTATATATATATATATATATATATATATATATATATAGATATATATATATATATATATATATATATATATATATATATATATACATATACACACACATGTACACACACACACAAAGGAAGCCCAGATACAGAATGTCAGGCAGCAAGGGAAGCGAGGTCAATCGGAGAATAAACGAGTCTAAAATTATACAGTGAAAGTAGAGTATTGATTTTGCTTTGTACACACAAAACCTGTGGTGTTAAGGTTGCTATTGATGAGGTGATTCATTTAAACTTATGGAACCTGCATCCTTACAGTGTGGATAGCCTCGATATCCAGGACGGACAATAAGGGGAGCTGCTTATTTCAAGTATGCCAATAAGGCCATTACTATTTAGGCATATTACTCAGCACTTCGTATTCATCTATGACGCTGCTAAATCTTAAAACCCTTCGAACATATGAAACGAAAGGCACAATGCTTGTTGTTGTTACTAAATTAGATTAGATTCAACTCGGTCGTCGTGTCACTCAGTTTACATTGACGACACTTGACTCCTCAAAACACGCCTTGTTTTTTAGGGATTATCCCAGGAAATTAACTGGTTTCCCTTTTCATCTGTAAACAGAGGATATTTCCTCCACCGTCCCTGTAGCATGGCAACATGGGAGAGGCAATTAATCAAAAATGTGTCGTTCCAAATTGAAAAAAGTTTGTTCTTGCTGTTTTTTTTTCATTCACCCAGACCAAGCAACATGAGAGTGACATTTCACACTGTAACAAAGACCTTTGTGCTCAAGAAGCAGGAAAAAAATGTTTAAAAAAAAAAAAGACTGTAGACTGGTATTCGCCTGAAGGAAGGATGCAAATACTCCCTACACAGCATTTAAACAGAACTGAAGACTGGCTTCTACAACAACCATGCAAGACCTGCATTATATTTTACATTGACTCAAAGGAAGAAACAATTTCCTATAAGTCATTCCTCCATTTCATACCTTTATTGTTCCAAAGTACCAATGTACAATAACAGCAACTTAAAAGTAAGCATGCTTAAACAATTATGCAAAAATCACAATGTTGCTTTAAAAGCACCCTTCTAAGTTTGACACCATCATACAGCGTATCCAAATCACGCCCGAGTGCCACTCGCACAGATCTACTTGGGCTTGAAATTCAAATAAAAGTGTGATGCGATTGTCGCAGAATAATCTCTTCAGCTTGAAAGCTTGCAAGCATGTTTTGAAACAAATGTGACAATAAATGAAATGCTTGGTGACAAAAAGGTGCAAAGTTTTATAATCCTACTTGAACCTGCAGAGAAGCGCAAACACAACCATTCAAGAAGACATGCAATTCTCTCAATCCAACTAGAAGAGGATGGGTTTTAAAAATCAACAGTACGATGTAAAAGGTTTTAAAGAATCAGAATTAGTGACCTGGGATTTACAATCCATTGCACCTAACAACCCACTGCTCATCAATATTTACCAACAACTGTTTGCTCATCATTTCCAACAACCAACTGTTCATCATACCCAAAATACAATCAGGTGGACTAATGTTTCCAACATACAATCTTTTAGCACCGCTGTTCTCCATGGCTACTGGAATGATCACCTGCTTGCCATTTCCCCAAAATAAATCACCCCACGCAACACCCATTACATAACTGCTAGTGAACACTTTTCTATTAAAAATGTCTAATACCCAAAAAAATCTGAGTAATTAAACCACAGTGTATTCTGGGTGTCCTTCCGTCTTCATACAACATCCGGCAACTTTGAAAGATGGAAGAGCTTTCACCGAAAAGTAAAGTCAGGCCCACCTAGCAAAGATATCGGAACACAGCACAGAACCATTGGTAATGTAAACACTAACTCTGTGCATTCACAGCCCAAAACATATCAAAGAACCAAAATAGAAGTGTTAGTTCTCCAAGAAGAAATCCCACAACTTCCTGTCATTCATTTCTACTTCCACAACAATATCAAAAGGTATTTTTCCACATGATCAGAAACCGAAGAAACAAAATCTCAATCACACGGGTTTCCTCTAAAACGGTTTCAGCCCCCTTGCTCAATTATCGAAATCCTGGAACACAACATGATGATCTGGAAGATGACAAGGGCAATTTGATGCTGATCAGAAGGTGATCAGACAAGTAGGTAAGAAATCTGAAACAGAACGCAACATCATAATCACATAGTTAACGTTTGGTTTAATTTTTCTCTCTTTTTTTTACTATTAACTCATTTTTTAACTCATTAACTCTTCATTTCCCTGCTCAGTGAACACACACTTCCTATAATGAACCATGTTCCGCCGAATCGCCTAGTGTGTGTGTGTGTATGTGTGTAGTAACCCGATCGCCTTTAAAAAAAATGACTTGCCATATAACCTGGCTTCCTCTCTGCCTGGACTTGTGTAGTGAAAACAGTAAAATTGCCACCTAAACTGTTTGTCCTTCTTCATTTGTGCAGTTTGGGCTGTTCAGGTCATCATTTGTAACGCTTAAACAACTTGATGATGTGAATCAAAATAACACGCGGGACAGAAACGATGGCAACGGTGCATGTTTTGGGTAACAAGAATATCACAACCCTACACGGGGTTGTTTTTGTCTGGAGAATGAAATGATTGCTAACTTGCCTGCGTTTACGGCTATTTGCTAGGCGAGATCAGGCCTGTGCTAAGATTCAACACATTATCGATAGTGCTTAAGCAAATGGGAAAATAATACATGTCCCTTGTCATAAACTGATTGTCATGTATTTGCACACATGAACACCGTCTGAATCAAGTCCAGATATCCATAACTATACATCTCCCTTCCTGCACCTATACCTTTATCCATGCTAGCTAGCTAGGAGGCTAGTAAGCCAATCCAACGAAGCGTAGCGCTAATTAAAACGAGCTTAGCCTGCTAGCCGGAGTCTGAATGACAGCACGGGATTCGCTATGCAGTTAAAACTGTAAGTGCTAAGCTAAGGTAAGCTAGCAGTCCCGCTAACTAGCGCTAGCACACCTAAGCTAACGACCTATGTAGCTAGCCTGCTTCACTTCCCGACCCCCGTATGCAGCGTTCAACCTTTGGAAAACAGCGGTTTCGAGGGGCGTTGACGCTCGTACCAGGCGTGTTCGCGGAATGCGTTGTTCGTGCCCGTTTCTTTTTGCGGTACACAGCACTCACCAGCCGTAACGACACCTGAAAACAGCCGGAATCTTCTCTCTATGCGCGACGGAGTAAGGAAGGGAGCAGACATTCAAAATGGCGGCGGCCCGAGCCTCAGCACTTCTACTGAGCGCGGAAGGTTACAGTGACTGTAAACCCCCTTCAACTTCACCCGATTTGCACAGCGCATCAAAGTGCCATTGTAAACGCTTTATTATTAAATCGAAATATTATTCCCCATACATTAATCTCTACGACACCAGAACGGCATTTTAAACCAACTCTTCTAACCCGTGGCTTTATAAAGTAGAAGGCTCTTTATAACTGCCACCTGTCTCGTGCACTTGTATATGTGCTATGTATATAATTATTATAAACAGTTGTGGCTTTTATAATTACTAGGGATAATTACAATTTGCATCCAATCAACATTTTAGTATTGTATACATATTTGGGTAAATAATGACAATCACTCGGGGGGGAAGGGGGAGAAAAATCGCAACGTTGCGCATTTCTAACATTCCGCTACGTGTCCCGTTTGGCGGAAGGCTACATTCAGTTCTAACGAGATGTGCTCCGGTCTGCACCTCACCTCGTGGCAGGCAGTGATGACGTCACCCCTGTCAAGTTGTGGCACTTCTTTAGAGAGTCATTAAAAAAGGTGGATTCGGGAATTCAGGTTTTTGTTGTTTTATGGTTTTTTAAATGTTTGTTCTTTGTGCACACGCATTACAAGTGTATACACAAAGACTTGTAACAGCCTAAAAACAAAAACAAATAAAGTGCTCTCTGAGTAAAAAGCCTTTCTCAACTTTTGCAATCCTGAATCCGGTTTCTTGACCACGCCTACTCGGAATTTAGTTGTTTTTTTAAATAGACGGTTTATTAATTTTTTTTTACCAACTCTTATGTTTTGTTCAGAACGACACATTTTGAAGTCGCACTTAAGCACAGTATTATAGCACATTTTATTTAGAAGTTTGTTTTTTTATTTTTTTATTCACAGAAGTATAAAAGAAAATATTAAGCAAAAAAGAAAACACTTGGAATTAGGTGCAAGGAAGATGAAATTAAATGTATCTTGAATTGAACTCTAATACAGGTTGGTTATGTAAATCTGAAAATGGTACATTTCTCTCTGGGATAAATGAGTGACCGTAAAAAAAAGAAGTAATTAATTAATTAATTGATTAATTAATTAATTAATTAATTAATTAATTAATACAAGGTTTAAAGGTGAGAAACACATTTCAGGAAATCTCCATTATAAATGTGTCCGTCAACTCTTTATCACAATGTATGAATTATTTAACTAAACTGCCCCTGGAAAGGAAATAATCAGTATAATCATTCAGGGTTGTAAAACATATGTTATAAGTTTTGTTACAACATGGGACAGAGGGGTTTATAGTCTTGTGCTTTGTCTAATTCTTGAAAAACTTGACGTATAAGCTGGGTGTGGCTCTGAGAAAAGGTGCATTGCGAACACAGTTTAGGGGATGACGTCTTGACGTCAACCTGAGGAGTCATTTCGACACACTTCAATTTCTGACGTGGCTGATTGAAAAAAGAAGAAGGCTCAATTCAATATAGAAGCGAAGAACATTTAGAAATTGAATTATTTGACCTTTAAAAAAAACAAAAATATAAAGATGATGATGATAATGATGATGATGATGATGATTATTATTATTATTATTATTAAACGCTGATCAATTAAGCAGGTGCGTTACCAAAGCATCACCACTGACTACATACACAGTCTTTATGTTTATATCTCTGAAATTTGTAGAATCATATTTTTAACACATTTTATGGTTCATTAAAATATAATTCATTCATCTTCTACCGCTGTATCCGATCTTCCCTCGGGTCACGGGGAGTCTGTGCCTATCTCAGGCGTCTATGGGCATTAAGGCAGGATACACCCTGGATGGAATGCCAACCCATCGCAGGGCACACACACACACACACACTCACATTCATACACACATTCATACACTAGGGACAATTTTCCAAGGTGCCAATCAACCTACCGTGCATGTTTTTGGACCCGGAGGAAACCGGAGAACCCGGAGAAAAAACCCCTGAGGCACGGGGAGAACATGCAAACTCCACACAGACATGGCCGAGACGGGAATGGAACCTGGACCCTGGCGGTGTGAGACGAACGTGCTAACCACTAGGCCACCGTGTCCCCATAATATTATAATTTATAATATGATTTATTACATTCACATGCGCAAAGTACACCCACAAGTGTAAAACAAAATATTAAGCAAAAAAGAAACACTTGGTGTACGTTTCTGATGTTTTTGAAGTAACATTTTTAGACAAACTTTTTTTGCACATAGATATTTTGATTGATCTTCTAACTGGCTCTCACACTACCTGCTGACATCGGTGCGGGGGAATTTAGCCTTTGTTTCACCCCACCTCAACAAAGCAATGGAGTGGCGCTTTAATCCTTTAGTCTGTCCATATCTCTAGCAAAATAGATAGCAAGTAAACCAAAAACGTAAGACCAACAACATAAACATGCGTAATGCCTTCCAGGCTGGAGTTTTACATGTTCTCTGCTGTCTGTATTTTCTTGAGATTTTCTCTCACTGCAGGTTTGTGTTATTATCCCACAAAAAAAACTGACTCATGACATGAATCTTAAAATGTCACCGAGGACACAAAAATATCCTTTTCTACCCTTTCATTGTAAATCTGCATCCATCTGTGACTAAAACGTAACCCTTTTCCGACATTATTATTTCATAAGCACTTATATATAGCAGGTAGGGCACGGTGGCTTAGTGGTTAGCACGTTCGCCTCACACCTGCCAGGGATCCGGGTTCGATTCCCGTCTCGGCCATGTGTGTGTGGAGTTTGCATGTTCTCCCCGTGCCTCAGGGGGTTTTTCTCCGGGTTGTCCGGTTTCCCCCGGTCCAAAAACATGCACGGTAGGTTAATTGGCACCATGGAAAATTGTCCCTAGTGTATGAATGTGTGTGTGAATGTGAGTGTGTGAGTGTGTGTGTGCCCTGCGATGAGTTGGCATTCCATCCAGGGTGTATCCTGCCTTAATGCCCATAGACGCCTGAGATAGGCACAGACTCCCCGTGACCTGAGGGAAGATCGGATATAGCGGTAGAAGATGAATGAATGAATGAATGAATGATATATAGCAGTGATTATGTGCGACCTCTAGTGGCCAAAGGTGGAAAAACAATTGTTCTTAAATCGAATGAACAATACATATTTACTACCGAAACGAATTATTGAATACATATTTTATTATTTACTTATTTATTACGAATTATTGTAATATTTGTTAAATAAAATATCACAATGTAATATGTACAAGCCTGTCGTTTAGTAAACCATGTAACTGGTTATAAGTCTATACAGCTATGACTTCCAATAAAGTAGACAAACAGACACAGACAGACAGACAGACAGACAGACAGACAGACAGACAGATAGATAGATAGATAGATAGATAGATAGATAGATAGATATAGATAGATAGATAGATAGATAGATAGATAGATATATATATATATATATATATATATATATATATATATATATATATAGATAGATAGATAGATAGATAGATAGATAGATAGATAGATAGATAGATAGATAGATAGATAGATAGATAGATAGATAGATAGATCTGGTCATTGCATAATACAGGTACAAAGCAAAGAATTGTCACATGCAGATAAATTTACACAAAATAAATATTGAGACACACACACAAATGATGTAAAGGAGAAAATAAATGTGAGAAAACGAAATTAGAGCGAGTTATGTGTAAGGTAAAATACATCTGTACAAAAGTTATATATAGTGCCATGGCTGTTTATAATATTACAGCTTTACCAGAAACTTAATTCTATACTATTTTCTATTTTTATTTTTATTTTACGATAAGTTTGTTATTATTAAAACAGCAGAGAGATTTCCGTAGAAATGAAAAGTGGCATCATCATGATGAGCACAACTATGCACTGTATTGACAGTTTATACTAATCTCAATATGTTGACTCACTGAATATTGTACGTACGAATGAATGACGTTGCAAAAGAAAAGTCGCAAGGAAAAATACTAGTCCCACACGCATGTTTTTTGTTTGTTCTTTGTTGAAAGGTTTAACACTGTAACAGCATTAGCTTCTAGCTAAAAGCTACCTGAACACACAGTTTATATTTGTTATATATTTATGTTCGTCAAATGTCTGAATTTCTTCACTTATAATATATATTGCTTTGTTATTTATGACACTATAGCAGATTGTTAAAACTAGCAAAAAGTCTGCCATATTTGCCACTGCCTTTAGATGTATAATATAAAATTATAAACTTATTTATGTATAAACTATAATTTATAGTTATAAATAAATTATAAACTATGATGTATATTATTGTAAAATTGTACATGAATATCACATTTTATGTTCTTTTTCCCCCCCTTTACTGGACATTTCAATAAACGCTGGTTTTATTAACTATATATATATATATATATATATATATATATATATATATATATATATATATATATATATATATACATACTTTGTTCAATTAAATGGAATTACATTCAAGTTTATCACAAATGAGCGATCCTGACATGGTTTAGAGGAACTGAATAGATCAAACCGGAACTCATGTTCATTCATAATAGTTTGATCATTTCTAACTTTTCAATGTATTATATCATGTGAACAAAGCAAAAAATAAAAACACTTGTTTTAAAACTATGAAGGTTTATTAGAAAATAATGATGTAATGCAAATCTCTGTCCAAGACTCCGAGAGTTTATTCAATAGATATTTATACTCTTCTAGAATATCCCCTTTGAACATTTAGAACGTCTTTTAATAAAGTAAATGATATATATCCTAAATAAATAAATAAATAAATAAATAAAAAAGACTCCCAATTTGGTTACAGGGTGCGTGGTCACGTGACGACCTCTCCAGCATGGCGGACGCGGTGGCGAATCACAGCCGCGACCAATATGGCTCCCGTTCATTGGCGCTGCTCTGCGTATCCCACAATACAATTCGGGAAAGGAAAACAGCAGTGAATGGCGGCGCTCGACTCTCCGCAGAGCGACTCGGAGCTTCTCAGTGAGGAACATCTGCGCCCTGAACCGGCATGGCTTTCTTTTAGGTTACTGCTCGCCTTTTCCCCCCCTCGTGAGGTGAAATGTAGATAATAAACGGTTTTAACGGTACGCGGTTGGAGATGAGCCACGAGAAGTTTCCCCTTGGAGGAATATTACCGTCTTTATTCGGTGAATTGAGATGAAGCAGACTGCTGGATTGTCACTGCACTGTTCCCCGACCTGTGATCTTCATCTCCACTAAAAACCCACTGCTCCCTTATTCATATCCGGATCGACCAATCGAATCGAATTAATCGCCTGTCTCGGATCGAACCAGGAGAAGAAGGGAGGCAGGATTTTTTTCTTCACAGCTGGGGAATGATAATATGTCAAGACGCAAACAGACCAACCCTTTCAAAGTGAATTGTAGGTATCACAGGTATTGTAAACATATTAATTTATTTACCGTGTATAAGATGAGAACGATCTGTTCATGGAACTTATTTGATGGGATGGACATGGTGTATAACTCGCATCCGCATTGCTATAAGAATGACATCTGCTCTTCTCTAACCCTGTGTGTGTGTGTGTGTGTGTGTGTGTGTGTGTGTGTGTGTGTGTGTGTGTGTGTGTGTGTGTGTGTGTTGCGTTATGATTTAAACAATACCACACACGTTCACTATTTTATATATAAAATATATTAAACCATTGTGTAAGTAATGATCAAACATTCAGTACATGTAAACCACGCATATGTATACATATATATGTATATACAGTATGTACACACATACACACTATTATAATATATATATAGATAGATAGATAGATAGATAGATAGATAGATAGATAGATAGATAGATAGATAGATAGATAGATAAGAGAAATATATTAATTTATGTATTAATGTATTAACTCCTTTTTTGTTGATTTCATTACACAAACAAAACCCTCCTAATGAAGGCGCCAGTCTTCAATATGTATTTTATGAAAAGATAAGCCTAAAGCTGTATTTGGAATTGTATTTATGGTTGTGGTTTACAAATATGAAGGTGGAGTAATGTTCAGACAGACCTTTCAGGGGTTAATTAAAGCGTAACAATGGTGTGATGAACGCAAATTGATTGCCTTCCTATGACAGCACATCCAAATCACCCGAGGTGTTTTCTTCCTCTTATACTACAGAGATAATCAAATACACGCCCATTCGTTTTATCTTTTTACGCATTTGTAGCCACATCTAAGGTGAAAACGAGTTATTTCTCGTATACATGTTAACATGTAGTTTCTTCTCTAATGTTAATTTTTCAAATGATAAAAGTTGCACGATTGATTGCGAAACTACTTTCTGCGGATGGTGTTTTCCATTTAAAACCTGTGAATGATGTACTGTAGATTGATAGAACATTATTATTATTATTATTATTTTATTATTGGCTTTAAGGCATGAATTTGTCAGCTTTCACTATACACATCACTTGACACCTACCTAAACGAAGGCTTCATCTCGCTTTTTCTGACATTTTTGCCACTAAAGCACTAAAAAGTGTGTGTGTGTGTTTTTCTTTTGTTTTGGTTTTGCCACGAAAACTTAGTTAGCATAAAATCCGATGCTGCGCTGAAATCCAGACTCTGTAGATCACCTTACTCGATAGTCTGATAGTGACCGAGATTCCCCGCGAGCTTCTGCAAACGAGTCATGGCGAAAAATGCGATAAAAGATTTCACTTGTGCAGGCGTTTGCAGAATTCTGTCACGTACGTCTCATGTGGAGCCCGTACGTGAGAGATAAAACTCAGAATTGGGCTCGAACCAAAAGTGAAAGGAAAGTCAAATGCCACTGGTTGATTGAAACGGTTGTATTTAATGGTACTTGATATAAAGGATAGACTTCTGGGTCAAAATCCATTTAAAGTTCAGATAGACGCAAAGTGCGAGCGTGCTTCCTTAACAACATGGAAGTTCTTCGGACTCTGTGAAAGCATTCAGTACAAATTCATTCTCATGATAACTGAGAGTTACAGTTGATGCTAAATGTCCCCTATGACCAATCAGAACCTGAGATTTGGCAATTGATGTGTAATTATGATATTTGTTGACCACAGATACACAATTTACCCATTGCTTTGTTTTTCCACACACATGCTAGTTATTTATTGGTACGGTGCCTTTCTGGTCTTTCTCATATGACATTTGAGTAACAAATGTAAAGCGTGCAGACAACAATTAGATCCCAATCAAGTCACGTTTATCAAAGTTCAGTTGAATTTCCTGGTCTTAAATATTAGTTTTTTTTTTTGTTTTTTTTTTTAATTTAGAAACTTTTCTCATAAATTTGAATACTGTTTCATAGATTTAGTTTGTACTTGTTTACTTTTCACTGATTTAGCACCAGTTTACCTCGCCAAAATCCAACATGCCTTCCCGTTTTCTATAGCTACATATTGTGTGTCATTATAGTCTTGTATATTTATTCTTGTATATTTATTTATAACTTATTTGTGTTTCTTGTCATCTGACACAACTACCACTTTCTATTCATGGTTCATAAATAGGGGATGAAATATCTCTCGTTTGTTGTTGTACGGAGGTCACGTTTTCTTGATTTCTGCGCATCGACCTCGCATCGTAAAGGAACGCTCGGCCCTCGAGGTGTTTACATTACGGCCGGACGAAGTTGTGTCTGCGTTTGAACAGAGGCTGATCTGAAGATCGCTGCTAAAATGCTCGTTTAGACGCAACCAATAGGACAGGACGTGCTAGCAGGGAGAAATCAAAAACAACAAATTGTGTACAATCAGTTGTCCATGCAAGCGTACACTGACAAGCGTTTATTATTATTATTATTATTATTATTTACATTTACTAATCACAGGTCTATCGATCGAGAATCTTACTCGTACGATAAAATCGCTTGGAAAATGCATGTTATAATACACATTCGTACAACGTGACGTGTAACAAAGGCGATCAAAAGGCGTGTATTTAAAACTCATTTAATTTTCTTTTGGTAATTTAATTTGTTCACACCAATACAGGCTACAGGGGGCCTCCACTCATACAAACGCTTCCTGTGTCTCTGTGTAATGTTTTTCTGTCTGTTTATTTTTTCATTCAGTCCTGAGGGTGTGTGTGTGTGTGTGTGTGTGTAGGAGGGGGTGTTGAGAGGTAGATGCCGTGAATTCAAGGCCACCACACGGCTCTGTGTTTAAAGTTTTGGCATACTCCGTCTCTTTTGTGTGTTTTGTTTGCAACCCACCCCTCCTCCTCACTCTCCGTCGATTCAAACTCTTTGCCCCGGTGTGACTCGGACCCTTTCTGCCGTTGTCTGTCGGCCGATGAGTCTGTCTCTTTGTCTGGATTCGGTCAGACACTGCGTCATCTGCCTACAGACACACAGACGTGGAGATAACATCAGAGTGGCAGCTAGAACGAGACGGGAAGAGGGAGGGAGGGAGGGAGGTAGGGAGGGTAGATAGACAGATGTACAGACAGCCGGGCTGAACGAGTGTAAAGAGGGGGGGATGGGTATCTCTCACATCAATCACTGGCTGCGAGCTGTCGAGCCGGCCTGTTGTGGCAGTTCAGAGTTGAGGCAGTCTTTCCTAATGCAAATCTGACGCCGTGTGAAAGAGACAGATTGGCGAAGAGAGAGGGAGAGAGAGAGAGAGACTGCTCAGAGCCCTTTTTAATGATCAATAGTGAAATTTACCCGTAAATATTCTTCGCTGTTTATTTTGTTCAATGATTTCTATTTGGACTTCCGCTACTAATATTATTTGCAATAAAGTTTTAGCCGGGCCTCGTCTCACTCTGACACAGTGTCCTTGTTCCACCTCCGTACTAGGCAGAGATCTGTGAATTCATTAATAAGCGGCATTTTAAAAACGCTTGAATGATTTCTCATAGCAATGGGATGCAATAAAAAACAAATAATAAATAAATGTGTGTGTGTGTGTGTGTGTGTATAAATCATTCATATTTTATTTATATATATATATATATATATATATATATATATATATATATATAGATATATATTATGTCAATGACAAAATATGGCTTCATTTATGAAGTGTCAATCAAACAGCGAAGCATTATTGAGAGATTTATTGATTTGCAATCTATGAGAGATGATATTGGGGATGATATTGGAAGCTAAACAAACCCTCATCGCCCAAACCATCGTACTGTCCTGTTCTCTCTAAAAGCACTTTGTCATCTAGGCTGATTCATGGCTCTCTCAAGTAATTCCTTTTCGTTTCATCGTCAGGGCCGTTTCACATGACAGGCTTCTCTGGCCCTCAACACGCTTCAGAGATGGAGGCAAAAGACGACTTTGCTGAGAACCCTGCATGCCATGACCTGGACGATCAGGACGGCACCACCGGTGAGCACACGCTCAGGCTCTCGGAGCGAGTTTTACAGGTGGTGCCATGATCCTGTCAAGCTGATGTATGCTGTTGTTTTTGTTTTTTTTTCTCTTCCCCCCTCCAGACGATAGTGACAGCGACCTGGACAAAGAGAACTCATCCAGCTCCTCGGCTGATGACAACATGGTGCGTCATAAGGCGAGCCAGTGCTCTGATCACGGTGGAGGGATGAAAGAGGTGAGTCTGTCTGCTTTACAGTGAAAAGTGCATCTTTAGATTTCTGGATTCTGATTGGTCAGAATGTGTTGATTCATGGATTGACGCATTGATTCATGTGTCGACTTATTTTCTATGAGGAGTCGTTTATTCATGGAAGGAATCTCCAATGTGAAATAATTACAGATGGGTAAAAAAAAACACACTTCATAATGTTCTGTTATAGAAACGACAATCTTGGGCGTTTTAACCTACAGTCATTTATTTACTCAACCCCTTCTAACCAATCAGAATCGAGAATCCGTTTCGAGCGAGTCGGTAAAGAAATACACTGACGTATGATCGATCAAGGTTCAAACCGGGCTCTTCGTTGAGGAACTCTTCCGCGCAACAGGATAGACGAAGAAAGGGTGTCATTTCAGAAGCGTGATTCATGCCTCTATGGCAACGCGGTACGAGCGTCGATGATGATGACTCACACAGATTTGTAAGAGCCGCTCGTGTTCCACGCTAAAACGCCTCTTCGTTGGCAGCTACATGAGAGAGGCAGAACGGACAGCACAGATAGTGTGTGTGTAAAACTCGTACACTGGTACTACGACTTCACACCTCCCACTCATCCATACACACACACACACACACATATAAGGTGACTGCACATTCTGGAGTTATTATAATTCAGGGCATGTGGATAATATCGTTGCCCAAACAGTGCTTTTTTTTATTCAACAATTCCAGAATAATCAATGCTGATCGATGTAAATAAAACATTTCATTGAAAGAGGTAGGAGTTTCCTCTGGAGAATTCTTGTTGTAACGGGTACAAAACAAACTGAGACTGGGAGTCAAACCGCAAGAATAAATTTACCTACCTTATAGAGTAAACAGTGGACTACACTAAACTATGTATATATGTGTGTGTGTGTATATATATATATATATATATATATATATATATGTGTATCTTCTACCGCTATATCCGATCTTCCCTTGGGTCACGGGGAGTCTGTGTCTATCTCAGGAGTCTATGGGCATTAAGGCAGGATACACCCTGGATGCAATGCCAACCCATCGCAGGGCACACACACACATTCATACATTAGGGACAAGTTTCCAATCAACCTACCGTGCAGGTTTTTGGACCAGGGGAACTGGAGAACCCAGAGAAAAAACCCCTGATGCACTGGTGTGCATGCAAACTCCACACACACACATGGCCGAGAACGGGAATCGAACCCGGACCCTAGCGGTGTGAGGTGAACGTGCTAAACACTAAACCACCGTGCCATATATATATATATATAGCAGATCTGTTCTCTTCATCCCTTAAAGATAGAAAACAAGAAACATGGCGTACAGGTGTGTTATTCTAACATAAGGGTTTTCTAATCTAACGAAAAAGATGAACAAAGCTAGTCTTTATAGTTATATTGTTTATTGTTATTTACTATATAACGTGTGTGTGTGTGTGTGTGTGTGTGTGTGTGTGTTGGGTGTGTGTGTGTGTTTGGTTCATTAGGAGAGTGAGAGGGACTCAGACCTGGGAGGTAATTATTCATGTCCCATTTGCACCCTGGAGTTCGGTAGCCCAGATCAACTCATTGCACATGTCTACCAGGTGAGGGCGCCACTATCAACACCACCATCATTATCATCATCATCGTCACCGGTTCATTATCATCACCATCATCATCACTGTTTCATCACCACCACCACCATTACTATCATAGTTTCGTTATCATCATCACCACCACTGTCATCACTATCACTTTCATTATCACCACTACCATCACCACTATTACTGTTTCATCACCACCATCATTACTGTCACAGTTTCATTACCACCATCACCACTATTACTGTTACATTATAACCAATATCACTGTTTCATTATCACCAGCACTATCAATGTTTCATTATCACCATCACTATCCCATTATCATCACCACCACCATTGCATTGTCATCCTCCTGTTCAGCATTATTTCCTTATCACCATCACTATTACCGTCTCATTATCACCACCCCCATTATCATCACTATCATCCGTTATATCACCACCATTATATTCACCATCACTTTCATCATCAACAAAATTATCTTTAGGAAATGTCAATTTGCGATTTTAATCTAATAAAGGATCTGTTCTGGTGGCGCTGAAATAAATTTTCTAAACATTGGTCTCTCTCTCTCTCTGTCTCTCTCTCACACTCTCTCCCTCCCTCTCTCTCTCTCTCTCTCTTGCTCCGTTTCTTTCCCTTGTTTTTGTCGTGAGCAGCACACCTCCACAGTGGGCGGCAGTAAGAGTTATGTGTGTCCAGTGTGTGGACGAGCTCTCAGTTCCCCCGGCTCTCTCGGACGTCACCTCCTCATTCATTCAGACGACCGACTCTCCAACTGTGCCGTGTGTGGCGCCCGCTTTACTGACACCAACAACTTCAACAGGTCTGTAACCCTATCCCACAATGCACCTCACTCGTGCCCTACACTCAGGGTAGGACATTGGCCAGATGTGATCGTTTTAGATAGACATAGTATAGATGTTATACGATTTGTCTTCCCGCTGCAGGGAAAAGCTGAACGAGTTCCTCAGCGGCAGTGACTTGGAGAGCAGAAGCGAAGATCAGTCCTGCAATATGGTCCAGGCCGTGACTGTGACGGATGATCACATGGCCATCCAAGCAGCCAATCATGGAAGTCCTCCAGGCCCGGGCTTCCCCGCCCTCCCGGGTAGCCTCCTGTCATCAGGATCCTCGCTGACATCTTTTCCCGACTCCCTCAACCCGCTGCCGGATCTGTTAAACCCCATGCCCGTGTATCCAGCCGGCGTGCTGCTGGTGTGCAACAGCTGCGCGGCGTACCAGCAGCTGGCCGGCAGTCCGTCCTCGGCGATGAGGAAGTGGGCGTCGCGGCGCCGGAACGAGCCGTCCGAGGCGCGCATGCAGAGACTGGAGCGCGAACGCGTGGCCAAGAAGAGCAAGCGCGAACGCGAGTCGCCCGAGGAACGCGAGCTGAGGCGGCTGCGCGACCGCGAGGCCAAGCGCATGCAGCGGTTGCAGGAGACGCAGGAGCAGCGGGCGCGCCGGCTGCAGCGAGACCGCGAGGCCATGCGCCTCAAACGCGCCACCGAGACTCCCGAGAGGAGGCAGGCGCGGCTGGTGCGCGAGCGAGAGGCCAAGCGGCTCAAGCGGCGGCTCGACAAGATCGAACCGGGGTTGCGCGCTCAGATCGAGCACGACCCCGCCGCCGTGGCCGCGCTCACCGCTGACGTCAACCTCTTCCAGTTTCCCTTCCCCGTCTCTTCCATGGACAACGGGTTGTTCATGAAAATACCCTGATCCTCCGAGTGTGTCGGTATTTGTTCTCGCGTGTAATAAGACGCCAAACTGCTCGGCGGTTTATTTATACACAGGTGACATTTTGTCTCGAGGCGAACTCCGCAATGCTGTTTGAGCCGCGTTCCACAACGTCAACCAGATCAGTAGCAAATCTTCTCTTGCGGTTCTAAACCGCTCCGATCTAATAATTGCCGTAACTACAGAGCAAGCTTTATTCGCTACTGAGTCTCCTCTCGTTATTATTTATCTCCTAATAAGTGAACACGGTGATGTCACATGATATTTTTTTTATTATTAATTAGAGGAACTTGGCTTTGCACAGTTGTGTCTAATAATTTTTTTCCGGTGTTTTAGGGTACAAATGTCTGTATCCCACACGCGCACAAAACTCCCACTCCGTTATTTCTACATGACAGCAGGGTAAAGACTCGTTCATAACGTTCCCCGCCTTACGATCAAGCATGTTTCAGACGCCTGCGTTATTCCGCAGTTTGCATGTGGACCCTACAGCGAGGAGGATGAGACGTGAGCCACGCCCCCCACGCCCCCTCCTCCTCACACTCTCCGCCCCTCTGATTGGTCGGAGTTTACCTGTAGCTACAACTCCTCCTCCCTCCCTGCTGGAGCTCTGACCCACAGATTCAACTACCTCATCTAAGGACTCCTCTGTGCTTCATGTCTCCTGTCTGGACTACAGGGGACTCGAGGCGCGCACACACACACACACACACACACACACACACACACACACACACACACACACACACGAGTGCAGTTGTGTTGGTGCAATGCTGCTTTCATAATAATGTTGCTTTGGTAGTCAGATCTCATTGATTTTCAGTTGCTGAGAATGGCTGGGATCGTGACTCAAGCGATAGAATGTGGTACTGGGTGGAGCGTTGGCCATTTTCATCAGTCATATAATCCATATTAAAATGAAAATCTGAATTTTATGACTTTATATTGGCTTAAACAATTGAAATAACTAGAAAAGAAGCATTCAGAAATTTGAATGATAGCCAATTGGTTTATTTTTGAAAGCAGCGCCCTCTAGTGTCACGATCTAGCATTTTAATGACGGAATATAATGAGCACACTTTGTACTACATCGCTCTCGGGTTCTGATTGGTCACGCCGATCGTGAAAGTAGACGTATGCACCAATACATAAGTTACTATCAAGTGTTTTTGTGCTCTTGTGAAAGAGGAAATGCCACTGACATACACACACACACACACACACTCTCTCGTTCTTTCTCTATGCTAAAACATGGAATCGTTTGGCTTGTGGTAAACATGAAAACCTCCATACTGATCTACAGAACAAAAAAAAACCAAACAAACACGGGTTCTTTCTTCTTGTCTCAGGGATGTCGAGGGTGAACGGGTTTGTCCTCGCAGCCTGAGATAGTAGAGGAGAGGACGGGAGGAGAAGAAACTCGTCCTCTTCCTCCTTTTCTTCTTCTTCCTCATCCTGCATCTCTTCTTTTCGTGCTGCCGAAAACACGCAGTTGACAGAAACACTGCCTCGTCGTCACGCCACACCGACCTGCTGCTTTCCTTTCGGGTTTTACGCCTCGTCCACAGAGCCAAGTTTTCCCCCCTACCTTTTTTTTTTGGTCCCACGAGCGCTCGCCAAATTCCATCGTGAACTCTCGTCGCGCTCTTTTAATCCGGTCTCTGTGTACATGATCAATGCTAAACAAATGCTAATGTTGCCTTTGTCAATTTTTTTTATGTTATTGTTTTTTTATATATATATATATATATATATATATATATATATACACACACACACATACATGGAGACAGGCATGATGAGTTCTGTTTAAAAACTGATTATTGTGTAAAAAAAAAAAAAAAAAAAAAAAAAACATTGCATGAAAGACGGATGAATGCAGATTGAGACAGTGAGCATGTTTGTATTTGACGGACGTTTTGCTGAAAATAGATGCGTTAAAAGGTAGTCGTACATAAATAGACGTATGTTTTTTATTAAAGCTGCTGTAAGCGAAAAAAAAAAAAAACAACTGGAAATGACATTTGTCATGATATATATATATATATATATATATATATATATATATATATAAACAAATATATGTATGTGTGTATGAGAGTATATATATATATATATATATATATATATATATATATATATATATATATATATATATATATATATATATCCCACACACACACACACATGTATGTATGTGTGTGCATACATTATATATTATATATATATATATATATATAGTATATATATATATATATATATATATATATATATATATATATATATATATATAAATCACCGCTTCGCCTGGTTCAAACTTTTATAGTCCTAGTTAACATAAAAGGATCAAAACTAAAGCTAGCTGGCTAGCATTACACAGAGTTGGTAAAATCGTGAAAACAAAGCTAGCTACACAGGCATTTTAGTGCTTTCTAACCCAATCCTAGCAAAATGGATATTCAATCTAATATGTGGATTATAATTTTTTTTGGTTTTGTTTTGATGTATGGACCACAAAAAAATGACTTCGTTATACATAGGTTCTTGAATGCGTGCTACTTACAGAAAGGCGTCGACGCTTCCGAGATTTCTCGCCGATCGCCGTCAGGATGTAAATATCCAAAGTGTTCTTAAGTCGATTACAGCAGCTTTAGAAACTGTTTACACCGATTGAACTTTATCTGTAACTCCAGAGCGATACCTCTTTTAAAAAAAACAACGACGATGACAACAGGGTCAATTAATATATCGTATTTTACTGTATTTTAATTCCTTTCCTCCATTCCGATTATTTATTCCAGTCATTGCTTAACACATAAAATACTGACGTGCCAGACGACGTTTACGAGATTTTCAGATGTCCCCCCCTCCTCCCCCCATGGCGTCAGATTAAAAACGGATTTACATAAAGGGTACGAGATACGAATGGAAGGAATATCACTATGCAACGATCCTGTACTCCAAACCCTGTACACCTTGACACTTTCTATTGTTACTATGCAGCTGAAAGGTGGCGAGGTGATTATACGGTATTGCATGCAGCGAATTCACACACACACACATACAAACTGGACAAAACAGCAAACATGGAACCAGATCAGCTTTTTCGTTCCAAGTAAAAATGTTGAACTTTTCAAATCTGTTGTAAAGCATTTTTGTTGAGTAATGGCGTAAACAAAATAAACACTATTGTCTAAAAAAAAAAACAAGTAACCCTAATTGTAATGTTATATTACATTAATTGTGCATGAGGAGAAGTCCTCCAGAGCACAGATGCCTAAACCCTAGTACAGAATCCTTGTTCTGTATATTTTACTCTTCTACCTGTACAGGATGAAGGTTCTCCGGGACCAGGGCCGGGATCTGTGCTTTAGAACAACATCTGAAACCCACATAAAATGGCTGAGGTGCTGAAACGGAAGTCCTTTTCGGTCTTCATGAGAGTGAGGAAAATGTTCGTGCATTAAAAAGGCCCCGTTGCGTTTTTTTTCCTTTCTTTCTAAAAGTGTAAAATGATTTCCCTCCTGTTCCTTTATTCATTTTGGATGGACTTCTGACTCCAAAAAAAAAAAAAAAAAAAAGCCCTGAAACCGGGTTTAATGTGTGTCTGTGTGCTGATCTTTGTATGCATCGAGAAAGAAAATTGTCATGTGCATGCATGATGCTATTTTATACACTCGTGTTTTGTTCTTTGCCTGCTTCGTTCTCTACTTCTGTATCAAGGGACCCAATGATAAATTGCCTTTTTTTGGGGGGGGTTCAAGTTTCAAATGTGTTTTTCGTTTAGTCTTTCAAGAGACCATCTTGACCACATCTGCGCTCACCAAAACGACCGCCAGAGACTCCCGCGTGGTGAAAGCCTTCGTCCGATTGGCCGGCGTGTGCGGGCGAAGCTGCGAGTGGACGCCGGAGATAGATAAGGGTTCGAGCTCGTTCCTCGTGCGAACATCCCTCGCAGAAAGCCATTCTCTGTTACTGGTTTAACAGATCTAAATGTCAGGATGAAACTGGGATCAATAAACTTTGATCGGAAAAATATGCCTGTGTGTGTTTGTTTTCTTTACTGATGAAAACAGCAGAATTTCACCAATTAAGATGCAGAGACACACGGACGCATATGTATGTATGTATGTATGTATGTATGTATGTATGTATGTATGTATATATATATATATATATATATACACACATACACACATATACACACACACACACACACACATTGTATATATAAAAATAAATAAAAGTAAGCATAAAATGCATAAGAAGGATATAATACCTTTTACCCTTATGGGTACATCAGTAAATGTTAATGATGTTGGCTCAAAAAAAAAAAAAAAAAGAATATGCATTTTTTTTTAATAATCCAAAAAAAAATTAATAAATAAAAATAATCTGCTCTAGTGCTTAACTCTTAACTCTTAACTGCTTAATCTCTTTAATAAATGCATTAAAAAAAATTCTAAATCATTTAAGACAAACCTATAATAAAAACAATCCAAGCCAAGTTGGTAATATTATATATATTATATTGTGTTTACTTAACAAACATGATAAATGCAATGTTTCCAAGAAGTTAGATGTAACAATAAAAATACAATATCTTTGTGTCCGTACATAGAATTAAAGACAGCCAAACGAAATAAAAACAAAACATAAAAACTGCCCTAAGTAGTTCACAGAGAGGTACAAATATACAGTACAAATCTATTTTATTCCAAAAAAAAGGGTACAAATTAAAAAAAAAAAAAAAAAAAAAAAACACGCAACAAAATATAGTAAATATTAATGCTTTGTAAAGTTCAGGTAGGTGTAGGGTGTTTCTAAGGGAGCACTTTGGGTAGACGACTTCTAAGGCTTCTTGAGAAGAATTAATACATATCGGTACGGCCATACGATATTAAAATTCACTATACAAAGTCCATATAACCTGGATTATACTTGAGGATTGAATATTACATACATATCAATTGCATATATTTTGCAAGTTTTCCTTTTTATGCATTAAAGAAAGTTCCGTTTTAAAACTGGTTATGTGGTCATGTAAAAAAAAAAAAAACAAACAAAACAAAAAGCAGTGTCACTTAGTGCCAACAAGGTAGGATTTAAAAAGTACACAATTAATCGTTAAAAAAAAAAACAACATTAGAACTTTAGAAGATTCTCACTCCCTAAATTTATTCTTGGTTCCTTTTTATTGGTTTTTTTTTTAAACCATGAAACCAATTAATTAAAATCACTGAACCCAACGCACAGTCTGGGCTTGTAAATCGGCTCGCGAAAGTCGGAGAAAGAAGAAGGAGAAAGAAACCCTTGATAGTACAACCGAGAAAAGATTTGAGCATCCGTCCTTCTATCCGTCCAAAAAAATGTTCACACCCAAAATGCAGCACAAAATGGTCACCTGATGCAAGTGGTCGGAGCCACGCCTTCGCAACTCTTTCCCCGCGCACTTTTGAAACGCCAGCCGGTTCTGAGGTAAATTCGCACTGGGGAAAAAAAAAAGTCCTTCCTATGCACTTTTACGGTCGACCTTCGGACGGTCGGCGGTGAGAGCGATTCTGGGTCCACTCATACACACACACACATATATGTATGTGTATGTATGTATATATACGTGTATGTTTTTATTTATATATATATATAATATATATATATATATATATATATATATATATATATAGATATATATATATATATATATATATACATACACACACACACACACACCACACACACACACACACACATACACATATATATATATATATATATATATATATATATATATATATATATATATATATATATATATATGCATATATGCCATGCATGCCTCAACTGCACCGTCGTGAATCTTAAGGCAAGCTCGATAATATAGAAAAGCTCATCTTTAATCTACACACATTTACACAACAGTTGATTGTTTTAACACGGTTTCGCATATAAATTCGATATTGGGGACTACAGTAAGTGCATCTTCCATTTGATGATGGAGGTGGTGATTTATATATTTAAATATATATTTATATATACACACAAACGTCTTTTACTGTCCGTTAAAAATAGCCAGCGTGTTATGGGGTTTTTTTTTTTCCTACAGGTGGCGCTGTGTGCGAGGTGTTTCAGAGGGCCACGAGGTACGAGCGGGTCACGCAGTCACGCCGCAGAGACGAAAAAAGAGAGAGAGAGAGATTAATTTCTGGGTTTAAGGGCTGATTTGTACATCTGGGAAGATTAGGACAAGTGCGTTATGATTTAACAGCAGGGATTATGGGAAAGTAAAGCAGAGAGCCATTTTAGAGGGTAGGGTGAGTAACCTCTTACAAAACCAACCAATGGGACCCCGCTTGCAAGACACCCGAGAAATGATCACACGTCATGCACTCTTCTTTCAATCGCAGGCCTGACGACAGAGACAATTAGACCATTCAGTCAGACTTATTTTGTTGATACAAAAAATATTACCACCGCGCTGAAGATCTCTAGTCTCTACCCGCCTTTACATGCATTTATATACCAGTATTACTATAAAGTTACTATAAACAGTGCTTTCGGGGGGAGCAAATTCAAACACGCCTATGAGAAAGGATGCTTCGTCCCACAGTGAAATGTCACACGTTCCTCCACCCTCCCCTTTACAGCTTATTCCTAAGTGTTCTCAACATCGCTCCCTAGTGCTGCCAGTAATCCCGCTCGCATGTCTATGAATGACAAATGATGTAGAAATCAGCCCTTAGCGGTTAAAGCAAGAAGACGAATATATAGGTTTTCTCTCTCGCACACACACACACACACACACACACACACACACACGCGCACACGCACACACAAACAGGAAAGGCACAGACAATAGATTACATTTTCTGAGTTGTAGCACTCATTTCACAAGATCAGTAAGGCAGTACGTTCGAGTTGACATGGAAAAGTACGGGTGTCTCACACACACACACACACACACACACAACCAAGCAACATGACAATTTTCAAGTTTTGTGAAACTGTTAGTCCAAGCAACACAAGAAAAATGCAGGTGTACGTATTTTATATATATATATATATATATATATATATATATATATATATATATATATATACACACACACACACACACACACACACACACACACACACACACACACACACACACACACACATATGAACATCTCAATTATCCTATTATTGCAACAAGACTAAACGGAAACATGTTTTGTTTGTTTTTACCAGAATACACAGAATACTGTGTGATTCATATATTAGGCAGGATTTCAGTAGGTTTATAATCAATTATGTGGAAAACAAAAATGTTTAATTCAAATTGAAATTGTAGTAAGGTAAATGTTGGACTCTGGAGATGAAATGCAGACTTTATACATTATAAGATGGAAGAATTTGTGCTTCTTTGCCAATTAAAAAAAAAGAAAAATTAATAAAAATGTTCAGAGGCACAGAAACTATACGGAACCAGAACTATCTTTACATGTACATTTTTAGAAGCGCAATCATTTGGTTTGTCTGCCCTCAAACATGAATTGAAAGTAAATTTGACCCAAAATAGTTTTCCTGTTGTGGATCTGTTCAGGCAATCCAGTTCAGAAAAAAAAACACCAGGGAAGGGGGGGGAAGAACAACAAAAACAAACAAAACAGTTTCTCTTCAAGAAGTTATTCTATGGTGACCGGGGAAGTAAAACATGAGTTTTTTTAAAAGGAAAATGTGTGCGTGTTGTGAAAGAAAGCACAGCCAAGCTGACAGCTTTTGAGGAATAGACGTTCGCACTTCCTGCATAGTACATAGCGCTGAGACGGTTTGGCGTTCAGATGATTCTCTGTATAAGTGTATTGCTTGCGGAAATAAAACGTCTACCATTTAAAGTCGGCGGAATGACAAAAGCTAACTGCATTTGTTTGGTCATATTGGGTTTTTTTTTGGTCACGTTGTAGAAACGGAATGAGAGTCAGCAGAGAGGTCACCATAGGAAGGGGAAGCAGGAAAGCTTAGTCATTACACTTTAATATTGAATATAGGGATGCAATGATATGGATACTTGAGGCTTATATATATTTATATATAAAAAAAAATTAAATTAAAATATGACATGCCTACATCGCTCTTGCTCGTCAGTCAAGGTTTGGTTTAACATCTTCAAAAGCGAAGTCCCGAGGGTGATTAATACTTAGTAATAGTACGCACTTCTGTCAGTATCTGCCTTCCGAAATAACCTCCTCGTGCTCGGTACACTACTAATGCATCCCTGAAAAACAGCACAGAACCTTAGATAGAAAAGACCACTTGAGAAAATTGGGGTGGAGCGCTAGAAGTCAAAACACCAGTCAGTCCAAGTACTTAAATCTCTGGTGAAAGTTAATGCTACCTGTAGCAGGAAAATATACATATATATTAATGTATAATGGTTGGATATGGAGAGTTGAATACGGATTAGGAATAAGCAAAAAAACAAAAAACAAAAATGGGAATGTGAGGCTTGCATCTGGAATGCCGTGCCAATATTCGCATATAGTATTAAGAATGTTTGGTTTTAAATACTCTGGGCTTAATTGCACTTTTCTGTTTAAATTGGTTGAATAAGATAAAAACAAATATTAAATACAAATTAAATCAGTGATGAAACTGCAGCATTTCTTCTTGGCTAGTATGTAAACAGTGTCGAGCACGCCTGTCAGTTTCACACAGAAAAAAAAAATTACAGTTTATTAGTATATATATATATATATATATATATATATATATATATATATACGAGATATATATAAAATATACATAATATATAAAAAAAAAAACATTTCCCTTCATAGAAAAAAAATCCAATTAAAAAGGTCAGTGTCAATCATTATTAAAAAAAAAAAAACTAAATAAAAAAAATTAACCACAGGGCTGGGCTATGGGCATTTCGTTACATGTTTACGAGTCTTTATATGTTTTGTCTTTTACAGATTTTTTCCTCCCCTCTTGCTGTTTTTTTTTTTTTTTTAACTATACCGCTACATTTTTGACGATGTGATAAATGCTTCAAGAGCAAGGATTATAATTGTTTGGGTTTTGTTGCCCGGCCCTGATTGCCCACGTGCAATTTCGAGTCATTAGGAGTAATATTGCAGATAAAGATAATCTACATAGTACAAGAATATATATATATATATATATATATATATATATATATATATATTATATATTTATTTATATTTTTTAAAAAAAAAAAGAAAAGAGAAAGAAACGAGAAAACTACGTATTAGAACCAGAAATCTCTAACAACATGCCAAAGGAAGAAGGAGAGATAGAGGGATGTGTGTGGTTTCCAAAGGTCACATGTGTATGGCTGAAACCCACGCTGGAAAGAATTCTTTAGAAATTTAAAATAACCATTTCGCAGGGAAACTGTCGTATCGTTATAAACATAAAGCAAGAAGTCGAACTATTGTTCTTTTAACCCATCAGTGGTGATTTGACTCCAGAGCAGTCTAGAGATACAGATCGATCTCCAACGGGGAAAAAAAAAAAAAAAAAAAAAAAAAACAGGTACCCACGATTCTTTTATAGTGGTGGATTTTTAGCCCGACGGCGGAAAAAAATTTAAGGGTCCCGAGATTTTATTTCTATATCGGAATGCTGATAGTAAACCCTACACCATAATACTACCGCTGGGAGAAAAACGAAAACAAAAACCCAACATCGCCACACGTGGCACAGGTAGAGCGCGATACTGCGTCAGTGTAAACGTGACGACCGATACGTTTTTTTTTTTTTTTTTCCTCCTTAAACATTCCTAAATATTGATTGTTGGTCGTTTGATTGATTTAGGAAGAAGTGATGAGCTCTTGAGCTATGATAAAAGAAAAAACAAAACAAAAAAACAGCAGCGACGCCGAAAATTAGTCGTGTGAGAAAGATGTGCCAAAACAAAGGAGTCAAAAAAAAAAAAGACAGAGCGAAAGAATGAAAGAAACATCCTTCCTAAAAGTGTAGGTAGTCCAGAATATCTACCAAGTACATGGTATAGTTAATATATCTATTCATTTGATAAAGATTTATATATGGGCAGGGGGGAAAAAAAACGGTAGAATTGGGAACATCCTATGGCTGCTTCGTCCTTCAATACACGTTAACTCGGGAGAGCCGAAAGTTGTAACGGGTAATATTTCGTCTGTAAGTGAATTACAGGGCGTGAAAAAAAGCTTTGGTAGTTCATTTACCAGCTGGAGCAGTTAAGTCCAGATGGTCTGCGATTTTGCCATCAAATACGAACTGGCACAAACTCACCTCCGAGTGCTTTCAGACCGCCTAAAATCAAGGTGTGTGTGTGTGTATATATAAAATCTTTTGTGTGCAAAATCTCAAAAGAAAGGGAAAAAAAAAAACATTCTTAGGCTACATTCTCTCTTTTCTTTTCGCACCCCATACTCTGACACTTTCCTCCCCTCTTGCATCCTGCTGCTACTTCCCGGCGTTGGAGCGCCCCTCGATGGATAGTTTGACCTCCTGAGGGATAAACGAGGGTCGCGAGGGGCCCGGCAGCGCGGCTAGGCATCCTTCCTCCCTCTTGACTGGGTATCTTTGGAAACCAGGGGTGGACCAACGCCTCTGCGAGGGCACATGGGCCTCGGTGTGCAAATAATAACTGCTCTGGCTGCGCGTGTGCTCCGTCGAAGTCCTGTCGGGTCTGGGGGGCACGTCGCCGTGTCCCGAGGCGCTGGGCTTTAGAGGCTCGTCTTTATCGGCCCTCTCTCTGTGAATGCGCTCCATCCGGAGCGGACCCTGAGGCCGCGAGTTCTGGGGCGCCGGGGGGCCCATGGGCTGGCCGGGGGAGGCTCCAGGCGTAGAGTTGGATTTGGCGGGAGTCCTGCCGTGCGTCGCTTGCTGAGGCTGCTGGCTAATCAACGGCGTTTTTTGGTGGGCCGGCAAGTGTTGCTGAAGGGTGATGGACACGCAGACGTCACCCACTTGAAGGTGTTGGCACGCGAGGCCGTAAAGCTGGGCGGTGCGTTCAGGGCTGCAGGACGACCAGCCCTGACCGAAGACAAAGAACGGATGCTCGGGAGGAACGTCGATGCTCACTTTGCTCTGGCGCTCGCCGACGGCGAAGCGTAGCGAGACCAGGCCGTTCCTCTGCGAGCTGCCGCGGACGTCCACCACCATGCTCGAGTCGATTTTCAGCCCCGTGCTCGCTTCGGCGCTGCGCACAAAATCCTGCGTCTGCAGGTCCTCCACGCGCTTCAGCTCGCCCGTCGCTAACTGGATGATGGCTCCTTTGGTGAAGTGCGAGGGAGGGGGCGCGGCGGGGGCAGCCTGCACGGCGGGCAGCTCCAACGCCACCACGCGCTCGGCTACTCCGGAGACGTCCGAGATTTTGGGCTGTGTGGGTTCGGCTGCAGCGTCGTTATTAGGCTGAGGATGGGGATGGTAGTCCAGGGGCATGAGGACAGGCTGGCCATTCTGCAGGATCACTGTATGACCCGGCTGTGCTGCCTGCTGAGGATAAGCCATTCTGCTCTCCCCGTGAACTTCTCTGCTACTTTGAGACCCGCCATGCGCTACCTCCCTGCGAGCGCGGACTGGAGAAATCAGACGCCCCACCACCTGCTGGACCTGTGTACAAATAAACACTCAAAACAATTAGACCAAGATTGATGGCAAGTTTAAAACAAAACATTTTACAAGAATTACTTGACCCTTTCCTACGCAGTTATACATATATACACACATACATATCAGGGACTGTCTAATAAGCAGCTCTTGGATTGTCTGTTGCTCAACCACCTACACACCCGTACTGCAGCTAATACAGGAAGGAAGTGGAGTCAAATTCATGGTGTAACGAAAACTGATTCATAGGCATGACGCAAGATAAAATTTCCAACATCCTTTTATCATTTACATACAAAAAAATATTAATAGTGCCAAAAAAGGGTTTTTGGAGGCAAATTGAGGAAGGATACTTTTTAACATGTTTAATTCTTTAACATAGGATTAATAAAATGTTGAACGTTACATGCATTTTCCCAGGACATGCAAAAATACGCTCGCGTTACGCACAAAGCATCGAACGGCTCCTCGAGGAACAAACCAATGACACTGAATTAGAGATTTCAGGAAATCAAGCTCTACTGAAGCAGACCTTATCTAGCTTGTTTAATCCTTGTTTTTTGTAAATGTGATTAATGATCTTCGAAATGAGTTTATCGGGATGACAATAAAAATGCACATATATATTAACAAGGTAAAATAAGAGGAAATCGTGTAATGAATCGTGTTTCTCTCACCTCCAGATCAGTGTCTGGGGTGCTGCGGTGGCCAGGCGAAGCTCGTCCTTCCTGCCTGCTAATTTTCAGCTCCGCCGCGGCGCCTTGCTGCGGCCGCGTTGCTGCGTTCCTCGCCATGTAAACCACGTCTTGAAGGATCTCCCTGCCGTTCTCCCGATCCCCCCCGTTTACCTCTCGGTCTTGCTCCATCGCGCCGCTCAGTGCTTGAATGGTCCTGTCGCTCGCTGACGTATGGTAGAAGATGGGGATGCGCTCTGCCGTGGGAATCATCCCGATCGCCCCGACGTGCTGCTGCGATGAGGAGGAGGAGGAAGACGCTGCAGCCTGCTCGGAGGCCAGCACCAGCGGGACTCCTCCTGCGGCCGCTACCTTGGCGTAGGCGGGTGCGGAAACCTGCTGCTGAGGAGGCGACGAGACCACGCCGTCCTGGATGACAGATGGATAGGGCACCAGGTGAGATTGAGCCGGTATCAAGGGGCTAGGGACGAACCCCGGCGGGACCGCGTAGGGAACGGCGGCGGCGTACGGCGGACTGACGAACTGCGGGATGGGAGCGTAGCCGAGAGGAGGGTAATGGTGCTGGAGGAGTGGAGAGGGGACTGTGTAGGCCGGAGAGATGTGACTCAGAACCGGGTGCGTGTAGGTGACCGAAGGAACGGCTACTTTATAGAGCATGCTGTACTGATCCACGGGCAATCCCGGAGTAATGCTCTCTTGCCCCTCCACCCCGTAATGAAGGTTCGGTTGAGTCCGGATCCATTCGCCACCTCCAGGTCCGCTTCCAGCCTGAACTTCTCCGCTCGCTCCGGAGGTCTGCGAAGTTGCCGTTGCTTCATCTCCTCCTCCTGTATTACTGCTGTTGCTGCTACTGCTATTATTATTATTATTAGGAATGGTGGAAGCATTGTTAACCGGAAGGTCCCGCTTCTTTGGAGGTAGACACTCCTGATTGCGCTCGTGAGCCGGCTTCATGCTGCTCTGGATCACACGTGGACGATGTTAGTGAGAGGCGGGGCCTGACATCCACAAACACGGCAGCACTGCAATCGGCTCCAGGGACCAGTCGCTGAGCTCTTCCATCACGTTACCTAAATAGAAACAAGAGCCATGAATATCTCAAAAGTCTTGTATTAGGACAACATTCATACACTGTTTAGGCCCAGAGTCTCAAGTAACAATATACAATTTTTTGATGCGTATATATTAGGTTTGGCACACGTTTTTACGCCGGACGCCCTTCCTAACGCAACCCTCCGGACTTGGGAACGGCATCATGAAGGCTTGTGAAACTGTAACAGCAGAGGAAGACTGGGCAATTGGGGGGTTAAGGGCCTTGCTCAAGGGCCCACTAATGGCAGCTCGGATGGGACTTGAACCTACGCCGTTTCGGCATATTATTGATAAATTAATTAAGAGAATAAATGCACAAGGCAAAAGCATTCCAGGTCATGGTTTATCTTGTTACACATCACTGAATATGCCTTCTGTAAATGAAACACAATTTAAGCCTAGAAATTTTTTTTTACATGTATTTATAATACAATTATTTTAGTTTGAAACATGCTACCTGACAAACAAATAATGAAAAAGTTTATATATATATATATATATATATATATATATATATATATATCTCACTGGTATACATCTCACAAACACACACACACATTATATATATAGATATTTGTATCTATATAGATATTGCAACTTGTGTTTATAGTTCATGTTAAAACGGTGATGAGCAATAAACGTGATAAATACAACTGGTGTCGAAGCTCGACCGTTAAAAAAAACAAAAACAAAAACAAAAAAACAAAACAACTCGTTTTAGCGCGACTAGCGGTGGAGCTAACTGTGGCTGGAGCGAGTAGGCTTGGACATCATTAGCTAGCAAAGATGGAAAACACCACAGGAAACCAGTTCATAAAAAATCTATATTGTATTTTAGCATACTGACCATCATTAAATAAAGACACTCTCAACGTCTATTTTCGCTCTTACAAACAACTTTATGCTCCGGAACATGAATATTCATGTCTCTGGACGGCACGTTAACGGGGGGGGGGGTATCTCAACAAGCTAACAACCCCGAAAGCTAGCCACCCGTTGCTAAGATGCTAATCGCGTATTTATCGGTTCGGACGCGTTCGCTTTTTTTCAGACCGAACGAATTATTTCAGGGACCCAGACTTACCCGGGTATGTCATGGTGTCGCCTACGATCGCGCTCCGAGCTTTTGGTGAGTCCGGTGTCATAAATCAGCGGTGAAATCAGGGCAGATGATTAATGCCCATTTCAGAGGCCAGTGACGAAAATCCCAGCGTCGCGCGCCGATGACGTCACGGCCGTAGGCGCAATTCATGAGCTGCTTCGAAGATGTTTAGAAAAATATCGGCTTCTTTTTTTTTTGGATTTATATCGTGTATGTGGAATGTCTCACCAGACTATAGATACATATAAGCAATTAGTGACCGTGGATGTTTTTAATGTACTGCAAAACATCTGGCGCCCTTTAACCCATGCATCACAGGTTCACAACGCAGGTCCTGGACCTCCATGTTTTAATAATTTTACAGCCATGAAGTATCTGTTTCAACTACACAAGTCCTCCTGGTGTGCATGACATGAAGCTGAGGCTGATGCGACAAAAGGGATTTGAACTAACACTGTGTCGTGCAGGCAGTGCACTGTTATAACAGTGTTGTCACTGAACCTACCAAAATCCTTCAAGTTTCTTTTCCAGTGTTTCTTTTGACTGCAGCATAGTTGACAACTCATTGATATCTTCAGATGTTTTACCCAATGAACTACATTTTGTTTGACTTTAAACAATATAAAACATTAAACCTTTATTTATTTACGTACTTTTTTTTACTTATTTACTTTTTATTTATTCTTTAAAATATTTTGACCAGGTTTGTACATATGATGCACAACAGAGATAATAGTTCTACCGAAGTGAAATTTGCTATTCTCTACAATATATGGCAATATATAGGTGCCCAAACATTTCATACACAAGCAGAAATACAATAAATTCTGAATTAAAATATAATATAACAGGCAGTGGATTCAGGATATACTGGTTAAATTTCATAATATGTATATAATTCATCAGTCATAGATAGTACAGTTTTGTTTTATCATATCTTTTCGATGTTCATACATGCAGTTTGTTTATGTAATTAATTTTGTGTTAATCTATACTATTAATAATGCAATACTATGAGTCTATTATTACAGCTATGCACAAGGCATTGTGTAAGTTAGAATCAAATGGAATTATTAGGGATCCTAAATCTTTTTGATGTTAAATTCATTATTCTCAAGGATCAGGTGCTTTATTATATTTTTACGATCATTGAAATAGCTTTTCAACTTTTTTAGCTGGGCCCAGCTAAAACTTAGCTTAGCCCAGTGGAACTTTCCCTCTTAAGCTCCATGTCTTGAACTATACAAAGATATCCAATTATAACTGATGGGTAAATAAGAAGTGCAAGCCATTTTTCAGGATGTGAAAATGAGATGATTTTTTTTTTTTAGCTCTTCCAAGTCAAATTGGTAACCGTCAAGCACACTGATGATGGAAGTCTGGTGGGTTTGAAGCTGTGCCTCATGTTCACTTGTCCTTTGCATCTTCAGCCTTGCTGCATGAATAAGCATATGCAGATGAAAAGCTGCACCATTAGTGCAGTGCTTCAGGGACCTGGAGCTCATTTGGTTATTGTGCAGCATGGAGTTTTTTCAAACAGGTCAGCTGTTTGCTCAGCCGTATCTCCAGGAGTCCGGTCTCCTCAAGTACTCGAGTTGGTTGGTGGAAATACATACACAGGCGTATTAAGTATTCGTCCATCAAGTCTCTCACACCCGAAACCTTTTCCTCAAATAACACACGGTGCATCACGTACAGAGACGTGGACAAGGCCAAGGCCAATGATCCTTAACCCACTGCATTTGGTATTTTATCAAAAGCAGCTAAAGCAGAACCCAGACTTTGCACATAATCCGGAATCCTCCTGCACATGTCTTTCAGTACCTTTGTGATGGAGTTTTCTAGTTCAGCTGTTGAATTTAATCCCAAAGAACACCAATACCAATGTCAGGTATTAAATCAGATGACTCAGAAGCACTTAGCATAAAACGGTAAAAAAAAAAAAAAACCTTTCTCAATTTCTCTTGTTTTTCATCTTTTAATTGTGAATTATTAGAGAAATATATTTAGTATAGTCCTGGTCCAAGGCGAAACACTTGAACTTTTCACTTTCACTTTTTTTTCTTTCAATTTCTGTAACTATTTAACCCTTTTGTAACCCTCCTGTCTGTTAGACCCATTATCCGTCGCAAGTAAAAGAAAATATCACAAACAGTTTAAGGATTATTTAAAATGCTTGACATTTGATTAATCGACTTAATGGATGAATCGGGGATTGTTGGCGGTGCGCGTGCGCGCCGTGGGAGCGCGCACGTGGGTATGTGCGTGCGCGCGTCCCTGTGTGGGCAATCGGGTCGCCTACGCGCTGAGCTGCAGATAAATCGCTAAATTCACGAGATTCTCATTCGAACACGCTCGGACCCTCTCGTACAAAACTCAAAATGTCTGACATGGAACCCAAATCAGCGCAGGACTTAACCGTTGTGGTGAGTGATTATTGTTATTGTGAATATTATTATAAACAGTATTATATACCTGCATAAATGACTTCTCTTCACCCTTAACCGTTGACAGTCGCGTTAATGCTAGCTAGCTAGCTTCCAAGCTACCTGACCCACTACATATAAAATAACAAGAGATTTAGCTGATATATAGGTTTGGTGATTTATTTCTTTAAAAATTGTTTATTTGCGTCTAATTAAATATACAACACCGTGTCCGCGGGTAGCGTTTCCCTGGACACGAGAAAGCAAGGTTGCCAGATAATATCAAAATTAGTTCAAACGTAAATGTTCTGAAATTACGTTTAAACTATTTTTTTACGGAAATATATCATACTTTTTTTTGGATATTTTATTAATCATCAGTTTTAAGTGTTATGAGTCACTAATTCTGTAAAAAGTTGTATAGGTTTCTTGTTAATAGAAATGAACCTGAACTTTTTCATGTCGTGTAGATAGTTCATATTTCTTTTTTCAATTACCATTTTCACGAATGTAATGCGTCTTAAAATATCCTATTATATCCCTATATGTACTTTTAATTTTATATTCTTTCTTTTTTTATTATTCGGTGTGTGACGTAGTTAATTGGGTTTGAATTGTTGCGATATGGCAACCCGCGCAGGTTGTTAACGGTTAGATTCCGAATTTGCATAGAATCTAATTTGCCCTCGCGCATCTTCCGTTGTTCGCTTGTTGCCATGGCTACAGCTCCAGTGCGTGGGCATGGATCATTTTCCCCCCTCCTAGCAGGAGATGCGGTGACCCCACACTCCTACACACCAAACACTCACTCACACACACACACTCTCACACACACACACACACACACACACACACACACACACACACACACCATTGAGAGATTCCCCCTTCCCTGTCACTGAGTTTCTGTATGTTTATTTTTATCCTTTCTGTTGCGCAGGTACAGAGCTTACTGCAGCAGATGCAGGACAAGTTCCAGACCATGTCGGACCAGATTATCGGAAGAAATATCCTACATTCGGCAGAGATCTCTATTGATTCTGATGTTCCTGAACATAACACAACGTAACTATATATGGGGAAATAATTTAGGAATGTTGGTTTCCATCAACATTCAGACACAAGGCGACCAAACCAGCATTTCTTTACAGATATTATTTTTTAATAAAGGCATGACATGCTGGTATGATGTGCCCTGATAATAGAATGAAGCTTCTACCACCCTGAAGTTCGTTATTTTCTTGTATTAGCACAGCCCCAACTGTTTTATCCTTTTTATATCACAACAATCTCTCCATGATTACTGTTTGTTTATTTAATAATTAAATGGCATGTGTTTTTTATTCCAATTTGTTAAATAAATGCTGTTTTAGTAGCGGTTATTCTTAATAAGACACAAAAATGCAGCTTGACCTTCCAGTGGGTGACATCAGGCTGTGCAAGTGGGTGGGTTTGGGTTAGAGGATCCAAATCCACATGCCGGACGTTTAAAAAACTTAAAAAAAAAAAAAACAGAAAAAAAGATCTTGGTGATTCTCCTTAATCAGCACACTCGATGAAATGAGCACCCGCATCGATGACCTGGAGAAGAACATTTCTGACCTCATGACTCAGGCAGGCGTGGAGGAGTTTGACGGAGAGAACAAATATGGCGATGCGTCAGGAACGGTTTGATGAATACAAAGAGCCACAGATCAAATAATTACATGAGGTATCAGTTACACAAGCTATGTTTTTACTATTGAAAACCCTCATATCTGGTTGTCTGAGTCTTTGCTGCTGAAACAGAAGTCCAGGGGTTAGAGCTGAATTGGCAGCGTACCGGTACAACCTGTTTTTGTTTTTATTTTTTCGCCAGGGCAAAGCGTTTATTTATTTATGTTTTTTTTGTTGTTGTTTGTTTCAGACTATTGATTTCTCACCTTCCAGTCACTCAGCTGTGGACACAGGAAAAACAAAACCTGGAGAATAAAGTACAAGGCGATTTACATTATGCTAGAAGGATAAGGTTTTTTCAAATTTTAGCTGATTGTGAGATTTGAATAAAATATTTATCAAGAAAAATTAAAAATGTAAAAGTTCTCACTTTTTTGATATTTGATTCAAAGAAATCAGCATGTGCTGGGAGGTTAAAACAAAACAAAGTCTGACTCCACCCCTAGCTTTCTGGCTCCACCCCTGTATATCTAGCTCCACCCCCTGGTCTACTGTTTCATCCTTGTAAAAATCTTTTGCTGCAACTTTCATAATACATTCTTTGAGCATGCCTGGTTTACTCTCTGTTGTACAAAAATGTTACATTCATTTAATCCACTCCCTGCTTAACTTTCCAAACTTTATTTATTTATCACTTCTCACTATTGCAGCGTGTGCAGTTTCGGTATCGGCAGAATCCCCGACCGTTTCTGGGGAGCATCCTGCAATCTGTAGCCCGTGGTCAAATGAGACTGTGATGTGTGACGTCATGGATGTTCCTCTCTTAACCCTCTAACCTCCTTCTCCCTTTCTGCTCATAATAATCTTTTGTTATTTGTAGTGACAATGATCGCTCCTTTTCTTCACACGTCTTGCACAAAATTCACGCTGCATAAAATCCTACGTGCTGAACTTTAACCGCAACAGCAAAACAGAAGAACACAGATCTCATTAAAACACCTGATGTACTGTGAATTTCCATTCAGATTTCCAGCAAATTTATTGGTGCTGTTCACAGAATATTTCTGCAAAGACCCGCTGGGGAATGACTAGTCTCAACTCCCAGTGGGACTACTGTCTCTCGAATAATATCATGTTCTCATAATACCAACAATCTTAGTGTTTAAGAAAAGAGGTCTAAGGAAATAGGATGTCCTGTACTGTACTCAAGAATATAATTACTTGATTAAATTATATATAATTATACAATTAAATATTATTTTTTGGTTTATGTTTTAAAGCCACAGAACTCTCAGGCTGTTTTTCTTTGAATAAAACACCACTTGCAGTAACATTATAGTATTTCTGTCTAATTAGTGTTTTTTTTTTCTTCTTCTTAAGTTTATTATTCAAGAGGCCATGATGAGGTTATTAATTATTCCTTAATGGCTCAATAGATCTATAGACAAAGTCTTAATATCAGACCCTAACCCTGAAACTAACATAACATTTTAACCTTATTAATCTTGTAATATTTAAAGTATATACACGAATAACAGTGAGCATGTAATTAAACACTACAGATAATGTTTAAACATCGACTTATATAATCTATAAAATGTACATCTTGTTTGGGACTTCCTAGTTGTCCCTGTGCTAAGAAAAATATGTTGGTGCTTTGTTACAATAAAAATCTATTTTGTAGGATAATATGAAATGATTTAGTAGTGTTAAATCTAATCTACGTATTAGTCCTCAGTGACTTTTTTTAATGACAAGGGAATGCTTTAAAGAAATTATTTAATTTTTTACAAATAAATGCATCTATGTCTATTAAGGGAAATGTTTCTGAGGGAAAAGTATTCAATAATACCCTTTTCCCCCCCAAACTATAATACTGCAGCATGTTCAGTAAGTCCAACATAAATGGCGTAAATGAAAAAGAAATAATAAAAATTAATATGTCATGAAAAGATTTGGGTTACAGAACATGTTGGCAAAACAAAAATACGGATCAGTATTTATGTTTTAATATTGTCACACACATCAATAACATGCTGACGTAAATATGCAACATAACATGTAATTTTTGTTTCACATTCAAATGATATTTAAAAAGTAATTCTATGGTTAGAGTTATTGACCTTGCCCGTACATGATCATAATGATCATCTTAAATGAGAATAGAAAACTGTCCATTAACCCTATGCACGGTGCTGGACACTGAACATCTTTATTTGTTATACATATGAATATGCATATTAATACTAAAGAATATTTAACATGTAACACCAAATATGAACATTGCATTATGATACATAGTTTATTGCAGTTTCTATACAGATCAATTAGCTACCTACTGGAATCTCGTCAAAGAGTTCATGTCCTAGTGTAATTTTTGTAGGTTTTGTTTAATTAACAGGTACACAAAGTAGCATAAGATATATTTATATATTTTAAGATTTGTTGGTGTTTGTCAGGCAAATTTTAATTAGAGATATCAGAGCTGTTTGGAATTGACTATGAAACACCTTGCGATATACGATTTGAAATGCTGAGATGCCTCAGAGTCCGCCCTGTGTTTTCCGAATTGTTTAACTGGATTTTTGCTCAGGAGATCTTTGCATTATATCCTAACATACATAAATATATCCAGAATTGTATGCTCATCTCTTTTCTAATTGTAATAATATCACTTTAAAAAAACAAGTTTACTAGCTCCAGGGTTTTTTTTTTTGTGTGTTTTTTTTTTTTTTTTTTTTTTTTTTTTTTTTGCCGTCTACGATTGTCGTGTCGGCTCAGGGAAATCTTTGAGTGCTACATTTTTTTTCTGCCCGGATTTGTATCGGAATTTTAAAAAAAAGGAAGATATTGATTGTAAAAGGGTGTATCATGCAGTTTGGGTTAAATCTGATAATCTGTATAGCAGAATCAAAAATAAAATCGATTTACACAATGTTTAATGTATTAACTATGACATTTGAATTCAAACTGGGAATGTTTAAATATTAAACGTGTAGTGAAATGCTGGAATTATTACAGTACTGTTCTTTTCAACACAGGTGCTATTTAATGTATTATTATTATTATTTGGTTGTTTTCAAATGAAAGATGATTCACTGAGTAAATAACACACACAGACATATAATATATATGTATGTATACACACAAACACACACACACGGTTTCCCATGAAAATAAACATGTGAATATTCTTTTCACCTTAGGTCTGGAATTACATTTTTCCAGTTAAGTGCTGTATCTGGTGTTCATTTATAAAATTAAAGATGATAATTGTTTCCTTTATATGATTTTTATATTACAGTGTGTAAACTGTGTTATGTAATGAATGTTGCATGATAGTATTTATCCTGCTTCGATGTTAAATACAGATAATAATATTTGTGGTTGTGGTCATGACTTCCCGGTCATTTCCTCTTTGTTAACTAATACGTAATAAAGGAATACTCTGATTTCTGTGTGATCTTAAGTCACGTTTGTGTAGTGAATTCGTGCTTAATAGTTTGAGTTATTTATTTTGGACGCAGCTTGTTTGGACAACAGCATGGCGTTTTTAGAGGGCAGATGTCCACAGTGTTTAATGTCATTGTGAACAAACTTATTTCAATTGTAACTTGGACTTGGAAACCAAATCAGTGGGAGAATATTCCAGATGTACATTACATTACACACATTTGGGGATTGTATGGACATCACGTTTGCGTCACCGACACTTATTATTGTGATTGCGATTATCATGCAATCTACTAAAATGTCCAAAATGCTACAGTTTAAAACCCAACAGACAACAGGCATGTCCAATATTATTAAATAAGCAGAATAAAATATTATGATATCCGCCTACAAACAAACCCATCAATCCATACGTCACGTTCCTTATTTAAATTCAGAACTTTTGTGTGCTATATGTAATCCGGTTAAGTAAACTGGATCTGGCAACCCATTTTAAAAGGACTGCGGTTTGTTTTTACGGAACTACTTTCGTGTTCATCCGAGTACGGGGTAGTAGTTCTTAACTGACTATATTATCGCTATTTAAATATTACTTGTGGTAATGGTATAAATAATGTCTAATTTCGAAACGCACAGCTTTGCACATAAATAATTTGCTGTCTGTTGTTTGAGCAAACAAGAAGCAGCAAACCGCAGTTCTCGACACCTCTTTGCTGTGCGGCCTTTTCTTTCTCATGGACGCTCCGCCATCTTGAATTTTAATGCTGATTTTTAAAGTGTAGTTAAGTTAGATTTATGTTTAGCATTATTGTTTGTAGGCTTTTAATAACACTGAGTTTGAGTCAGAGTAAAAGATTTAGGTCTGATTCACCATGGGAGCCGACGACTAAGTGAGTATTTAATTTTTGCGAACTTAAATAGAAAGTTAGCCACGTAGCTAACTGTTCATTAGCATGCTACTAAGCTAAATTTGCTTAGCGACCAAGCGATGCTGTTTATATTTACTATTTACATTGACCAATATCCAGAAATATATCTGCGTTGTTGTGCAATACCATCTGTCAATCATTTAATTATGATAGATACCTCATAAAATAATCTAACCGGTCTCGTGTAGCCGGCATCCAGCTAGCTAGGTTAGCCGGTGTGCTAGCCAACTTGAACCTGCTCGAATAAGCATTAGCTATTTTAGTTCCACCAAATGTATTATTTAAATAAAAAACAAACAAAATACTTATAAACCAGTTTGATTTAACTAACCAGTTAAACCTAGAATGGATAGCCTTATAACTAGCCGAGTAATCCTATATTGAGTGGTATTTATACCCAGTGTATCAAATGTATTATTATTATTTTAAAAATAGATTGTATACGAAGCTATTTACGATTAAATATAAATAATAAAATATTACTGTGTTTTGTGTGTGTAATTGACATTTTCCCTTCTTTGTAAAAAAAAGGGTGGAGGCATTAGCTTGTAAATAAAGCCTTTATTCTTATTAAAAAAAGATTATTTAATTTTTGAACAGTAACAAAGACACGAGATCTTTCTATTAACGTGTCATTTATCACTCTTTCGTTAGATTTATATATATATATATATATATATATATATATATATATATATATATATATATATATATATATATATATATATATATAAATATAAAATGAAAACACACGGAACATCTTTACACCTGTAGCCTGTACAAAATGCCGGGGCATTATGAATATTCACGAATATGCAAATCTGAGCACGCCCACTAGCCCGATAACTCTGATAAAATTAAGACTAGGTTTGTCAGAAAAGAGATTTATTTTTTGTTTATTTCTGACGGATTCATGGAATAAAATGGTACCATGGCAGCCAAACATCTGTTGTTCATCATTGACATTATTAGCCTTGAGATTCTGTACTTGTTGTGAATTTGTGGTTACCATTAAACCGTAAAACCAACAACATTGCTTTTCATGTCTTCCTTAGCAAGGAGACTCGATGCGACTAACGCAGGCGTTCTGCGGGTATGAAGTGGATGGGAGAATCCAAGAAGAACATGGTAGTAAATGGCAGACGACATGGCAGCAGGTTCAGCGAACATCATGGAACTCAAAGTCGCACTCAGCATCCGCGCCACAGCAAGAACTCGCTCAGCAGCAGGAGATGCAGCCGCCGTGAGTTATTTTAAACACTCCGAGTATGACACAGGAGCGACAAATCTGAACACTGCGGTGCACAGAAATCCACATCCCCCGTATCTGGTGGATGTCCATAAAACAGCAACGAATAACACACAAAATTACTATTTTATATCCCTGATCTCTAAAGTAATTGTCTTCTAATTACTAGCCATAATTAAATGGTATGTAATCCAAAACTGAATCAGCAGCATGAAAACAATGTTCTTTTTACTACATTGAAATAATTAGTCGTATAAATAAGCATACAAACTAATTAAGCTTATTGTTATTGTAAGCATTTATAATGTTTAATTTTTTAATACTAAAAAAGTCTGTTCATGGACTAAATCTTTACTGAAAGTGTACAAAGTTTACATATGACGTATCTTTTTCTATGTCCGAGTTTTGAAATGATTAATTTTTGTTTTTGTTGCCAATCAGGCTTCAACGGTGGTCCGATGGAGGCGGAAAGAAGGCACGTCCCATCATCGGGAATGACCGCGAAGGAATTGTGTGAGAACGACGACTTGACCACGAGCCTCATTCTCGATCCTTACCTCGGCTTTCAAACACATAAGATGAACACCAGGTCGTGAATGTCTAGTCCTTTTTATTTGGATTTTTTTTGTAAAGAAAGAAATTTGAAATAAGACAAATACCATATAAATATATTTACACATATACACATTTATTTGTGTATAAATTAAGAAATAATAGGTATACATTAATAATGAACATATATATATATATATATATATATATATATATATATATATATATATATATATATATATATATATATATATATATATATATATATATATATATAATATTTTCTTTTTATTTTTTGAATATTAACCAAAATATATTCTCGTCATAAAATGGAAAGTGGACATTTTTATATTGAATAGTTTTTGTAGGCTGTAGGAAACGCGTGACCGTTCTAATTTGTATTGTAGATTTCGCCCCGTTAAAGGAAGACAAGACGAGCTGAAGGACATCATAGAGAGTTTTAAAAAACACGACGACCTCGAGAAAGCTTTTGAAGCTTTAACATGTGGAGATTCTTCCAGAAACCATCTCCTGTCTAAAACAAAAGCTCAGGAGAAACTTTTCAAACAACACGTACGTATATTTTAAAAGCCTTATTATTTTTTACGAATGATGATGATGATGATGAAGCTGATGATTATTCATTCCGTGTTCATATAGGTATTCGTTTATCTGCGCATGTTTGCGAGCGACAGCGGGTTCGAGATTTTGCCGTGCAACCGTTACTCTTCTGAGCAAAACGGGGCTAAAATAGTTGCGACGAAGGAATGGTACACGAATCACGCTCGAGTATAAACATTCAAACCCGCGTTTGTGAGAGTTCTCTAAACGTGTTTTCCTTTCGTACAGGAAAAGGAACGATAAGATCGAACACCTGGTGGGCTGCATTGCTGAGCTTTCAGCCAGCGAGGAGAACATGTTATTACGTCACGGTGAGAACGACTTCAGCGTCATGTACTCCACTCGCAAAAACTGTGCCCAGCTCTGGCTCGGACCCGCCGCTTTCATCAACCACGGTATTCCTTAGCATCATCTTAATTGCTTATAAGTGTTTACCGTTAAATACATATAGCTAAAGAATTGTATTTATTTACTTGTTTTCAGATTGTCGGCCAAATTGCAAGGTCAGCATTTTTATTATTAATTAGCTTAAAGCTCTCCAAGGTTCATTATCTCTAAATATCTTAATTATTCTGTCTCTCCCCCACCCCCCCGATATTTTATCAGTTTGTTTCAACCGGGCGTGACACAGCTTGTGTCAAAGTTCTCAGAGACATCGAACCAGGGGAAGAAATTTCCTGCTATTACGGCGATGGCTTCTTCGGGGAAAACAACGAGTTTTGCGAATGCTACACGTGCGAAAGGTAACGTCGAAATAAATCGCAAATTCTTGTTTTGATACACGCAGCATATTAACGCGCTCAAAAACAATCGCTTCCAGGCGTGGCACGGGTGCTTTCAAATCAAAAGTGGGACTTCCTGTGGAAGTTCCTGTTATCAATAGCAAATACGGATTGAGGGAGACAGACCGGCGACTCAACAGGCTAAAGAAGCTGGGAGAAACGAGTCAGAACTCGGACGTCCAATCTGTCGGCTCCCCCGCCGACGCAGACACTCAGGATTCACCGAAAACACACTCATGTGAGTATGATCTGCCACACATGAACAGTCTGGACGCAGACTATATGGGTATATATATGTATGTGTGTGTATGAGCTTGTAAACAGGCATCACTGCTACTCCTGTTTGCAAAAAAACCTTTAATCAGACGTATACAAAATAAGCTTGACAGAAGAGCTTTTATAATATATTCTTCTGTCCCCCTACAAAGCTACTCCTAATGCTTTGATCCAAGATGACTTGCCAGTAAAAACCGCCCCCCAGATGCTTTTAGTCTCACACACCTGGCTGTATTTTATCTCTGAACTCTGTGCTACATCACATTTTCAGGATTAAACAAAAATGGGCTTTATATAGAGTCTCTTAATTTATAGTTTAAACCAAAAGTCCTGCAAATACTTCCAAGTACCCTGTACGAATGGTTATGTAGTTGAAATAGCGATATTTTGGCCTTATGTATTCCAGTTTTCTGTATAAAAGTAACCCATACCCACATATTAGGAGGTTTTCTGAATAAATTTATGGCGAGTAAAAACAGGAAACGGATTTTTTACATGCTAGCATCTGAGTTTTCTCTTGTGATAAACTTACACATGCTTATTTAGTATGCGAACAATTTTACACAACGTTTGAACACATCCTATTTGTGTTAAATCCTACTGAAATTATACATATCCAACTAGTGTGAAGTAAATAAATTTTTCATTATAGGTGTACAGTGGATATTGTATACATGTACTTACAACCACAATGAAATGTTTTGCCTTTTTTTTCCCCCCCAACGATCTATAGTTTTTCCAAACTTGATGTTATATGCTTAATGTTATCAGTTTAAAAGCTGGAGAAAAAAAAAAACACTTATCGTTTTAAACATTCAATGAATTTATCTTCCTTTCTCACACAAGTCATTTGTTAAATTCCCACCTTGTGACCCATCCTAATTGAGAATTCTAAAATGCCGTTCTATGAATGATGTGTGAGGAGAAAATTTCTAATAAAACCCCCCTTTTTTCCCTTTGTATTCAGCATCTAGGAAAAGAACGCCAGCCAACACGAGGGTAAGTAAAGGCAGTAGTCATGATGGACAGTCTCTTTCGAGAGCTTACACATCTACCTCACCTTCCAAGCAAAGTCAAACTAATAACAGGGTACCAAAGAGACTGAAAACAAAACCCTCCAAGCCTTCACTCCCGAACGTGAGGTTACGGAGCCAAAGCCAAGGGTCAGAGGCCAAGACCCTTCTGAAGGAGCCGAAAGGCGCTCTCTGCAGAGATGTCCGTGTTAAAAAGGAGAAGGACTCGCTGAGAGCGTTTAACTCGACGGCATCTAGAGACTGCTTAACACAGCACATTGCGAAGGAAAACAATCAACAGTCTATAAAATGTCCCGCGGGTTCGGACAACTGCACGTACAGGACTCGAAGGTCTTTGAGGGCTTTGAATAAAACGCAGGACGTCGACTGTGTTAACGGTGAGCAAAGCACTTTGGACGGCCAAAACCCGGTCATAAAAACCGAGCCGGCCGACATGGAGGAGTACCTCTCTCATGGCTCAAGGTCTCACGAGAAAGCATCGGAAGACTCATACGCGGCGAGAGTTTCGAACCCGCAGAATCGCCATTGCACTCCACTCCAGCTGGACCGGAGAATCAAAAATGAGGACGAGCCTAGCAGAGCCTTCATGCAGAGGTTTATGCAAAGCCCCAGAGTAAAGGACGTGCTCCTGGGGTTTCCCGAAAGGCCTCGGCACTGCGGTTCCTCCAAAAAGAAGTGTAAAGGAAGGAGTCGGAAAAGTTCGGGAAAGGGGAAGAAGAAGCACAGGATTCCGCACTACGACGCCGTGATTCTGGAAAACAGCACGGGGATTCCTAAACTGACCCTGCGCAGACGTAGGGACAGCGGCGAGACCAAGCAGGCGCGCAGGAACTCCTCGAAGATCAAAATCAAGCTCGGGAAAAACCACAAGCGCGATAAAGGAAGCGCGTACGAAGGCAGGACCAACAATGGCTTCAGTTCCGCGTCGCACACCGGCTCCAGCCAGCTGAAGTTCCAGCTGAAACGCGAGGACAGTGAGCACCTGGTCACCCAGGCTCGGCTCAACGGAAGTCACCGGAGCAACCACATGGCCGAGCAGACTTCAGAGGAGGAGGAGGAGGAGGAGGAAGACGACGACGACGATTATGAGGACGATTTCATCCCACTTCCGCAAGCAAAGCGTCTCCGGCTCATTCTCGGCAAAGATTCCATAGACATCGATATCTCCTCTAGGAGGAGAGAGGATCAGTCGTTGAGGCTCAACGCATAAGCTCACCTTCAGACTGGCGTGTACATAAACTTCAGGTGCATTCTGATCATGTCACTGAAAAGATAAACACAATTAAAGGAATAACTTGAGATTTTTTTTTTTCTCGTTCAATCAAATCTCTCTCCAGTGTATCTGTAGCATATTTCTGATTAGTGTGGTTTGTTTCCCTCCCGAACAGAAAAAACATGTCTATGGGCAGATGTTGAATTTTAAATGCAAGATTATTTGATGCAACCATCAGTTGAAACACTAAAGGGATGAGGAAAATTATACCGGCAAATTTTTTTTAATGGAATTCTCTTGGCAGAAATCACGGAAGCGGAACGCACAAATGTGGAAATGCGTTGTTGTCTTGAACGTTATGAATTCGCAAACCAAAAGGAATCGAGGGCCATAGTGTAGAATGTGTTTTAAAGCTGTTCAGCCTAACCTACGTTTCCTTTTGGTTTCTCGCTGTAATTAAGGAAATGATGTCATGGGGAAAACCGGAGTAATACAGCAGAATAAGCGCACTTCCACAGAACAATTGCGTACACGCGAACAATTGCGTAAATCGGCTATAAAATGAACTTATTTTATACTAGTATACAAAGTGCCCCAAAACATACATCTTTGAACTTTTCAGCAACCGGGTTTATTAGTATTTTTTTTTAATATAGTACAATTAATACGTATCATTTGAAAAAGAATTGTTTGTTGATTAGAAGCAAAACCAGTGACCAGTGTGGTAAATCTTAACAATACAACACCCCCGTTATATATGGTGTTTTTGTTTTGGTTTTTTGCTGAGGAAGAGGCAGATTCCCAGCGACACTAACCCAATCTCAGGCTTGTGTTGGCTGATGTATGAAGAAGAGGGTAGATAGCACTTTTCCTCTCGATCGCATCATGAGCAGTTACATACGACAAAACAGTCCCGCCCGAAACGTTTTTATGTAACACCTGCCCATAGACTTGCATACAAGTGAATTTGTGCGTAAAACAAATTGTATTTTTCTGCACAAAATAATCCGCTTTAATCGGACACGCTTACAGATACACCAGAGTGAGATTAGATTGGAGTGTTTCTTTAATGAATGTTTGTATATTTGTTTAAATGCACTTAAAATGGACGTTTGTAAATATTTTGTAAAGTAAGGATACTCGTTTGACATCGGTATGATGTTATTTTTAAACATCGTGCCTGGCTGGAATCAGTTGGGGGGGGGGGGGAAAAAACACAATCTGATGAGTCATGTAGCACCATGGAACTGTACCCCACTGCCCGCACACACACACACACACACACATCCACACAGTGATACGAATTTTGTACGCCATCATATTGCGAGCGTATCAACACAGCACAGAACTGACCTTGTTTTAATTTTGCATTATTATTATTATTTGAAATTGGTGCTGATTCTCTACGCCACCACGTCCAAGCGAGAGATGATTTTTAGAATATGACTTCTATACGGTATAACATTTGTGAAATGGCAGACTTCCATGCCATAGGTGCTCATACATATATGACTTCTGTGAATTTCTCATGACCAGGTAACATTCCACACGCGACTTAATTTAATTTTTTTTCCTTTTTTTTTTCCTCGTTATACTTTGCTGAATATTTCAAACCTTGAACGCAACTCGGAGTATGTCGGACTCACAAACCCGAGCGTGTAATATTTACAAGCGGCATTATATTTGACATTTTGACAGTTCTCATTCTATACCTCTTCTTCCATGTAAATGTTCAAAGCTAATCATAGCACTAATCGTCGTTTTAGTCTTTTTTCTTCGATTTAAATCTAAGTTAAATAGAACATTTTTACACAAAGTCTCAGGTCAAGGACTGAAATGAATCATACGCGATGGGATCTAGGAGATCCTAGAATCCACGACAATGTGGTGCGGAACTGATTCTTTTTTTAACTTTCACATCACCCACCGCCCGAAGTGTTCGCTTCCAGGTTTTAAACGAATGACGTGCCGTAATCCTTGTGCGTTTTAATTTCGTCTATATGAATACAAATTGGCTTATGTTTTAGCAGCTGTACGTCGGCCTTCCCTTATCAGTATCTTGTGGCTTTTTATTTTTCTTTCTCACCTAAAGTTAACGAGACAAAAATCCTTGTCTTGTTACTTTACTGGGGGGAGAAAAAATAACAAAGGAGCATAAAAAACTGTACATTTGCCAATTGCGCACACATTGTAATATTAATAATAAAAGTTATTGTACCTGCCCTTGTGAATGAGATTTACGACCAATCAGAATTGAGAACGAGTGGGTGGGCGGGAACTCGTTCCTCCTACAGCACAAGGTGCCTCGCATCAGGCATTTTCCTTCTTCCTGCTGGCCAATACGATTATTACATATCACGACGTTTTGCGATGAACGTTAAAACCTTATCACCAGCAGCCGGGAACAGGACCCGTCTTCCCACTCACTAATTACCCCTCGCCTCGCCTCACCTTGCCTCACCTCGCATGCACCCAATCCTGTTTTCTTGCAACCATTTACTGTCTGTGTAAGAGATTCCAGCTCTGACTGATTCTACATGTGTATAGTTGTTGTTGTTGATAAAGGGTATGGGATACAATTTATTAGCAAAGCAAATGTGCAAAACTTTCCCATTATTTAAACCTGGTTTTTATTTAACAGTTTTGAATACTTGAAATGAAGATAAAGTCCCGTCAGGGATTGTAAGGCCAGTCCCTGTGTCCCGTGTGAGTTCTGAGTCAATGTCTGATTATTTATTTGTTTGTTTGTTTGTTTTTTACTGTTCATGAAGACTTTGAAAGCCATCTGATGAAGAGATTTGCAGATTAGATGGCAATTTGAAAGATTTGAAAAAAAAGGCAAAAACTAAAAGAAAGGAAAAGAATGACATAAAAGGCTGTATAACAAAAAAGAAAACATAAAGAGGACAAATAAACATCTATTAAGAAAGAGAATGAATTCAAAAGAAAAGTAAAAAAAAAAACAAAGAAAAATAAAAATATTACAAGAATATTAAATCTTAAATATTTGGCTTTGGAGTTATTTCTGTTTTAAAAGTGGGATTTAATCTAGTGTTCATTTATTAACATTTAAAAATGCATGTAAATTGATTTGCGTTAATGGATGTCTGGACTGTAAGATTTCTTTTATTATACTTCAGAAACTGCAGCAGGAGACTGTAGAGATGAAAAGGCAAAGAATAACAGAACATCATTAAAATATGTTCATAAATATTTAGAGCTGCATGAAGCAATGATGAGGCCAAGGACTTTATATTCCTACATCTCAGGCACACACACCCGTCTTCCCAGTGACACAGGGAGCATTTGACCCGTGTCTTCTGCTTAAAGAAATAGAAAAAAGACGTTTTCAGTATCCAAAGTTCATTCTTTACTCTTCAACCACTTTATCCAACTTCTCTCTCGGGTTGTAGGGAACCTCAGATGTCTTCGGACATCAAGGCAGGATACACCCTGTATGGAATGCCGACCCATCGCAGGGTGCAAACACACACTAGGGACAATTTCCCAAGGTACCAATCAACCTACCTTGCATGTTTTTGGACCGAGGGGGAAACCAGGGAGAACCAGGAGACCCCACCCCCCCTGCGGCATGGGAGAACATGCAAACTCCACACACACACAGGCGGGACTCAAACCTCCAACCCTGGAGGTGTGAGGCGAACGTGATAACCGCTGGGTTAATATGGATAATAGTATCCACAGTGGTTAAAAAAATTCTAAAGACACTCCTATAGAATGGAGTAGGATAATTCTATATTAGGAATTGCCATCATTTGCAAAATAAAATGACTCGTATGCTAAGAACGATACTGCAAAGAAAGAAAAGGAACTAAGAAGAAAGAAATAGTTTGGAAGAAAAACATCCAGAAATCATTTTGAGACAGAAAGACAGAAAACACTAAAATGAGGGTAAAATACTGACAAGAAATCTATAAAGAAAAAAAAATGAGCGAAAAGGAAAAAAATGGATGAATAAAAAAAAGCAAATGCAGGAATTCAGACAACAAAGAAAAACTGGACAAAAATAAGACAAATGATTACAACTGGAAGGAGATTCGATCAGAAACGTCAGCTAACGAATAAAAAGGTAAAACAATTAAGGAAAGATGTGGGGAAGAAAAAAAGAAGTATTAAAGCACTAAAGCAAAACAAATAAAGAAGAAGAAATAAATAAATATAAAAGAAAGATAAAAAATTTAATCCTAAATTGTATTTATTTGTGCATTAAATGTGTTGTAATGCGGTAGCAGACAAGATATTCTTATGTATTATTTTTTTCTTATTATTTCTTATGTAGGCGTATAACCGCTGAGTATTCCACTTTGGAATTGTATTGAAATAGTAAAATCGTAAAAAAAAAAAAAACTTGTGATTTTTGAAGAGATCCACACGAGGGCGCTGTTTTCCTCTCTAACGCTAGTGAAGGAAGCGCACCTGGGCCTTTTGGTGTTTGCAATTCTAATGTGCTGCATGTTATTAAAGCGTTCCTGCTGAGAGATGTCTCTGACTCAGAGCGCCGTGACGTATTCAGGAGGACGAAGGTGAAATGTTCCTCAGTGATGCCGTACAAGAATCGTATCTCGTGCGTCTGCTTCGTAAGGCAGCGACGCTCGTCTCGTACTGACGAGGGAGTTCTTTTTTGCAGATTGCTCTTTGCCAGGTTTATAAACTGTGATACAATCGGGCTTTGCTCTTTTTCCCATGGAGTCTCTCGGCTCACTGGGTGCGATTCGCACTCAGGATTGATGATGATGATGATGTTATACTCTGTAGGGTTCTCTCGATGCTTTCTGGATTACTGTACGGGAACCCAAACACCATTTAATTCCTTGCTGATATAGCAGGAAGCCTACAAATCTCATCTTATGTTTATATAAATAGTAGAGCACCATCGTGACATGGCGTTGGAAGGTAAAAAAAAAGTAAAAAAAAAAAGTAAAAAAAAAGTAAAAAAAACAAAAAAAAATATAAAAAAAAAAAAAAAAAAAAAAAAAAAAAAACATAAAAAAAACGTAAAAAAAAACGTAAAAAAAAAACACCTTTTATAAAGCAGAGCAAAAACTGATTCACTAAACACTAAAACCCTAAAAAAAACAATCCTCTTACGATCTGCTAAGTGTTTCCTGCACCTTTTCGTGCCTTTTTTCCTGTCAGCCTCGGTTACAGGTGTTCATAACGTCTTACAGTTGCTCTGGTTTTCCTGTCTGAAACCTCATAGCAAAACAAGTGGCGTTCTTTCTGCTCGTTCGTTCGCGTCGTGAAAAACATACACTTTTTTTTTTTTTACTGTTTACTTTATTTCAGATTTATTTGCCAATTCGTTGTGACAGTTCTAGTATTCACGATTCTGAACTCTCCTCGAAGGAAATATCTTCTCGCACTTTCAGTGAAAGAAATATGGGACCTGAAGCTGTTATAAAATATTCACAAGGCATTATAACTTAGTCGCAAAGTCGCATTGTGCTTTGCTGCAGTTTTTCCTTTATTTCTATAAGTCTATATTTGGTAATGACTTATTTATACATTCATTCATCTTCTACCGCTTTATGCGATCTTCCCTCGGGTCACGGGGAGTCTGTGCCTATATCAGGAGTCTATGGGCATTAAGGCAGGATACACACTGGATGGAATGCCAACCCATCGCAGGACGCACACACTCACACACACACACAATCATACACTAGGGACAATTTTTGGACCGGGGGGAAACCGGAGAACCCGGAGAAAAACCCCCTGAGGCACGGGGAGAACATGCAAACTCCACACACACACGGCGGAGGTGGGACTCGAACCCAGACCCTGGAGGTGTGAGGCGAACGTGCTAACCACTAAACCACCATGCCCCTTCACTTATGTATACATTTACATACTATAAGCATGCACTATAATAAGTGTTCATAAGGCATTATAAAATACACTAGTGGTAAAATACACACGTGTTCCTTTTTAAAAGTGCTGTACAAATGAAACTGTATTGCAGGGATTGTGACGCATTTTAAAACTTTTAATTTTCTAGACATCCTAGAATAGACATTCGTTTATTCCCATTTTTATAACTATGTATGTCATTTATTATTCTAATTGTACTGTATTTGTAAAATAATGCTGTACAAGAAGTCCGTATGACAATGCACATCCCTGTTATAATCACCTTCTATTGGACTCAGTGGTCGAATGTCACGAACTACTACTTACTTGTGTAAAATGTTAATGATCCATAATGCATCATTAAGGAAGTTATAGTGTTGAAAACATTTCCATTGAAATAATTAGCCATCTGTAATTATACGGCGTGTACAGTGCCGTTACAAATAGTCAAAATGCAGTCGTAGCTTCTTATGGATGCTGTATGACTTTAAGGGATCAATGGAGCTAACTTGGACATTCCTCAGCCTTACAGGCATTAAATGGATACGATGAATAAAAGGATGAATTCTTAATTTATTTGGAAAAAAAATCATCATGGACAGTTTGCTTTAAATTAAAGAGTTACTACGTTAAAGTCAACCATTTCTCTACAACAGTAAACTGTTGTTGTTGTTGTCTTTTTGTTGTTGTAAAACTCATGTCTTTTATTCAGAAGCGTCCTGTGTTTAAGCTCTTTTACCAACTTTTTGTGGTTCGAAATAATGACAGAAACATTGACCCACTGCTCCGTGTTGTTGATGAAGACAATGGAGGATGAGTGGAGGTTTGTTTGTTTTCCCTTGGATGAATCTGTAAATGCTGGTAGTCCCAGTCTCCTGCTGACTGTGGCAGACCCCCTTTCATCCCACCTGCCCACCGCTGCACCATGGGAGCCTGTTGCCATGGAGATGTTCCCAGTTCCTTATCATTCGAAAAGCTCGGTGTTATGAAATTGCACAGTGGAAAAAATGGGAGAATCACAAGAAGGTCTTTTTTCATCAAGTCTGTTATATGTCAGTTTAACAGTTTATATATATATATAGTATATATATATATATATATATATATTCATTCATTCATTCATCTTCTACCGCTTTATCCGATCTTCCCTCGGGTCACGGGGAGCCTATGCCTATCTCAGGCGTCTATGGGCATTAAGGCAGGATACACCCTGGATGGAATGCCAACACATCGCAGGGCACACACACACACACATTCATACACTACCTACAATCAACCTACCGTGCATGTTTTTGGACAGTGGCGGAGGAAACTGGAGAATGCGGAGAAAAACCCCCTGAGGCACGGGGAGAACATGCAAACTCCACACACATTTTTTTTTTTACATATATATGTATAGTATGTATATGTATAGTATATATATAGTATATATAATTCGTTAATATGCTGTTTTAGTGAGTGCTATTGTTGATGATATTGTCTCTACTTTAATTCATACAATAATACATTTTAGTAAGGGCTGAGGTTGATAATATTAATAAAGTGTGCTACTGTAAATACACTGCCTTTAATTCTAATGGTTCATAACTCACTAATAAACATATCTGTAGGAATGCATCATTAAGTTAAGATTGTGTTTTTAACTTTCCTAATTAAAGATTTTTAAACGAATGCAACCTTTTGTAATTGGTGGGAAAATAATGAATGTCTCCAGGACTGTTTTTGTTTGCTCTTTATCCACATCTAGTTTCCATGAGTTATAAATATCCTGAACGCTCTCTGGCTACAAATGCGGAATTTTCCCATGAGAGATTCTGCAATTTCACTGATGAATCTGATTAGGTTTCAATTTCTGTTCGTCTGACCGTGTCACGAGCTTTCGCATCTCATTATCAAATGATTATTGAATCTTCAGTAAACACCTCGTCCTGTTCAGAATGTATTCCCGGCGCCTATCCTGGGAATACTGGGTGTGAGGGTGGGAGTACATCCTAGATGTTAAGACAACGTTCATATGTGGGCGTCGTTAAGGGTCCGTTCCACCTACCAGCATGGTTTTGGCATGTAGGAGTAAACTTGGATGAAAACCAGATTTTATTATGAGCACTACACAATATATATATATATATATATTATATATATATATATATATATATATATATATATATATATATATATATATATATATATATATAATTATATATATATATATATATAAAGATTCTCAATAGGATGTGTTGATCGCAACCATTCTATTGTACCTCTGGTTGTCTTGCTGGAAGGTGAACCTCTCCTCCAGTCTCAAGTCTTTTGCAGCCTATAATAGGTTTTCTTCCAGGGTTGCCTGGTATTTAGCTCTATCATCTTCCCTTTCCCTGCTGAAGAAATACATCCCCACAGCATGGTGCAGCCACCACCGTGTTTCATGGTGGGGATGGTGTATACAGGCTGATGTACAGTGTTAGGGTTCTGCCATATAAGTTTTTCTTGTAGGCCAAAAAGTGAAACACCATCCACAACTGCAAATGGTGATTCTTATTCTCTTTTATGAACATTGGCTTTCTTCTTGCCGCTCTTCCATAATTGGTGGATTTCATGACTAATGGTTCACTCTTACACCTGAGATGTGGATCACTGCAGCCAATCCATAGTTACCAATGGCCTTCTGGCTGCTTCTTGGATCAATGCTCTACTTGCCCGACCTGTCAGTTTAGGTGGACGGTCATGCTTTGGTAGGTTAGCAGGTATGCGGTATGTGGAAATATGGATATATTCAAGGGGTATGAATATTTTTGCATTGCACTGTACATGTTGTTTCCATTGAACCTTCGTCTAAGAAAGCAAACATGTTTCATTAGCCGTCTAATATCCCTGTGTGATTTCTCTCGGCTCGCAGCATGCCGTGTAAACACAGAGACGATGATCTTCAAGCAATTATTGTTAAATGCGCCAAACTGAATTATGATTATCAGAACAATTATTCACAACCACTTTGAGCATTGCTTTTATTATGTTGTACAAGAAGCTGAGAGAGTAAATTTGTGTTATTTGTGAGAGTAAACTTATTGTGTTTTATTATTTTTCCCAAAATCCGAAGCCATTAATGCAGCCGAAACGGTGTTTACTAAAGGTCAACAATCTATTGTAAACTCTTGTTAAATGATCTTGGATTTATATCTTAGAGAATTATTTTAAAAAAATTAGATAAACAGCAGTTTCCATCCATGTCATTGATATATTTTTTTTTTTGAGCCAAAAGCTTTTAAGCAACATATTTTGATCAAACAGGATTATCTGAAATGTCAATGGATCCCCTGGGTCTGGGACAACTTCCCGTGTTGTTCCCTCAGTAACAGCAGGGATATTTGTGGCTGCAAGGACATAAAGAGACAGAAGCACCCTTTAAAAACTAATATTGAGTTTGATTTTAGGTTAATAGTGTGAATATGTGTAGAGCACAAGCTGTACACATCTTTTGTATGACTGTCCGACATGTAAACATGAAAATAGAATTAATATAAAAACTAAAGTACAGATTAATTGCATATTAAGTATAAAAATATAAATATTGCATAGCAGCTATGTATATACATACGTAGTTAAAAAAAATAAGCATGCATGAATTAGATAGATGGATGTGATATTGACAGATATTGGCATTAGTGCAGATTAATATGATAATGTGATCATTTACTATATTAATATAGTAAAGTGCTATATGAAAATGTAAATGTATTTAAAGGAATTGCCAAATGCCAAATAAATATATAAAGTATTTATTATTAGGGAGGTGGTAGCTCAGTGGTCAGATTGCAAGTTCAAATCCCACCACCAAGTTCCCACTGTTGGGTCCTTGAGCAAGGCCCTTAACCCTCAGTTGTAAGTCATAAACAGTGTTAAGTGTAAACATCTTGTATCTCCTACTATAAGGATTAGAGTAATTGTCTGATAGTTGTTTATGTTCAACATAATCATATCCAAGTTCTTTAATGTTTTTACTGGCAACATCTTAAACAGTGATACACAATAAACTTAGACACTCGCTATGAAACTCCACCATTGCTGTTATTCCTTTCAAAATTTACTGCCCCCCCCCCCAAACAGAGCAGTCTCAATGTTGAAGTGAGCTGCCAGTGGCTAGCGACTGGTCTTTTGAAATTAAATCACACACTGACTCTTCCTGAGCTGTAGGTGGTTGTTATTCTGCCTCAGAATCTAATAGAACATGTTCCAGAGTTTCATAAACCCGACTTGAGGCTCCCACTCAAAACGCGCGTCGATTCTTTTATTTACCAGGTACAAGATGTGCAAACATTTTATTGCCATGGTGTAGGTGTTACTACATTGGATAAGGTGTGAAGATCTGAAGAAAAACTGTAAAGTGTGAACAATTATTCTCGACACGCCGCATATTAGAAACAAAAACAGACTATAAAAAGAAACAAATAATGGTGATACGGTATAATTAAGACTTCTTGTGTTATTTGTCGGCACTTATTTCAGTTATATTTGTTCATTTGTACTCTGGCTCTTTTGTAACATTGGAGTCTTTCCCTCGTGTATCGCGAAGCCTTCGATATTTTCATTCTACCTCCTGTCTCAGGTTTTTGTTTCTAGCAGAGCAAGCCATGACATAAGTTGCCAGTGTTTAAACACATTATAGCATTCCAAGTGGTCTCAGATTGATGATATTGTGCTATTGTGAACACAACAGCTCGACAATGGGCCGCCAGGGAACCGCAATCAGAGATAGTTTCAGCATGCTTCATTTGAACGTCATTTTGTGGTCCACTTGAGATTGTGTCTTGAGAATAGTCTTTTTTTTTTCCTAAATAGCGTGACATCCATACATGAAAAAAAGAAAAAGAAAATCTAATAGCCTGTAAGGTCATGTGATAGAGACATTGTAGCACTAGCAATTATGCTAATGAGGTTTAGTTTATTGTCATTATACAAGACATGGAAATTACAGGTTTGGCAATGCTAAGAGATGCTGCAGTCACAAACACTGCCGGAACCTTCTGGTGTTTTTGAAATTATTTTTTTTGGATATCCATAATTCAGTGTTCCACAGCTGGGCTCTGAGTTCATGGTGTGAATGACAAGTGCTCATCAATTGGTGAGTTGTCCCAAAAAAAAAGCTCTCTTTTGAGTCTGCTTGTGCTGTGAACACACCATGAAAGGTCATTTTAAAGCCAGCATTACCAGGAGTGAGTCATTTCAATTGTTTATACTGTATATAGAGTCCTTTGGAAATGAAACCTTTACATGTTGCTACCGGACACTGTGGACTTTGTTGTTCCCTCACAGACACTCGAATTCATGCGTATGAGGTGACAGAAAACTATCCAGCTATGTGTCAATAGCCAACTCTTTTTGTTTTTATTTTTATTTTTTTAAGCCAAATTTCAATCACTTGGATGACAAGATGAACCACTAACAAACCGTACCGAGACCATCTGTGCCAATGGTCTCCATCTGGAATGCTAAACGTGTGAAAGAAACCCTAAATCAAAGATGTGACATACACGCTATGACTAACACTACGTGGACATCCTTTTTTTTATTGGTTTCTGAGGTTTCAGTTAGACTTCTTGCAAACCGATGCATCGATCATGCGGTCGTAATAAACCAACACTGGCAGTAGAACGGAGCATTTAAAAAGACCTCACTCACTTTTAAGATTTCACTGCATTTCAGCTTGATCGCGAGTACAGTTGTGAATGTACTGCAGGGCCAACCGTATGGCCAATTAGAAGTAAATCTGATGAATTTTTATCTTCCATAAAGCAATAGACCGTAACTGCTTACAGTCTCGGGCTGTGGAGTGCTGTAGCAAAACAGCTCATATCCTCGGCTTTCCTCTGTTGCATCAAGCGCATGCGGAGTCCCGTGCTGTCTCTGCAAGCAACACCGGCACAAAGATGTCAGGAGTGTTGTGAAATAGGGTTGCATACAGGTTCCCTATGTGTAGCATACACATGTGTATGTGTCAGCTGAAGAGATGTAAACCGTGTTGTGTTCTCTAGAGTGATGAATCATATTTCACTAGCCGCCAGTGTGATGAATGAATCTGGGTTTTGTGAATTCCTTGACAGCTCTCCCTACAGGAATGCAGAGTGCCAGTGGTGACGAATAATGGATAATGGTCTGGGGCTGTTCTTCATTGATTGGGATTCGAAGTTCCACCTAGGAGTAATGTTAATGCTGAGGCATACAAAGAGCATTTATCTATTTAAATCGAATCATTATATTTGTCCGCATGTTGGGCAACAGTAGGTTAGTGTTTAAGGTGGTGGGTTACTTATAAGAACTCTTGGGCTCTTGAGCAAGGCCCTTTACCCATCATCATGGCTGACCACGTGCTCTAACCAAAAGAAAATAGGAGAAAAGAATTTCACCGTGCTGTAATGCAAGGCAAATAAAATATGTGATAATATTTGACAAATAAAGGCTACGCTATTCTATATTTGGATTTATTAAAAATTTACTTTTGAGAAAAATTTTATTACTAAATAGAAGCCATGACACCAAGGAAATGCGATGAAGATAAAATGTAGTTTTTAGATAAGAAAAGATAAGAACTTTTTCCAACCTGTAAAAAGCACCTGCAGGTGAATATGATATCAAACACACAACGCATGTGAAAAGGCTATGCGTTACTGTACTGAAGCACAAGTGGACTTTTTTATATATAAAAGAATGTTCTGCATTTCTCAAAACAAAATACAAATAAATAAAGATGCTAGGGCTCTCAGTGACAGAAATATCTCCCACATTTTTTTTCCTGTTTCTGGCGACCATAACCACAAGTGAACCGTACTCAAAGACACCCAGCATGCTTCATTTGTGGTGCTTTTGTGGTCCACTTGAGACTGTGTCTTGTGATAATAAAGTTTGGATTTTGTTTGTTTTTATTTCTAAATAAATGGCTGTACAAGTAAAAAAAAAATACTCTAAGGGCTGAACTTGTGGCTGTGTCATAGAGATATTGTCAAGAGTTCTGGTTGGAGTTCTCAGCACTTGGGAACCACTCATTGATCCTCAGCATGGGACCACTTGACCAGCTAAATAAGATTAATGTGGATGATGTTTAGTTGATACAAACATTTTATTACCCAGGAGTGTACACGATAAGGGTAAAAATATTCAAACATTTAATTACATCTATAATGTGAACTTGTCACGTTCCATTTCACAATGTAATTCACAATTATATATCTTATTGAGACACAAAGTAGCTTAGCCAAATTTTAATAATTTAATAGGAATAATTCAATTCATTTTTATTTGTATAGCACTTTTAATAGTGGACATTGTCTCAAAGCAGCTTTACACAGTTAGTGAAGAAAAAATTTAAAATATTGTTCTGTATAAGTGAAAATTTATCCGTTTTGCGTGTGGTGAGAAAAACCTCCCTGAGATGGAAAAGAAAGAAGCCTTAATAGGAACCAGACTCAAGAGGGAACTATTTGCTTGTCGATCATTTGAATAAATGAGTATTCTAACGATTATTCCATTGATGAATTAAATAAGCGGATAATCATCTTTTTTCTGTGTAAGAGAGAGAAAAGAATGATCTTTTAAAATCAACTAGTAATTTGTTTTTCTTTTTCTGTCATTTTCAAAGAAGGTACAATAAGGCGATTGTAAGCAACTGGTGTCAAAAGACCCAGTGTTCACATTCATTCCTCAGGTAGAATTATAAATATTAGGGTTTAAAAAGACTTCTGTGGAAGTTGAAGTATCAATTCAAGCTTTTAACTTGTGCAAAAGTGTAAAAGTACTGGTTTCAAAACAAATTAAAGTGTAAAAGTAATGTCATTAAGGACAAACTCTTAGGCCGCGCCATAATTTATTCAAACGTCTCTCTACCGAAATACCTACTGTAGCTTCATTTGCGGAGGAACGTTTGATAAATGAGCCAGTAGTGGAGAAATAATCACTTTTAAAAAATACTCTTTTTTTGAGTAACGACCCCTGATTATGGGGTCTGGTTATGTCCTCTCTGGAACGCAAGGTGATTTGTTGTCATGTGCAGGTGCGATGCATCGAGTACAAACCAATAGAGTGTCGGAATGGTACATGTTTATATCTAATCCAAACACAATCACATTCACTATATCAAGATGAAGACATTTATCTAGAGAGGTGTTTTTTTTTTTGAACGACATCCAGCCGGAATGAAAACGAGCTGAAACGAGGCTATTTTTAAAATGTAAGGAGTAAGAAAGTAGAGATAATTGTGTGAAAATGTAAGGAGTAGAAGTAAAAAGTGGGTTGAAAAAATAATTGCCCGGGTAAAGTACAACTTTCTACTTAACTAACGAAGTATTTGTACTTCATTACTTGACGTCTGTGATTGTAAACAAAATGCAGAATAGTGCTTTATAGACTTATTTCTGTTTGTGTTTGTTTTTAGTCATAAACAGACACCGTGCAGTTTGTAACCATTTTGAAATAGATGACATTCTTCCAGGCGAAAAAAAAAAACACTTTAGGAAAATTGACGTTGAGGCCCAAACAAGAACGAAGAATGCACAAGTATTATCGACATTACGGTTAGTTTTTTGGCGCGGTCGCCATTTTGGTTTCCCGCCTACAGCGCGTGTTACGGTAGTGGCTGCGCTCGTGCTGGATTGTCGTGTTTGCCAAACTGTGCTGCTGCGATGTGAAAGATTTCCTCCCACACCGGGGATCGTGTATCTCTCATTTCTCTCCTAAAAGTACAAGGTAAGCCTGCTTTTTATTTGGGAAATTATTCCATACAAGCGGTTCCTGGAACAGTTTTCTCTTTTCAATAAAGGAAAAGTACTTTTTCTCCCCCGCCCCCCCCCAACGGCGTTATTCTACCCGTACCCGTACCCGTACCCGTACCCGTACCCGTACCCGTACCTGTACCTGTACCTGTATATAGTTTGTAACGCGACAGGCAGTAAATATGTCCATATGTAATACAAAACTTACAACAGTAACAGCTTTACACAACTTAAAAATCCTCCGTGTGAACGTTTTTAGAGCTTTTTAACCCCCCCAAACATTTTCTTACGTTTTTGTTGTTGTCATTTTTACCAAATGTATTAACTACATAATAACCATTCAAACTTCAAACCGAGATTTTTCTTTTCTAGGAGTCTTATTTAAACATTTCCTTTCTTAAGTCTACTTGGATATGAATCATTGAGATATATATATATATATATATATATATATATATATATATATATATATATACATTATATATACTTCAAACCGAGATTTTTCCTTTTCTAGCAGTCTTATTTAAACATTTCCTTTCTTAAGTCTTAATTATAGTCTACTTGGATATGAATATTATATATATATATATATATATATATATATATATATATATATATATATATTTTGGTGGTAATTCTGACTTTAGGATCAGAATGGCATTTTAAAAGAAGGCGTCTATATATTTTACCCCCTCTATTAAAAAAAAAAAAATCTTATAACCTGTATACAAAAATACCGAACGGTACAGAACAAGATCGAAAGATTTGTTAATTCGTTGCCAGCTATCATTAGACAAGGGCGTGTCAGCAGTAAAAAAAAAAACATTTCCATCCGCACCAGTTTATTAACACACTGGTTTGTGTGGTCGGCTCTGGAAACGAGAGGTCACATGACTTTAGCATGTAAATGTCTGTTTTGGAGCTGGATATGGGAAATGTCCCTTCTCTGACACATCCCTGTATATTTTACTTTTTTTTTCCTGCAAATAGATCACAAATTTTAGAGATAGCAAGTTCTAATGATGCTCATATATTTATGAAAGTTATGTGACCTGGTGTTATTACAGTTTGTTTTTGTAAGTGTTAATAATCTTTCAAGGTTTGGTTAGGAATAAAATGACAGGGTAATCTGTTGTAATAATTGTATTAACCCTGCCTCGGTGTGAAAAAACTAACCCTGAAGTGGTTTCTTATTAAATTGGCCTGGGTGAGAATCTTTACTTGATTGATGACGAAGCCTCAGGGTGTTTTTCAGTACGTTTTCATGAATCGGTATTGGTTCTTTTTGTTTGTTCGCTCTTTGGGTTGTTTAAAAAGCTGGAATGCATATAGAAAGTGGTGTTTTAAGGTATTTTGTATATTGTCCTAAAAACAATTGGTGTGCAGAGAATGAACATTTGATTCCTCACGTGTGCTTTATCAGATAACATTTCACAAAAATGTGAAAGATAAAGCCCTGCTACAGAACTTTACATTAGTTTTCCTACTTTTAATGGCTCAGACGTCTGACGATGCTGGTTTGTGTAAAGGCAGACATCAGGGTTCTAGAGTTCCATCTGTGGTTCTAGAGTCACAGCGATTGCAGCTTATCTGCAGGAATTTTGGAACATTCATTGGGACTTGGTGAATTATTTACTCCGTTTGTGCTCGGACAGGCCTGAAGGTGAGATAAGTTGTGATGTTATCCAAACGTTTCCATATATGTATGCACAATTCTTCTTTAAAATAACCCTTTTTCTGGTCAGATTTGTAAATATTTTTACCAAGACTTTCAAAAAATAGCATTTCGGAATGATGTGATTTGCTGTTTCTATGGTAGTAATTATTTTTCAATCAACTTTCTGACCATAACTAGAATTGGGAAGCTCTACAGTGCCTAAATAGTACACACTTTTTCCCCCCTTTTCTGTGTATTCTGGTTTCAGGGGCTGCATTGGAAGAGCACAAAGCCACTGATTGGCTGTAGGTCAGATTTATTTCCTGCGCTTACAATAGCTGGAAATGCGCCTGTAACGTGGCAGTAATTATGTAGTTATATTTAAAGTGACCTTGGCTTGATTTTGAATCAAAATCCCTCGAACAGCCGCGGCGTGTAAATCATCTGGCTTTGTGTCACTCAGTCAGAACGTGGAAAGCCTCCGAGTCGCCGGGTCTCTGCAGCAAAGAACAAAATAAGGAAAATCAGTGTCCTATTTGTGCCCTAGTTTCAGTATCTGTTACACTCTGAGGATTCACACTTTTGCCTTGATGTCACTTGCTCGAATCGTTCCTCAGAAGCTCTGACAGTGATGGATATGAGTGTGAGGGTTAATCAGAGCCTGAGACTCGCTCCCAAGTTGTGTAGCTGCGAAAATCAGAGGAAGTCGAATTCAGTTTGTTTTTTTTCTCGCGTTGTTTCCCAAATGAAATGCACGACTTTCCAATATAAGGATGCTGCCTGCAGGTAAACATGCCCCGTCATGTCCTGTTTGTTCACGAGGTCTTCATGAGTCTGGTTTAGGGAAAAGAGGAACATTACGCAGTGATGATCTATACACATTGAGATGTTTACAAAGCAGTCTAGGAACTGATGGTTTGGGGTCATTTCCCTCAGACGGTTTGGTACCTGGGAGGAACTTGATCTGTAAGGGCTACCACTAGAGGGCAGTAACAAAAAATGACACCTTGAACCTTAGAAAACCACTTAGCAGTAAAGGCTAATTGTATAACTGTTGTGACATTGCAAAAGCTTAATGAAACGTCCCATTTCTGGTTTCTGATTGGGCAGAAATTGTTGAGTACATTTCTATTGTAGCAGCTGTAACAGTAGTGCATTTTCAAATCACAGGTTTGTTTTTATATATATATATATATATATATATATATATATATATATATATATATATATATATATCTATATATATATACTATACACTCTAATTCTAGTACGTTATCGTTTATATAGGAGCATATAGCAATGGACTAGTACAGTAGACGTTTGAGATAAACGTGTGCAACAGTTCACAATTTCAGGAACGAGTTAACACTTTTTTTAAAACAAATTTTCTGTCTGAGAGAATGTGAGAGAAAAAGTGGCTATGGTGAAGAAACAGCTGATTCACACAATAAAATGTAACACTAAAAGGATAAAAACCTGTAGCATGTTGTTTCTATCTGATAAGAAATGTCTGTGGTGTAAGGGGAATAAAACCCTCCACTGTTAAAGGAAAATAAATGGTTTATTTTGTATAACAGCACAACAAAATGAACTGTTAGAATGACCTTATCTTGGTCCAAAAAGACCTGTATGAATTATTTATTCACTTGTTTGTTTAAATGTCTAGTTTTTCTTTATTGTTGAACAGGATGATAAAGAAATAATCACATGCATATTGCAGCGATCCGAAATACGAAACACACAACGCCCTGTTTAAAGCTTCCTCCGGCTGTGGTGTGCCGTGTGGACATTTAATTTATTTATTTTGGTCGGAAACTCCGAGGAGGCCACGTGTTGTGAAGCGGAACATTAACGGCCTGCGGGTTAATGAGTCTTCACTCCACCCGATGTTTGGCGCACCAGAGGAAACCTTTGTGAGATTAAATAATGTATTTGTTTAGAAGTGATGTTATTTAAGTAAACTCATACAAATCTCAACAAAAAAATGTGTATATATGGAAAATGTAGGGAAATATATTCCATTATTTATTTTTAATTTCTAAAGGGAAGCAAGTGAAAAAGTACATTGGCAAAATTAAACTTCTTATACGTTGCTTGGTTTTTGCTGGCGAGAGCGGATTGAAAAATCTGGCTTGTGCAGGTCTCTAGGGTAGAGACCTGCAGTACATCCATAATAATGGTCAGTGGGAAACTCGGTGCTCCATGGATTTAATGAAGCATCTGCCTCGATGAATTTTTCTAATCAAATCACTTGAGTTACTCAAGGAATCGTGACAGCCTTAATTTCCTAATATGCGTATATATGTATGTATGTATGTATGTATGTATGTATGTATGTATGTATGTATGTATGTATGTATATATATATATATATATATATATATATATATATATATATATATATATATATATATATATATATATACATACACGACAAAATATATTGCATTTTAAATCGGACTCCACTAGAAAGCCTGCTTACTTTCTTCTCTTCTCTTGCCTCTGTATTACCAAAAACATTGCATTGAATCTACACAAATTTCATTTACATTGAAATCCACGCTAATGTCCACTTCATCAAAAGTTGTAATGTAGCATTTGTAGGAAAAGCGTACGCTGTCTGAAAGGCTAAATGGATCGATTGGTTTCTGATAGACTTTAAATGGGCTGAAAGCAAGCGGCAGGATGGCCTTGGCCTTTACATCTGAATTAAACTGACGTGTGGTCAGGGAGAAGTGGATTTGTTGCCCATCCTTGCACAGACAGACAGAGGAGTTTTCAGACTCGAGCCTAATTGGTCCTATGGATCCTTCTAGGACACGGAGTGTTGAGAAAAGGCAGCTCGATAAACGAACAGCTCCAACGGAGCGGAAACCGGGCAAAGTCGTTACCCTCATCGTGTACACAGCTTCTTGAACCTTTTCTAAATGTGTAAATCTCTATAAATATAACCACTAGAGTTGTCAAATAGCAAGCAGGCATTCTTTTATGCTAATTCTAACATTTAATAAGAGTTAATGAAGGTCTATTGTCAGAGGAGAGGGTGACGTTTGTGTCTGACAGATCGTGTGAAATAATAAAAAGCTTTATCAGGTAAAGATAAAGATATATATATATACATACATACACACACACACAGATCTAGATTACATAAAAAAGATATATATATATATATATTTGTGACTGTGCTTTTTGAAAGTGCTTTAAATAAATGAAAATTTTTTTCCCCCTTGAGCCGCCTGATTTATTCTTCTGTCAGTCCGTCTGTTTGTGAATAAAATCACTGTTTCCTGTCTCTGTTTGTTTAACAAAAAACACCCTTTCCTGCCTAAAAGCATAAAAATTGCCTCAGTGGCAGTGAAAAACCACCATTTTGCCACTTACTCCGTTGGATTATAAACTTCCTCCCCAAAAATTTTAAAAACGTCCTGCTGCCTCCATGAGACTGAACACTCTTCTTCTTCTTGTGCCTCTGTAGGAGTAAAATCTTCCTCCAGGAATATACAAGCTGCCTCAGTGCCATTAGTGTAACAACTATCATCTGTTAATACAGAAAATGAGAGTGTAGGGATGTGCTGCTGGAATCTAGAAGTAATATAAACTCCAGCACACTGGCTAATAACGCCACATTTACTGCTTCATTCCCTTCTTGACTGCACCAACATAACCTCCTGACTGCACATTTCTGAACATATGGAAGTAAACAGTTGTGTGTGTGTGTGTGTGTATGTGTGTGTGGATTTGAAGTGAACCGAAGCAACCCTGTGCGAGTCAGATAAAAGCCATACTCGCCGTTTCCCTGATTCGCGTCATTAACTGTGCACGAGTGATGTAGTGAGCAGTCCGAGGTCACCGTCTTCATCACCGCTTCATACCCAGCCTCTCACCTCAGTCAGCAGATGCGCGAGGTATTTACTCATTTATCGTTTCTACATGTTTAGGTGTCGAGAACCTGAATTCCCTCTGGTCCAGTGAGCAATGGCTTGAGAGCAAATACAAATACTCAAACCTGAAATGCAAATACACCGACTCCCCTCGCACAAAAAATCCTTTATTTAATCAAGGGTAAAGGTTATTTTGCTTCATTAAGCATCCACGTTGTGATTACACATAAAGATTAATTATATTTGTGTGAGTTATGCAACAAATTCGATTTGAATGTAATTCTGGTTTTAATGCATTTCTTAAAGTTTTAAAATGTTTCTTAATTTGCTGCAGAAATATTAAACAAGAAAATTTGCACCCTTTTAAATACAATGCAAACGGTGAAATTTCACAATGAATTCATACCTGAAGGATCATTATTTTTTTATTTTTTTCAATCATGTGGTTGTGTAATATTTATCAAACCTTTTTTTTCTGTATTTGTTAATCAATAAGTGCTACTGACTGAGTGACCTGTGCTTTGTTTGCTGAGTGAGTGACGCAATGCACCTTGGTCCAAATTGACAGAACATCTGCTTTCATTATGAAAAATCACCATGTCCACGAAATATCCTTCGACGGACTGGTCTTATTGGTGGATCTTAATAATTTTGAAACGCTCAACTAATCTTACCTTTAAATATCACAGGATATTTTAAATATGGAAGTGAACTAAGCAGTCTGAATGCTTGACATCAATATTGATCTCTGTATGTATTTCAATGATTTATTTCTTTTATTTTTTTAATCCAGGAAAATGATAATTCTGACTGAGGGAAAAAAAAGAAAGCATGGCCACGTCGGCACTTCATCTTCCATGTATATAAATGCATAACGTCCGCCTTTGTTAGGCGCCAGAGTGTGAAATGTGTTTTTAATAGACGGAACGTAAGGCGTGCGAGTGACGTGTGCCTACACGCTGCGGCGTCAAGCGCTCGCTCTGTACCACAGCTCCATCCTGTTGACGGATCTCCGCCGAGGCTGTAATATGGAAATGACTGTCAGTCCCGGATCGTCAAACGCAAACACAATCTCTGCTGCCGCTCCATTTCGCCGCACGCCATCGCACTCCGTTTCCATTACGGTGTCCCCGAGCAGCTCCGAGATTAAAGCTCAGGGTTTAAATGAAGCGCAGGATGGACCAGTGTTACAGATCAGGGGTTTATAAATAAAAATGCAAGATTCCGCGAATGAATAGTAGCTAGAAATGATCAAATTTATATATAGGGAGATATAGGGAAAAAAAGTTAATGATATTAGTAAATCAGAATATCATGATAAAAGTAACTAGTCCATTCCCCTCAAAACAACTCTGTTCTGTATGTGATACATGTGTAAAAGTATGTGCACCCCAATTATATTTCACTTTGCTGATGATATAAGCTCCAAGAAGAGCGAGGTCCTGATGTTTAAATATTCCAAATTGTTCCTCGTTCATTATATTGAAACCATTACAATAGTTTATTCAATTATGCATTATACCATGGCAAAATGCAATCCTTTGTAAATCAGTATGAACAATATTTGTTAATGGGCCCACCAGTAGTGCTTATGTAGTTCTCTTATGTCAGGATTATGTTTGTTATTTTGAGTAATTAGTGCTAGCTGATAATCACTGGTGTCGAAAGTATTGGCATTCAGTAGAAGTATAGATTCCATGGTTTAAAAAGAACCGCTTTTGAAAGAAAAAAGCTTTTGTCAAAGGTAAAGTTTTTTACTCAGGTAAAAGTGTCTCAGTACTGTTTTCAAAACGACTTAAAGTTTAAAAGTAATATCTTTTACTTTTTAATGTCTCTCTACCGAACTACAAACTGTGGCTTAATTTGCGGAGGATGAAGAGAATGCACCCGTTTGATAAATAAGCCAGTATTGGAGAAATAATCACTTTTAAGAAATAATTTTCATTTATTTATTGGGTATAACGACCCCGACACTGGTTTTGTCCATGCTGGAGTGTGTGGTGATTTGTTGCTGTGTGCAGGTGCGATGGATTGCGCACAAACCAATAGGGTGTCGGAATGGTACATCTTTATATCTCATCCAGCCACAATCACATTCACTCTATCCGGATGGAGCCGTTTAATCCGAGAGGTTTTTTTTTTGTTGAAAGTTGACAAGCCGGAATGAAAACACGCCGGAATGAAATAGGAGTAATGAGGGCTATTTTTGAAATGTAAGGAGCAGAAAGTACAGATAATTGTGTGAAAATGAACTTGAAAAATAATTACTCCGGTAAAGTATAGATACCTGAAATTTCTACTTAAATAAGTTTTGTACTTTGTTACTTGACACCTATGCTAATAACTTAGACTTTCTTTATAGAAGGTCCACCGTTCTTTAAGCTAAAAGAGGAATCGGATGCTTTTTCAGATGCGATTTTACGCATAGTTCTCTTCTCACACCTGGAAAACGGACCTCTGTAATCAGCAAGCTGCATAACTGATCCCTCATCCATGCCGTTTCCCAAATTTGTATTCCCTGCTTCACCCTGCGATGTTTAACCTATCCGATTGTGTAACATTCACACCACAGATTCCCTCCACATCTGCCCTGACCTTTTTTCCTTCTAGCCGGAGAGATTGTTGCCATGGCGAAAGCAATGCGAGCGAGGATGCTGGCTGTAGAACAGAACAAGACGCTAATCGCATCCCCGTCACCTCCACTTCCACTCGTTCTTCCCTTATACAGGAGGACGTGTACGGGCGCTCGATAGCAGAGCTGTTATATAAAACCAAGGATTTCTGTTAAAAGACGGTGACACCTGCAGCCCCAGCAGAGACACAGACAGACAGACTGCGAGCAGTAGGCAGGACGTGAGCCTTCGCTGGATTGATGGCGGATCTATTTTAAAGTGCTCGTTGACGTGCAGTAGGTGTGAAGCTTGTGTCAGAGGAACACGTGGTGGCGAGAAGGTGTTTATAACGACCCGCCGAAGCACTGACTGTGGAACATAACACCAGCTCAGACAAGTTATAGCGTTTCTCGCGTGGTTAATCCTTTGCTGTTTGATGCTGCGTTTGGTTTCGTGTGTTACAGACGAGGAGCCGTGGTTTGTTTGTTTATTTATTTATTTATTTATTTGGTTTCTTTTTCCCACATTTGATATTCTCTGTATAGACTCTTGGTTTGCATATTATCTGTCTAAACAGTTTGATAACCTGCTTGATAGCGGAGCTTTTTGTATGTTTGAGACCCACATTTACATCACATTACATTACAGTGGAGTTCTCTGTTTTGATTTGTCAGAAGACTTTTAAGACATTTTGTACATTTTGTATTGTTGCTATAACAACAGCTTATGAACAACACACCTGAAAGTTCGCCCATAATCACTGAGTGTTGGAGCTTTACACTGTGTTCAGGTCAAAGGTGGCTATGTGATTAGCATGTTCTCTTCACACCTCCAGGGTCGGGGTTCGATTCCCGCCTCCACCATGTGTCTGTGGTGTCCGTACGATTATGATTCCCAACCCTCTTTGTACCAGAGTGCAGTGATGCGGTTTTCAACATGACATTTTCAAAAATGCATTCCAATATGACATTTTACTATTTATTTACTCATTTATTTATGTAAGTCGTGTAAGAAACATCATTGGTTGAAACATGTGCTTTCAGCACCCCGTCGTCTCCTACTCGTCCAGTCAGTTTCATCAAACCGCCAAACACATCGGCGCGTAAAAAGTCACAGCGGAACGGAAAAGCTCGGCGCTCGAGTGAAACGAGAGAAAGAAAGGAATGACAGGCAGCCCCGATAATTAGAGGTTGATGATCAGGGAAACATCAGCCACAAACGTATGTTTTGTGAGCTCATGAAAAGCACAAAGTTCACGAGTTGCCAAGCAACCACATCTTAACATTTGCCACCGGGATAACGAGAGATAAAGGAATAATTGAACGAGTTGTCGTGTCAAATAGGTAATAATAATCATCATCAGAATATATAACAGCGGAAGTGACAGAGCGTTGAGCGCTTTTTTTTTGTTCCAGTCGCCGGAGAGGCGGCGGTCACCCGAGCCGCTTCGGACCTCCATCAGAACGGCGCGACAGGTGTGAAATCAGCAGTCGCTCATGACCAGGTGGCCGTTTGGTTCATACCTCACGCCGTCTGTGTACGTTAAAGCTATATTTATTGTTTCATCCTCTGCCGATCAACAGCGAACTGCTTTTGTATTGATGGTGCTAGTAATTTATTTTGTACTTCAAGGGTAGTGCGATACTTAAGTCAATTTTAATATTAGTATTGTTTTAATGGATAAACAAAAAGATAAATGATAAGCAAACAAAAAATCTTATACATTTCTGTAAGTGTACTGCAAGGAAACTGAAAAGAAGGAAAAGTTTTGAAACATTCATTCATTCATTCATTCATTCATCTTCTACCGCTTTATCCGATCTTTCCTCGGGTCACGGGGAGTCTGTGCCTATCTCAGGCGTCTATGGGCATTAAGGCAGGATACACCCTGGATGGAATGCCAACCCATAGCAGGGCACACACACACTCACACTCACACACACATTCATACACTAGGGACAATTTTTACAAGGTGTCAATCAACCTACCGTGCATGTTTTTGGACCGGGGAGGAAACCGGAGAACCCGGAGAAAAACCCCCTGAGGCACGGGGAGAACATGCAAACTCCACACACACATGGCCGAGACGGTAATCAAACCCGGACCCTTCCGTGTGAGGCGAACGTGCTAACCACTAAACCACCGTGCCCCTTGAAACAATATGAAATTTGAAATTGTTATTTGAAAATTGTTTATGCTTCTAGAAAAGAATTGTTTGTTCTGCATCATATTTTGCATCATAATTCTGAGAGACTCTGAGAGTCCAGTGTAAAATATTTCCAAAAATGAACAAGAAAGGGACAAAAAGCAGGAGGGGAAAAAAAAATGCACAATTTTTATACACAGTATCTCCGTTTCTGTTACTGTATATCTTTGCGAAGTTGAAACCGTTTGGTTGAAAAGTTGTTGTGACATTTTCAAATCAATTTGAAAAGGAAAATAATCCTTTCAACGTGAGTAAATTCTATTCATCCGCGTGTCTGTTGCCGCTTTCCTAAAATTTGAAGTCTATAAACCTGACCTTTTTGAAAGGTTCCGATTTAGTTCAGCCCTTATTTTTAATTTTATTATATTCCTTGAGCTTCTACAAAACCATTGTGTGTGGACATTGAGCCGTTGTGTTTCTAGTGAATGTCCCGACACATCCGTCTCGTTTCATTCAGAGACGTCTGAGAGCTACGCATCAATGCCCCGATACATTTCGGACAACAGATTGTTCTGTTATAAAGGCCGGGTATTATAATGGACTCTTTTTAGGCTTTTGCCATTTTGCACGAGAAGGCCTTTTGCAATTTGCGTGCGATATTGTGGTGATGATGAAAAGACCTTTCTGTGGAAATAAAGCGTTATTAACCAAGTAACTGGACGCCTGGACGCTGGATCTGTTATCACAACCAACCATCTCGATCTCTGAAACTTTGTTTCTTCTAGAGAATCATTTATTTTAATGATGTTCCTCTTAAACAGGAGATTTGCAGATTTGCATTTTCAATATAAGTGTGTGTGGTGGGTGTGTGGGGGGGGGGGGGGGGGGGGCTTTATGGATGAATGTTCTTGTAATACATTTCTCTGAACAAAAGTAATGATTCATATTCACCGGAAAATGACACAGTTTGTTTTGTGAAGTTTTTGTTGTGTATTGGTTTTCATAGAATAAAATAAACATAGAAAAAGAGATTTTCTTTTTAATTCCTTTTTTTTGTCCTCGCTATGATTTCTATGATTTCTAACAATATAAACAACTTAGTCGGTTAAAGCAAGGACAAGAAAAAAATAAGACGGGTCCCTTAAAACGAACAAGTAATTTGTTTCCTTTTTGTAAAATTGACCATTTTTATTGCAGAAATTGCATACCAGTGAAAAATGTAATGCATTTGACTTATTACATAAAAAATCAAGAAAAAAAAATCGAAACTCACTGTATTCGCTTGAAATGATCCCAAACTGTGGAAACTTTGTCGTTTTCTTTGGCCTTAATCGTCTCCTCTCCACTTGCAGTTTTCTTCCCATTCCTCCATTTATTTTTCATTCTACAGCGTCTTCTTCATTCTAGACCATTCCAAGGTTTAGTGGGTTGTGTGTTGGTAATAATGGTCCATGAGGGAACGCAATGCTCAGTGCGTCATTAAACGGAATAAACAAGGCATTTTTGTTACTCGAGGAATGGTTTCAGCCCTAATACTGCACCCCATGCCCTGGTATCCACTACCACACTTATATCCTTTAACCAGATCTTTAACCTTCTGTGATCCAGGGGCTCTGTATCATGTATTTAGTGGTTAAGGCTCTGGGTTACTGATCATAAGGTCTAGGTGGGGCTCAAGTCCCAGCACCATCAAGTTGAGCCCTTCAGCAAGGCATTTACCCCTATCGGCTCCGGAGGGCGCCATACCAGCCATCAACCCAATCTGAGATACGCCAAAAAAAAAGGGGGGGGGGTGGTGTAGCTCAGTGGTTAAGGCTCTGAGCTCGTAATCGGAATGTTGTGGGTTCGAGCCCCCCGGTCTCGCCAAGCTGCCGGTCATAGGTCCTTTTCAAGACCCTTAACACCCAGCACTCCAGGGCCACTGTATCATGTCTGACCCCAGCTTCCAAAAACAAGCTGGGATATATGAAGAAAGAATTCCACTGTGCCGTGATTGTAGATGTGACAAATAAAGACTATTCTTCTAATTTCATTAGTTATTTTAGATATGGGTCATTCGAATTCTGCTGCTCTAAATCTCACGCACAGACACACGCATCATAAGATTGTTTTTACTAATAATGATGCTGTTAATGTGCAGGGTTTTTTTCTTTTAATTCTCTTTTTGGTACTTTCTTCTCCAGTTTTCTTCCCCAACCCACAGAAGTGTAACTGCATGTTACTATGGTTACTATGGCTGTTTTTAAGCCAGCGGATTTATTTAGAACTCTGATTAAACTGGCCGTAATTACCTGCGCGTCGAACGGTCCGTACACACGCCTTCCTTCCAACCAATCTTAACGTCGCATTCAGACAGACCTTGGCATAAACAAATTCGATCGAGCACACGGAAATGCTCTGGAATAAATGTAATAAGGGTATATTGTGAATTTTAGCCATTATAACTAAAAATACAGACTTTTTTTTGGATGGCCATTGTTTTTTGTTAATAAAACACACCTGTCGCCTCTTTTATATTCCATCCTAACGTTACAAGCAGTAAGCGCGGCTGAGGAAAGGTCAACGCTGAAATGATCAGGGAAAAAAACGAAAAAAAGTTTATTCATTTGTTCTTTTTATTGTTCAGCATGAAAAGTACCCAGTACCCCCCCCCCCCCCCCTCGTTCAATCCCCAACACAACGCAGAGTGAAAGAGCAGATCGTTAAAATAGCAACACACTGCGTTAATCACACGTTATTAACATTAGTGTCGCTAAAGTGAATTTATATGTATATGTGTATGTGCGTGCATACATGTATGTGTGTGTATATTCATATATATATATATATATATATATATATATATATATATATATATATATATATATATATATATATATATATATATATGAATATGATTTATAATCCTAGCACAGGTCAAAGGGAAATGAGTGCAAAGCTCATGTCCGGATGTTTGCTTGAATTATTTTTGCCTTTTTTGCTCACAAGCCAACCATTGTTAACTATCTGGCAGGAAGTTTCAAGCGCTACCACAATACCCTGCTGCATTCATAAACACCGCAGTGCAAGAAAGGTCCAGCTTGGATGATTCCCCCCCCCCCTCACATTTCCAGCCACATTGACCTTTTCAGCGGAATCTGATCCGTCAGTCTGAGTGCGTCGATACATTTCAGAAAGATAAATAGTCCGTCTCCCGGCTTCTCCCGTCTTTGAGTCCTAAAGATGGGAGCACTTTGTGAGTGCTAGGAAAATATTAATATTGGTATCCTTCTCTGGATATAATGATGTTTTATACAATTTTAATTATGTTAAAGAGACTTTTTTTGGGTAAAAGGTGTATTGAGATTTCTAATTGGATTCTAATTGGATTTTGTTTGAAGATTATTGTTGCAATTTATATGCAGAAATAATACATTAATTAACAACAATTTGTTATACCGGCTTGTTTGTTACATCATCAATATTTTTTTTTTCAAAAACATCAAAATGCAACCAAAGAACGCAAAAAAGCACAAAGATGTTGTAAAAACATTAGTGGACAATAAGGATTTTTGACTGTAGAAAAATCATTTCAGGAGTTATGGTTCTGTTCCTGTGTGTCTGTAACAATAGAAAAGGATAATGAACTACTTAACCGAATAAACGATCAAATATAATCCCATAGATCACCGTTTTTATGATTAATACTCACATTAAGTCCATTTAATGTAACATGTTTAAGCAGGTGAGTTTTACACAAGCACAGAAAATCTGTTTATTTCCATTTTCGGTGCTGACGCTGGAGACGCCGTCCATCAGTCTGTTCTGTAAATCTAACCATATATTTCAACATGATCACTGCTTAGACGTACTTTTGCCACTCTTTGGTTGATTATTAGCAGAACGTTTGGCGTACAAGTCGACGCAAATGACAGAAACGATAGAATGCAGAATCAACAGACCTTTCTGATTGTATCAACAAAGTGAGGATTGCGTTTTCACCGACTTTACTTTGGTTGTGTTCTTTCTCATGACAGTAAAGCTGAGTGGAGTGTGTAGCTCTTCCTCTACGCCATGGCTTCCAAACCTCACCCTCCGCTCATGAAAAAACACAGTCAGACCGACTTAGTCAGCCGCCTCAAGACCCGCAAGATCCTGGGTGTTGGAGGAGAAGATGATGAGGGTGAAGTTCACAGATCAAAGGTAAAAAAAAAAAAAGAAAATAATAATTATGTGTGTGTGTGTGTGTGTATATATATATATATATATATATATATATATATATATATATATATATATATATATATATATACACACACACACATATACACACCCACACACATCATACATGCATACATACGTATGTGTGTGGGTTTATTTATAAACAAAAGAATCATGCACTGTTTTCCGAGCACAGTATGAATTCGCAGGGTAATGATTTGTTTATCTTGCACCAAACAAGCGGAAATCTAAAGCACATGGTTCAAAGGAGAGCAGAAGGTGTTTAGTGAAATCTAACAGATATATATATATATATATATATATATATATATATATATATATATATATATATATATATATATATATATATATATATATATATATATATATATACATATAACAGATACAGACACAGCGAGAGAGAGTGAGAGCTTTCTAATCTGCTCCTATCTTCGCCGCTCATGCATTAGAAGGACTGATTCAAATGAAAGTAATGATTTATCATTAACCCGCCATTTTGTGCTTTTTCACATGCTCACTAGACCGAGAGAATCAATTTGCATGTTGTTTCAGACAAATGACAGGAACAAATATGTTAATTATTAAATAAGTAGTTATTACCTCCTGATGAACATTAAACCTCCACATCGCCTGCCATTAAATGTGCCACTCTTTATAAGAGACATGTCCGAGAAATACTCGTGGGTATGAAAACATGACATATTGAAGAATTGATCATCACACACACACACACATACACACACACACACACACTCAGCTTTATTTTATTATATATATATATATATATATATATATATATATATATATCTATATATATATACCTTTCTCTTCTCCCTCTCTCTCTGTCCATCTGGTGGAGACCCTATGACTGACATGGCAAAGAAGGTCAACATAAAGCAGGTTTTCATCGAGCTTCGTGTCGTGCATCGTCGTCCTCGCGGATCCAGGCGGCAAAAAAAAAAATCAAAGAAACTCCCATTAACGCTCTCTCTCACTCACCGCCCTCCTATTGAACAGGGACCCGCACTCCGTGTCTTTGTGTATAAATACAGCTGTCACTGCCTTTTAATAATAAAAAAAAAAGATGCCGAAGATTTCCTTCTCTCGCTCTCTCCCCGTCTCCGTCTGTCTCTTTCTAGCTTTATGAATTAGTTGCGGTGTACTACAGGAAATCAGCTGCGAGCACAGCAGGACATGTACGTGCTTCGTGACACATTTAATAGTAGGGCTTTCTTTGTACTTCTTGTCAATCTCTATGTTTTCTTGTCAGGCTGTAATATCCTCCGAACGTGACAGGTTGCGTAATCTCGGCTGCGATGTAAACATGCGGTTTCGCGGTTAAATGAAAGTCTTAGATCAAAGCGCACAAAGCCGAGAGCCCCGGCTCTGTGCAAATAAATAAATAAATAATAAGTTCGTGATGCAGTTTAACTTTCTGGCCATGATTCATCTTCCGCTCCGTCACGTTCTGCAGTGTTCGTTCACTTCTGTTCAAACTGCTGCTTTGCCTCTCCAATGTGTTGATTCAGTTCGGTTTTATTGGTATGTGACACTTTTGACAGTGAACGCTGTTTAAGAAGTAGCTTTACCGAATTGAATAAAGTTTAGTATTGTTAAATTGCCAGTGGTGATCACTGTACTGTACACTGTATACACTGTACTACATCTTGACAAATCAGCCGTTCTTTTTTAATAGAGCTGGTCGATATGTCTCATTAATTGAATCTCCGATTTAAAATATATATTTTTTTAAGACAAAATTAGATTATGAATAGAATGGGGAAAATGTGTACAATATTCTTACCTTATTTTAGCCGATGTTTTGGGGTTTGCTGCTATCGTGTTTACCCTGATGCAGCACACACCTCCGCAGTCAACACCGTGGTTCTGTTTGAGGTGCTGGAATAAATGAGTCATTCTCCATCTTTTAGTTGCCACAAACTTGAGGCAAATTTTACAGCAGGGGTTTGGCTTGTTGAATGTCTGAAGTAGAGACCCATGGGGCCCGACGCAAATGAGAGTGGTGCGGGACAAGATTTGATGCTTCATCGCGGGCGTGAATATATTCAAGATTCAAAATGGTCTAGAAAAAGTATATAAATGTGTGTCTGTGTGTGTGTGTATATGTGTGTGTATATGTATATGTGTGTATATATATATATATATATATATATATATATATATATATATATATATATATATATATATACTAAATACTAAAAAGCAAACTGTTATTAATATACTGCAAAAAGCAACAATGTCAACTAAAAGAAAATAAATAATAAGGTCAGGAACAACTTGAATATTGCCTGCTGGAGAAAATAACATATTTATGGTTAAGGAGTTTTTTTTTTATTGCTATCAATCCATCTTTCATTCTTTTAATAGATTGATTTGCTTTTCATATAAACTGAATTGATTAATCTGGAGTCTTGTGATAAAATGGTAATAGGACATAATAGCTATTGTAAATCATAGTACTTTGGATACTTAAGTACATTTGAAGGCCGTATCTTGTTGAAACAGAGCACAAATTTACCCAGAGTATCTCTATTGTAGCTCGAGTACACAGATTTTGTACTCGGTCCACCAATGTAAATTGCTAAATGCAGAAGCTGGAAGCGACGGTTCCGGAGCGGATATTGGTTTTCTGATAGAAAGTTCAATTTCACAGCTGTATAACTGAGATAACTGTAAGTAGTTGTGGATTAGGGCGTCTGCCAAGGGCCGTAAATGTAAATTAAATCCCTATATGTTTCTTCCTAATGAAAGAGGCATTGGCGAGTGCGGCAAGAAAAAAAATCAATCCCTGAGATAACGTTGGTAGGAACAGGAAATGGGAACCCATCCCCATATGCGATCTGAATGTCAGTTCATTATAATTCCGTCATTGTTAAGGTTATCAGCTGTTCACTGATTGACACTTGAATGCAAAACTGTTCTTGGCAGTTGCATCCCTGAGCCATATTGTCATTAGCATAAACCCTCATGATAAGGAGGAGGTGAAAAAAAAAAAAAAAAAAAAAACAAAAAGAAACTCGGCGTAACACTGACACAGTCAGGTATATTTATAAGGCGTGGCGTTACATGAAACGCGAGGATGGCGCATGTTTGTGGTGATGTTTCTGTGGTATTAGGTTATAATTATACAATAAAGCCTACATTAGCCTTCATAACCAAACTACAGAGAGAGTGGCCAGAAGGCCGTGCCGCGATACGAGTTTAACAGCACGCGTCGCTAATTTTAACGTTTCCGAAAATCACGGCCGGCACTCGCACCCACAGCACGAGCTCCAGCGAACACTGACTGGAACACAGCATCCCAAAATATCCTGCATCAACACCCTTGTGTAGGTGAAGACGGAATCCTTCTTACCTTCATTCATTCCCTACTCCCCCCCCACTTCATTTCCCTCCATCCTTCTTCATTCCGTTTTTCCTTCACTCCAGCTAAACATCTAAAACCGCCTGACTCAATGTAGCACCATGTGTTTGTGTTTTTCCACACCATAGCCTTCTTTTCTTCTTTCCTTTCCTTTCTTTTTTTTTTTTTTTTTTGACCAACCTCAGATTTTCCTGGCTACTGCTCCTCTAAAAAACCCCTTGTGCAATTCCCTCATCTCCTCCAATCAGTCTTTTCTAATTTCTCCACTTTGGCCTTAATGATCTTTACGTAAGAGCATTTCACCCAGCGCTGTAAGTGTTGCTTCTTCCTCTTGCTCACTCTCCCTCCTTTCTCTCTTACTCTCTCTCTCTCTCTCTCTCTCTCTCTCTCTCTCTCTCTCTCTCTCTCTCTCTCTCTCTCTCTCGCACACATGTACACATGCCAAAGCTTTTATCCGAGGTTGACTGAGCGAGACGCGAACCGATCCTTCCATCTTATCACCCTCACAGAAGCACAGAGTCCACTTCATTCAATACGTCTCCAAAATAATTGGAGCTTTTAACGCAGATCGCGCTTCCGTCGTTCAGAGACTTAATCAGCAAATAACAGGAAAAACACATCAAAACACGCTTTAATCTTTTATGGAGTGCATCCAAGACACTGGAGTACATTGAAATAATTGGTTATGAACGCAAATTGTTTGTTTCGGTCCATTTATTTGAGCCATTACTGGTTTATCTTTTTTTTTTTTTTTGGTTTTCTTTACCACACTGATGCCCGGCTCAATGATATACAGACATGTGCATGAAATATTTCCACATTTTTCTGCCGGGAGTTGCCGGGATGACGTAAATAGCAGCATTGGTAAATTAAAGTAGCTAGTACTTTAACAAGTCTCTCTTTATTGTTTGTGTAAGTTGTATTTGTCCGGTTGCATTATAAGTCATTTTGATGTATGTGTTTGTGCTCCACAGTTCCAGAGGCGCACAATTATATACATGGTTTCCGTGGGGTCGTACAAATGTATAAATCAAAATTGGAAGGCATTAAAGAGTCTCAAATTTCCTGCTCTAGGTCTTAAATATGCTTTTTTTTTCCCTAAGTCAAAACGCTAATTCTCATTGAAACGCTCCCAAAGCATTTTAGAATAGCTAGTTTCCATGATGGTGTTCATGGTGGTGCTCTAAATATAAACTACAAATAAGACCAACAGCCAATCAGCTTTCTGTTCCTGGTGCCAATTTCAATTGTACCACAGACATTAAACAGGTTTGATGTTTTAGTTAATAATTGTGTGAAAATTGTGAATTTCTTGGTATCGCTACAACACACTACAGTCTTTTCTCTTTTTTAACTCTTAAACTAATGTAATAGACATAGTAAACTAATGTGCATTATAGAAATGCATCAACAGAAACATAATATATTCTATGAACATACTATGCAACTAAAAATGGTTAAGACGCACGACTTTTTATGCAACAATGATTTATATTCATTCTAACCAGAAGTCACAGTAACTTTGATCCATCTGTCAATTTGCCCGGGACAGGATGAGGGTTTGGTTCGTTTTGTATATAATATCAAATAATGATTATACATATAAGAGCAATTTTTTCTGGAGTTCTCGCTCTCTTTCTCCTTTCATCCATTTATGTTTAAAGGTGGTGCCTTTGAGACAAGAAAAAAACTGTTTTGGAGAAGTTTCTTTTTAGTCTGACGTCAGAACGATATCAGTCATTATGCGAAGCTTCAAGAGTTTATAATCCCACCAGAGAGTGACATTCTTTCCTGTGTTTGTTCAGATAGTCATTTTC
>JACRUU010000005.1:7894654-7904654 GCA_030449085.1 Kryptopterus vitreolus | reverse complement strand
GTTTATGCAGTTTGTGCACATTCGAATGCTTTATTTTGCATTACATAACCATTCCTCTATGAAGCTCGGTGACTCTGCATCTTGCTCTATGATCTTTATTTCATAACTGGCACAAAAGCAAGGTGTAGCTGCTTATGATAATCTTTGTGCCAGATGGTTTTTAGGAGGGGGCAGAGAAAGCAGCAGCTGGTCTCCGTGTTATCCGCATCCGGACTTAGGGGAGGAGATCAGAGGGATTCTCCACGTGTTCCTCATCTCCCGGGCCAAATCATCAAAAAGCCCACGCATCTAAAAATCCAGTCCGAAGTCTATGTTTGGCCTGCCATAGCACACGAGCACATAATAGCGTGCGTCCGTATGTGTGTGTTTGTACGTGCGTGCGTGTTAGGTGGTGGTCTTGATGCACCTATCAGAGATATTAGTGTCTGACCCTGACCCGCTTGCATTTGACCTTTTCTCAACAGGTATCTCGTTAATCTTGTGGAACGGCCTGTACACAGCGGAGAAAGTCATAATACAGTGGACCCTGCTCACTGAAGCGTGTTACTTGGGTGTACAGTTCCTCGGTAAGATGAAGCTCAAGCGTAGGTGTTTTGCTATTTTCATTCTCTCTCTCTCTCTCTTTCTCACACACACACACACACACGTTCGTCCCAATCAACCGAATAGTGAGATTTCAGCCATTACTGTGGAAAGGGATGACGAACGCCAATGCAGTAACAGGAAAACAATCAGCGACGTGCACAAATAGAGCATAACGTTATGACATTGTAACATTATGAGGGGTGAAGTAATTGACATGTATTATCTCGTCATCATGTTAGGGGGTGGGGTTAATGGTTTGTTAGGCGGCAAGTGAATGTTTCGTTTTGGTAGAAGAAGGAAAAATGGTCCGATTCTGATTCACTCGTTAGTTTATAACAATAATTACACCTAGCTTTATCTTTGGTTTTTACAAAGTGTAGCCACACTTTTTTTTTTTCACGGTCCATCTTGTATACCAATGGTTTAGATTACCGCATAAGGTCCTGGCAGATTGGGTGCACAGAAGGTCCTGGCAGATTGCCAGGTGAAAAAAAATGCATCCAGGCATTGATAAGAAGAATTGTTAAATGCCATTCTAAATCTTAAGTATCCGATTCCAGATTCCTAATCCTGGTCAAACCGCTCCACGTTAGCCAGGTGGTCATAATGTTATGCCCGATTGGTGTATTTCTGTATAAGAAGTATCGACACTCCTAATTATCCACATGGTGTTAATGTTGCCACAATACGATTAGTTACAAAAGCTAATAACGATTTTATTGCATTATATATACGTTATACATATAACGTTTACAGCTACGTTCAGTTTTGTTAGATGTTTCCGAATAAAAAAAAATGAACGAATAGAGTTATAAAGATAAAAACGTTTCTGTGCTGAAGTTGCGTTTTCCATTCTCTGACTCCATCTGTGACATTATATACATTATGGGGGGAGCTCAGTGGTTATGGTGTTGGCCTCTGGACCAGAAGATCTCAGGTTCAAATCCCACCACCACCACCAAGCTGCCAATAGTTGGCCCTTGAGCAAGGCCCTTAATCTTAATTGCTCAGTTGTAAGTCGCTCTGGATAAGGGCATCTGTCAAATGCTGTAAATGTAAATAAATGATCCATTTCTGTAGAAATCATAACGTTTTAGAGACGACTGTCGTGCTTCTTTTATGAAACAAACTTGTGAGGTGTCGTAATTTTGGATAGGTTCATACTTCACACCTGATTCTGTCTCTCACCTCCTTTCCTCTCTATATTCCAACGCATGTTCTGTAAACTGCCAGGTCCACGGCGCCCTCTGCTGGTTCCGGGCTGAATCGCCGTTGCGCATTTGAGGGCAGAATAATGATGTCATGACCTAAATTCACACACACACACACACCATCACTCGAGGCTCTTGGCCTTCTGGCTGCCGAACGTGTTTCATTTTCACTCGGCTTCCGCGAGCCAGCATCGTGTCTAAAAGCGATCGTGTATTCACAGTGACGTCCGTCTCGCTCCTGGAAATGGGCACACTGTCCAACGGAGCCGCTCTCCTCCTCCTCAGCGACGCCGTCTTCCTCCTCATCACCCTGTCCTACTACAGTCAGCTCAGCCGCCGGCCCAAGAAGATCTGAGATGCACTGACTCTGTGTGTGCGCTCGTGTTTGTGTGTGTGTGTGTGAGAGAGAGAGAGACTGCATTGAGAATATAATACTGAGTGCACATTACAGGATTTTCTGGACATGTTTACAGGAATAGTGACTCGGGTCACATGGTTTATTTTGTTATTACGCAAAAACATCTTGATATTTATTGCATCTACGTGAAGTTTATTGCAAAATGAAAGAAAAGCATAGAGAAATGTACAATACAAAAACGGAGATTTTAACAATCTGTCAAAATGACGTGCTCGGATGTTTATCGGAAGATTTTTTTCGTTAATTGAAACGTTGAAAATAGCCTCCTTAGAAATATTTGCGTCCGTGTTTGTTTTATATTGATTATAGCTACTGCTGTCCAGGTCATTAAAAAAAAACAAAAAAAAAAAAAAAAAAAAACAAAAAAAAATCACTTGCTCTATATCGTCTCTTTGACTCCCTCGTCTCTGAGCAAAATCTGTTTTTAGGATTAACTCTTCAACACCAGACTGCTGGCCTACTTCTGCTTCCTCCAGCCGAGAGCTCCTCTACTCGACTCAAATTCTCTTTCCCCACACACTAGCACACGGTAGCTTAATATCAGCACTTATTAACGAGATTCGTTCAGCTCTCGCACATTTAAATTCGAATGAATCAAGATTCGCGTAGATGCAATAAAACGTCAATGTAGGAAAGAAAACCCGCGTTACGTTTTCTGTGACTAAACCTTTTTAAAAGCAAGCGGCTCTTTATTCGATAGCAGCGCTTTATTGTACAATGTTGACAGTTTGAGCATTTAGGACAAATTCTGTCCATCTCCCAGTGTTCCAGATCGACTACTCAGGTGTATAGGACCAAATCTGTGTGGTTTATTCGCGAAAACGTATTATCTTGTAAATCAACAACACCTCAGTTTTATAACGATCGCATTATAGGGAAGTGATGAAGGGAAAAACTAAAACATCATGAAGGATCAGGTGAACTGCACACACACAAAAAGTATAGAAAAAACTTATAGGTTGTACATTCTGATATTAAAAATAAAGCAAGCCCCCCCCCCCCCCCTCCCTTTTTTTTTTATTTATTTAATTATTTTTTGGGAGCCTCTTATAAGACTGAAATCCACTTTTAAGATTGATCAGCCCGGTGGTCATCACTTCCCATCTTATTTTTAAATAAATTCTGCAATCCTGTACTGTGTGCTCGGTTTATTCCGTCTGTTTTTACACTCGGCACATTTATTTTTAATCCGCAGAGCATGCTCGTCATGTTGTCTCGTGGGAATGGTTCGATTACGAAAGCCGCTGATGATGCTGGGTGTCACATTAGAGCTTCCATATTTCTCGACACACAGGCTGAGAGAAATTAAACATTAATGACTAAGTGCTGATGAGTGAGTGAGCGAGGGAGTGTGAGGATATTAGGTTAGGTCAAAAAAAAAAAAAGTCAACAAACACACCGATCTTTACTCAGTACAAGAGGATAAATCAGAGCAAACGAAATTAGACTCGGTCGAAAGGGGAAAAAAAGCCAAGAGTCAAATCAGCATCTGTTTTTGTGAACTGATTCAGCTGAACATTCCTGTAGCGCTATTATAAGGACCAGATTTTCCGAACGCTTTCAGTTTCGTTACGGTGTGACATCCAGAGTCAAACGGATGAGTTTTGGGAATGCAGGGGATTTTGTTGGCAACGGGTTTCCCTGAACACAAGCTCCTTTGCTAATGTTTGTCCATTGGATAAAAACAAAAAAAACACACAAAAACAAGGATCCATTCTAGAGATTTATTTTTCACTTGTAGTATGTATATAACAGTTGAAGATGTGATGATATCCAACATGTACAATTCAGACCTCCCCCTTTTCGTGAACTCTTAGGCATACACAAAAGTTTTCGCTTTCTTGGACAAAAAAAAAAAAACAGTTGTAGATTGATCAGGAATTTGAAATCCCCCCCGCCCCGTTCTAGTTGAATGTGTAAAGACTGACAATTGAATAGGCATTTCCAAAGCTCTGATTAATTAATGGACCATCCAGAAGACCCCTCCTTATCTTAGATTCTCTGACGGTACATGGGGTTCTTATATGTGAAATAATATCGATCACTGTGCTTAATGCTGACTTAGTAACTAATACTAGTAGCTATAAAACATGTTGCCATATTCCTTGTGGATGACGCTGAACTGTTTGTGTGCATTCGCATTGCACTTTCCTGTTGGCCCAAATTGACACAAGCCAAACTTAATGTTAACCATCATTCGAATTTAAATACATACAATGTGTCATGACGCAGTGCTTTTGCGAAAAAAACGGGGCAATCGTAGGAAAAAATAAAGGCATTTAAAATTATTACATACTATATAACTGCAGCATGCATATTCTTAGATACGGTTCCTGCCGTAGACACGACTTCTTCGCGGTATCCCTGTGTGTAGTTGGCGGGTCCGAGTTTGTTGAACTTTCATTTACATTTCGAACGCATCTCTCATTAGAGCAAAGTTTGTGACAGTTGCAATAGTTTTAAAGGTTGTTCTCGTGAACAAGTCGGAAATAACACTAGACACGTGTCGTTGAAGCACATTTTGTTCGATGAAGCTTGTTCAAGCATCAGTCAATCAGTCTTTTTGTTGGACATTTTGTTTTTTTGATTCCATATTAATTATTTGTGACTAATGTAGAGCACGGACCAGCTTTGGGGTGATATAAACATGTAAACACACTTTTGTTGTCTTTTCTCTAACATTCTACCTTTTCATTATTTTTTTATTATTATTATTTTTTTAAATTGTTCCGTGTCGTCGTAGCGTAGCAGTACTAATGTAGCATTAATAGACACCGAATAGCATTTTCCTACTGTAAGGATATAAAGATCTGTCCTGCCAGTTTTGTCAAATTGAATCCATCATTATGAACACCTCTCAACATGTATATATAAGTGTGTGTGTGTGTGTGTGTGTGTATGTGTATATATATATATATATATATATATATATATATATATATATATATATATATATATATATATGCATACATGCATGCATACATTTTTTTTCACATAAGAAAGGGTGATGTATTTGACATAAATGTGTGATTATTGGTTTTGCTCTTATTTTGGGTCAGTATATGTGAATAACAGGACTGAGGATATAAATCTGAGGATTTTTTTCTATTTTGTCATTAGTATTTAAAACCTCTTTAAACCATTTTTTTATGATGCCCAGCCATGCATTGCTTACTTTTTCTAGTCACATGACTTCTCAACATTGTTGTTTTGTTTTTATTCTATACTTCATTATGGTAATGAGTTTACATCTCATTTGAACCCAAGTACAAAAAGTCCAAGTAGAATCTGAATAGGCAGGAAGTATTACACTGTGTTTCAAATCTACATGTGTGTGTGTGTGAATTAAAAAAGTTTGTAAAAATGAACATCATGGTACTTATTTGCATTGTTATTGTTTGTTTATTCTGGATTCATAAAGGAAAAGAAAATGTTTTTGATTCAAATGAGTAAAAAATATTAAAAGTATTGTATACTTTTTTGTTAGTTAGTTTACATATTTATTTGTGTGTTGCCCTGCATTAGCTACACAACATATTAATGTGTCGTAAAAGAGAAACTAACAACAGAGGCATCGATGATCGTTTATACCCCCGTGACTCTAGTGTCCAGTTCATGTAGGGAATGTTTAGCGGTCTCTGCGGACACTTTTAGTTTCATTATACCGCGGTGTGTAGTTACAGATTCAGACTGAAGAGTTCAGGAATATTTTAGTCGGGTATTCTTCTGGGATTTTCCTTAACATGAGCCCCTTTGAGTTATGAGTCCTGTGAGTCTACTGGGAACAACAAGGATCTATTTTAGAGCGCTGGTGTTTTTACTAGAAGACTGTATAGGGCAGGTCTTCCAGATACACAAACTGTAAACTTATAACCCAATGTATTCAGCGACCCACTTTGAATGTATATACACTCTTGAATCTTAATATTGAGTTTATTTATTTAATTGTGTGTTGCCCTGAATTAGCTACACAACATATTAATGTGCCGTAAAAGAGAAACTAACAACAGTAGCAACAATGTGATATATATATATATATATATATATATATATATATATATATATATATATATATATATATATATATATATATATACACACACACACACAGTGGTGTGAAAAACTATTTGCCCCCTTCCTGACTTTTTATTCTTTTGCATGTTTGTCACACAAAATGTTTCTGATCATCGAACACATATATTAGTCAAAGATAACTCAAGTAAACATAAAATGCAGTTTTTAAATGAATGTTTTTATTATTTAGTGAGAAAAAAAATCCAAACCCACATAGCCCTGTGTGAAAAAGTGATTGCCCCCCCTTGTTAAAAAATAACTTAACTGTGGTTTATCACACCTGAGTTTTTCTGTAGCCACCCCCAGGCCTGATTACTGCCACACCTGTTTCAATCAAGAAATCACTTAAACAGAAGCTACCTGACACAGAGAAGTAGACCAAAAGCACCTCAAAAGCTAGACATCATGCCAAGATCCAAAGAAATTCAGGAAGAAATGAGAACAAAAGTAATTGAGATCCATCAGTCTGGTAAAGGTTATAAAGCCATTTCTAAAGCTTTGGGACTCCAGCGAACCACAGTGAGAGCCATTATCCACAAATGGCAAAAACATGGAAAAAGTGGTGAACCTTCCCAGGAGTGGCCGGCCGCCCAAAATTACCCCAAGAGCGCAGAGACAACTCATCCGAGAGGTCACAAAAGATCCCAGGGCAACATCCAAAGAACTGCAGGCCTCACTTACCTCAATTAAGGTCAGTGTTCACGACTCCACCATAAGAAAGAGACTGGGCAAAAACGGCCTGCATGGCAGAGTTCCAAGACGCAAACCACTATTAAGCAAAAAGAACATTAAGGCTCGTCTTAATTTTGCTAAAAAAACATCTCAATGACTGCCAAGACTTTTGGGAAAATATCTTGTGGACTGACGAGACAAAAGTGGAACTTTTTGGAAGGTGCGTGTCCCGTTACATCTGGCGTAAAAGTAACACAGCATTTCATAAAAAGAACATCATACCAACAGTAAAATATGGTGGTGGTAGTGTGATGGTCTGGGGTTGTTTTGCTGCTTCAGGACCTGGAAGGCTTGCTGTGATAGATGGAAGCATGAATGTCTACCAAAAAATCCTGAAGGAGAATGTCCGGCCATCTGTTCGTCAACTCAAGCTAAAGCGATCTTGGGTGGTGCAGCAGGACAATGACCCAAAACACACCAGCAAATCCACCTCTGAATGGCTGAAAAAAAACAAAATGAAGACTTTGGAGTGGCCTAGTCAAAGTCCTGACCTGAATCCCATTGAGAGGCTGTGGCATGACCTTAAGAAGGCGGTTCATGCTAGAAAACCCTCAAATAAAGCTGAATTACAACAATTCTGCAAAGATGAGTGGGCCAAAATTCCTCCAGAGCGCTGTAAAAGACTTGTTGCAAGTTATCGCAAACGTTTGATTGCAGTTATTGCTGCTAAGGGTGGCCCAACCAGTTATTAGGTGCAGGGGCAATTACTTTTTCACACAGGGCTATGTGGGTTTGGATTTTTTTTTCTCACTAAATAATAAAAACATTCATTTAAAAACGAGTTATCTTTGACTAATATTAAAATGTGTTCGATGATCAGAAACATTTTGTGTGACAAACATGCAAAAGAATAAAAAGTCAGGAAGGGGGCAAATAGTTTTTCACACCACTGTATATTTCAACTTACAAAATGCAACGTGAGCAAACAAAAGAAAAAATATAAATGAAATCAATATTTGGTGTAAGTATGTTTATAAGAAGTAGAAGTAGTGTACGTGATGCACGCCCCCCACAGAGCCCTGATCTCAACATCATGGAGTGTGTGTGGGATTTACATGAAGAGACAGAAGGATGTGAGAACGTCTCCATCCACAGATCTGTGTTTATTTCTCCAACATGGAACAAACAACCAGTCGAGTTCCTTCATAAACACTGTGTGTAAGTGTACCTAGAAGTATTACTGCTGTTTTGAAGGTAAAATGTGTTCACAACAAATATTGATTTCATTTCCATTTCTCTTTTCTTCATTCACTGCATTTCATTCACTGATGAAAGTAAATTATTAACACTTCAACTTTTGGAAAGCATTGTTTGTTTACAGCATTCTTTCATACCTGCCTAAAACTTTTGCATAGTAGTATATATATATATATATATATATATATATATATATATATATATATATATATATATATATATATATATATATATATATATATATATATATATATATATGTATATATATATAAAGAAAAATGAGCCCAGTACATAATAATTGTCCCCTTAACAGTTCAAAAGGTTCAAAGTATATATATATATATATATATATATATATATATATATATATATATATATATATATATATATATATATATATATATATATAGGGGGCACGGTGGCGTAGTGGTTAGCACGTTCGCCTCACACCGCCAGGATCCGGGTTCGATTCCCGTCTCGGCCATGTGTGTGTGTGGAGTTTGCATGTTCTCCCCGTGCCTCAGGGGGTTTTTCTCTCCGGGTTCTCCGGGTTCTCCGGTTTCCCCCCGGTCCAAAAAACATGCACGGTAGGTTGATTGGCACCTTGAAAAAATTGTCCCTAGTGTATGAATGTGTGTGTGAATGTGAGTGTGTGTGTGTGTGTGTGTGTGTGTGTGCCCTGCGATGGGTTGGCATTCCATCCAGGGTGTATCCTGCCTTAATGCCCATAGACGCCTGAGATAGGCACAGGCTCCCCGTGACCCGATGGAAGATCGGATAAAGCGGTAGAAGAAAGGAGTTTAGATAGAAGATGAATGAATGAATGAAAGATGAATGAATGAATGAATGAATGAATATATATATATATATATATATATATATATATATATATAATGTTCTGGGCTCATTTTTCTTTATAATTTACAGATTCAGAATTCGTATGAACTTACGACCTGAACATATCGGCGACTTGCGGTCTGTTCACTGTGCTTGGAATCTACAGGAACATTATCTGAAATCTCTCACACTGTACTATATTAGTAGATACAGAGGAAGTGCAAAGTCACTGGAGTTGATGTGTTTTTTCCCCCCAGATCTTACTACGGGGCACCAGCAGGTCTCGGCTCACGATAACCCGGTCTGGCTTTCGTGACAGAGCTCCTCCGTGTTCCTGATAACGGCTCTGAACTCAACATCATGACATTTTTTCCTCATTAAAAAAAAAGGGTGGGACGAGATACCAGAAAAAAAATCTATAAATATACTTCATAAATAATAGTAGTTTTTATACATTTTTAATATTTACAAATGGGGGGCCACGGTGGCTTATTGGGTTTGATTCCCGTCTCGGCCATGTGTGTCCCTAGTGTATGAATGTGTGTGTGAATGTGAGTGTGTGTGTCCTGTGATGGTTTGGCATTCCATCCAAGGTGTATCCTGCCTTAACGCCCATAGACGCCTGAGATAGGCACAGGCTCCCCGTGACCCGAGGGAAGATCGGATATAGCAATAGAAGATGAATGAATGAATGAATGAATGAATGAATATTTACAAATGTGACACTTGAAAGGTGTCTGCATTAAAAGTCATTTTTTTAAATTATTAAATATAAGATCATGTGCATTGTGACACTTGATATCTACGTATGTAATATATTATGTCGCACTGGCGATATAAATATGTTGATCATTTTTATAGATTATTGCTAATCACTTCAATTAAATTCATTCCAATCGTTTTGCATATCGAATCTAAAATGACATCTCAGTGTTGTCTGATCCGG
>JACRUU010000005.1:7874654-7889654 GCA_030449085.1 Kryptopterus vitreolus | reverse complement strand
TTGATGGAAAATTGCATAGCGTCCATTTAACTCTTTCTTTGTATGTTTTTACGCATGCGCGGTATAATGATCTAAGCGGTTTCATGGCTGCCAAACTTGTAAAAAGAGGTAGCGTTGGACCAAACTTTCATTTTATTTTATCTTTTTGTGCTAATTACTTTATTAGCTTGTTAATTTCCGATGCATTTATTTACATTGAATTAAAAAAAAGTGCAGACCCACGTACAAGTACGCTTGCTTGCATGAATGAACGCCGGCTTAAGCTTTTCCTATCAGCCTTTCGAGGACCTCATCGAGAACCCCCACTTGATGAGATTGACTACGAGTCGTTTGTCTTCAGGTGCCAGAATTAACCCTCGAAACCGGGCCCTGCCTGGCAGTGTTCCCCCTCGGCCCTGTGTACATGTCACGGAGCGTGAGAGTGTTTGCTTTCTCAAGAGGATCCACTCGTACGCCTCGTTTCTTTACCCTTCCATTCCTATGGTTGCCGTAGCAACCCGTCAGGGCATTCATGAGACTGAATTAAGTCGTCTGGGACAGGGAGGAAGAATGGGCTTTTTTTTTTTTTAATTTAAATGGCTGCTCAGTCGTCGCCTGCTTTCAGCGTCGCACGGGGTCGGGTCAGGACATGTGCGGTGGTGCTGCTCGCCGTCACATTTAGGGTTTCTTATTCGGCTCGTTTTGGAGAAGGGTGTTTTTCGGGGATCCTTGATCGAAATTTTACGCTCCTCATTTTGGAAAAGAGGGGGGGGGGCAAAAAAAAAGAAGAAGCACAACTCATTGTGTGGTATTTAAGCCAGTGTTCGTCTTTAGTGTGTGTAGAGTTTCCCCTTTTGTAAGCTGTGAAAAGCGTCGTTTGAAAGCTCCCTTTGTTGTTGTGGGAAATCAAAGCTGGCCCTGTCTCTCTGCAGGGTGTGTGTGTGTGTGTGTGTGTGTGTGTGTGTGTGTGTGTCTGTGTGAGTGTGTTTTTAGTTAGATCGAGGAAAGGATATAGGGTGTTAACTAGGGCCTCGGTGTGTATGTGTGTGTGTGTGTGTGTGTGTGTGTGTGTGTGTGTGTGTGTGTGCGCGCGCACATGTGTGCGTGAGTTTGTGCGTGCGCATGCGTGTGTGTGTGTGTGTGTGTGTGTGTGTGTGTGTGTGTGTATGTATGTAGGTCTACACCTTGCACGTTCAGGAACTTCAGATCGTTTCCCCCCTTAGGGAAGTTCTAACACTTCTGCCAGATGTTTTTAGAAGTCCAGATGGTCCGACATACTCACCTGAAAAATATCATGCACGCTTTAAGTAGCTTCATTAGTCCTCTATTACATGGGACGATTATGCCAGGATGAGAAACGCGACCCCCTCCACCCCCTTCTCATTAACCTGATTTTATTTCTGTCATTATCTGATTTTTTTCTTTTTTAAATAGAGGCATTCAACACTGTGTGTGTGTGTGTGTGTGTGTGTGTGTGTGTGTGTGTGTGTGTGTGTGTGTGTGTGTGTGTGTGTGTGTGTGTTTGTGTTTCTGCCAGAGGCTGGAACCGTTGCGTGTCTGGTTTATCCACTCACAGAAGAATAACAGTTCATCTCCATCTCGGCATCGACATGTTCGGGATTTTATTTAGGGATTTGTTTTTTTTTAAAGAAAGAAGGGATTAGTCGTAGTCATGTGTGGCTTTTGGGTTTGTTTGCGTTTATCTCCTGTAGTGTAATTGTTGTAACTGGTAAAGAAAGTCTTTATCTTTTTGTATCTCGTCATCTTCACAAGTATCTAAGATAAGCGAAATGGGCGAATATCAGGCAGTAACGCGACCCTTCAGACTTCTGCTCTTCCCTCAGTCAGCATACGGACAAAAATAGCAGTGCTTTGAATTTTACGATTTAGACGAGGAAAATGAGCAGGGGAGTTTTTTTTGGAGGGAGGTGGCGTACGGTCTTTATATTTTTTTTGGCTGCCCCCCTTTTTTTTCTTCTTTTTTTTTTATCCCCTGTCGGAAATCTGTGACAATATTGTGCTTCGCTAAAGATGAAAATCTTTCCAAGAGGTTTATGTTTAGTTTTTTTTATCATCCACATACAAACCCTGATAACTCGCTTTTTCTAAAGTGCCACAAAAATGTCAAAAAGGGGGGGGGGGGGGTAAAGGGGGGGGGGGGGGGGGTCAGGAAAGACTTTCCTTCATTTTTCTCCTTATTGTCTCACTGGTTTCCAAACAGACTTAACTTGAATGAAAAATGAAAGAGGGGGGGGGGGGGGAAAGGGGGGGGGGGCACAAAAAACATAAATAGCAGTCAGTTAAATAAATAATCAATTACACCATTGTTCATTCCTTAAAAAAAAAAAAACAAAAAAAAAAAAAACAAAAACAGAGTTAATGTTGATTTTAGATGTTTTTCAACTTTTTTTTTTTTTTTTTTTTACTACTCCGCTCAGACTGTTTTGTATGGAGAACCTTTCCATATACATTCACCGGCCAATCACAAATGAGGTGGGCTGGCCTTTTGTTTTCAGGGCTCCGCCTTTTCGTTTTTTCTTCCATTCTGTTCTTAAGCCCTTCCTCTCCTGAATGGCATTTTATTGTGTTGCTCTACAGTCTTGTCTGTTGTCTGTGCACTCACAAGGGTATTAAGTCTCTTTAGTCACCGATTAGCCACCTCCGGCGAACTTTTCACACGCATACGCAAACCGGTTTCTTGTCTTTTTAACCTCGCATAGCTGAAGTTCTTTGTAGCACCAGGCACTGTGTTTAAACCAATCAGATAAGAGCATTGTTTTGAATGTCATTTCCATGATTTGCGACATTGCATGTTGTAAATTATATCCATGTCTACCCCCCCCCTATAAAGTGATATTTAGCGTTAAGACTTTAATGACAGGTGGAAGGGTTTTTGCGATAAAAGTGAAAAGTTGGGAAATGTACATGCATGTATGACTTTTTTTTGGAAAAGAAGAGTGAAGTTGAATGTGATGGTGTTTACTGGGACTTTGTTGAACAATTTGAATGTGATTATTCCTCTAAAATCCCATGTAAATAGTGGGTTAGATGTCCTATGTTTTTGATGTTTGATAGTTACAGGTAGTTTTATTGTCCTCTAGTCAGAAATTTCACTTCAGTATTACTGGTTTTCAGTTTGAACACCGAATGACCCGAATGACGAAACTCGCATTGTTTTCATATTTGTCGTGAAATGAATTTGCTCTTGATGGTGGTACTAAAGGGAAACACAAGACAAGTTCCTGACGTTTTACAGGGTCTTCTTTTTACCGGGTCTCTTTCACTGTTATAATCGAAGACAATGACTGTGTAATCTCAGACGCATTACTAACTGAAACACAATCTGACTGCAGCAACGTTACACACACGCATGAACAATCCTGAACCATTCTTAAGCCCTGTATCTGTGTTGTGTTCTAGCCGAAATTGCCCTGCTTTTATCTGTATTATATCGTGCTTTATCATATTATGTTTTTGAATATGCACCGTTTTCTGTTTTCATATGCTTTTATTTATTTATTTATTTTTTCTTTCTGTTTCAGAATCAGCAAAATGGGCAAAGTTTGCATCACAGCCACCAAGTACTTTCTGTTTCTCTTCAACTTCCTGTTCTTTGTGAGTATTTCTCTTCGACGTCACAATCCTGAGCTCAATAAATACAGCAATAAATCCATTAAACAAACAAATATGCGAAAAGCTTTGGGTCAGCATCTTTAACATCGTTTACCGGCGGAGGTGTCGAGTAACTAAGTACAAATACCTTACTTAAGTAGAAATTTGCAGGTATTTATATGGAGTATTTATGGAGTAATAGTTTTTCAACCGACTTTTTACACTTCTTACATTTTCATGCAATTATCTGTACTTTTTACTCCTTACAAAATAGTCCTCATTACTCATATTTCATTCACACACAAAAAAAAACCCTATACAGATCAATGTCTCCAATCAGACAGAGTGAATGTGATTGGATGAGTATAAACATGTACCATTCCTACACCCTATTGGTTTGTACTCGAACCATCGCACCTGCACACGACAACAAATCACCTCACACTCCAGCAAGGACCTCATAATCAGTGTTGTGGTCGTTACTCAAAAAAATATGAAAGACAATAAGAGCATTACTATTAATCAGTATTAGCTGTGGTAACCTTTTCCGCTGTGGCTGGTTTCAAGTGGGCGGGGCTGAGAGGAGACTTTATGTAATGTCATGCATGAGTCACAGTTTGTGTTAAGCACCTTCAGAAACATATGGTTGTTTTTCCTGATTGAGTTACAATCAATTTTATTTATTTTTTGTTTGTTTGTTTGCTTTTTTTTTACTACAAAGAACAGGATTTCGTATCTAGAGCTCTTAGCTAGAGTGTAAACAAAAATCCTATGTTTGTTATTAATGCGATCAAAAAAAAAAACCCTTTTTTTATTATTTGGTATAAATTCTAAATCTTTTCAATATTTTTTTTTTATATAAACATGTAACCTTGTTTTAGATAATTGTGCTTCCATAGTAACCATGCAACCGGTCAGTGTGTTATTCGGCACGCCCTGGCAATTCTAATCTGCGTTTTTGTTTTTTTGTTGACAGTTTAACTGATAAATGTGTAGCCATGGGTCAACGTTTGCTTGTTGATGTATTTTTGTTTGGTTTATAAAAATAAAAAACAGGAAGTGGTGTGCAGACAGTTGCAGTTATGTACTGTTAAAAAAAAAAAAAAAAAAAAAAAAAAAGTGCTTGGCAGAAAAAAACCTTGATTCTTACTGTATTTGCTTTACATGTTTAAGAACCTTTCAGTGACGAATTTGTGCAAAATCCAGCCTCGAAAAAGTAAAAGCTATGTGCGAATGTATTTTTTTGAAGGTTTCAATGTCCCATAATGCAATGCAGCTATATAAGAAAAACGGGTGCAAGTGTCAGCGTATCTAGATTACGATCTGCTCGCCGAGGAGCGAGACGGCTGCTGATGGAGCTTTGTATAGTGACTTGTTTGAGGAGCTGCGAATAAACACTGCAGGGTCGAACGGAATAAAATATTAAATAGGGACAAATTAAATTCCGTACACGAAAATATTCGCAAGCCGAAACGAATTTAACGAAAAGTCGCATGATGCGTTCCAGACAACCAAAAATATCAGTTTAAAACTAAAAAAAACAACCAATACGCACTATTATTTAAGTTTTTTTACATTTACTAATGGTGCCTTAACATCTAAAAGAGGATACTGGGTACTTTATTTTTGTGAGAAGTCTGGATGATGGCATGATGGAGATGACGAGGGAAGGAGGAGGAGGAGGAGGAGGACATGGCGGGAAAATGTATTGTTTGGGAAGAGAATCTCTTTTCTTTTCTATGATATCAGGCTAAGACAATGCTCTCGCTATGAACTCAACAAAGGAACTGAGGGGTTACTGACTGTGTGACTGAGCGGCACGGCGTTGGTGGGCGTCTCGCAAGAATCCCGACTCGTAAACTTTATTACGTGTATACTTGTACACTCGTGGTCTGAGTTTCTAGTGTGTATATATGTGTATATGTATGTATATATGTATGTGTATATGTGTGTGTATGTATGTATATGTGTGTGTGTGTGTATATATATATATATATATGTCTAATATATATAGATATATATATATATATATATATATATATATATATATATCCCACACACACACACAACACACACACACGTGTACATACATACAGTGAAGTGTCTGTAACTCTAACTCGACTCTGTCTCAAACCATTCCTGTAATTAGGAGATAACTGGCCGGTTCTCTGCGGGTCCCCCTGCGCCTGCCGCCTCCTGCCCCCACCCTGACTAAATGCACCCTCTTACCCAGGAGTCCGCCCTCTAAATCACAGCCCTCAATCATTGGGCCCTAACAAATTTTTCAGGAGCTGTAGCATTATCCCGCACAAACATGTGTTTGCATCAAAGCTGCACCACAGGAGGACGATAAAAAAAAGAAAAAGATGCTTTGGGAATGAAAGAGCGGAGAAATGATGAATGGATGGCCGGATTACAGCCTTCATTACTACAAGGTGCAATTCAGGAGCCCCGGTTATTTCAGGAGCTAGCGTTTTATTTCTAGCACTCCCTGATCTGATGTGTCTATACTGACGATCCTCTAAACGTACACAACTTTTTATCCCTGTACGGTCCCGTATTGTAATAGTGTTGGATTGGATTCATTGCTTATCATGATGTTTACTCTGCTGCGGTGCGGTTTCCGAAAGTAACGCCTGATGATAAACGTGTGGATGTGCTGGATGTGAGATTGAATACGTATTTAATTTTTTTCACGGAAGGAGTCTCCAGTGTCAGCGCTTGGCATCTTTTTACGACATGTGCTGGACGTTGCGAGTTCCTCATAAACATGCCAACATCCTGCTTGGCTCATGGACATCAAAAGAAAGTGCGGGAATGGAAAACAAACTAACAGGAACTCATTTGTTGCACGGATGTTCCCCAGCTTTAAATGTGGATGGGACGGCACACTGGGGGGACTTAAGTGAGTGTACTCGGTGTTGCGGTTTCCCGGGAACAACAACAACAACAACAAAAAAAGAGCATGTTGTGCGTTCGTGTCCCTTATTAAATTCTATAGGAAGATTTTGTTGAGTCGAATGGCGAATGTGTACAAAGGGATGTTTTGATTAGTAAAAATTCAAAAGACGAACACATTACTGTACACGACGCAGCTAAAGCGCGTAAAAAGTCTGCTCAGAGCCTTGTGTTCACTGAAGATTGATGGGGTGCATTGAGGGCAGGCTATGGTGTGCTCAAATGGAGGCCACATCCGCTATAACCCTTCCTCCTCCTCTTCTTCGTCGTCCTCCTGCTGCTGCCACGCAGAGCCACGTACAATCAATTCCAGATGTTTTAGTGTTGAGGGAGGGAGAGAGAGAGAGAGAGAGAGGGGAGAGAGAGAGAGAGGGAGAGAAAGAGAGAGAGACAGCTCCCTTAAAAAAAAAAAAACCTATGTTTAAAACTTCTTACTGTCTCCAGTCATTTCTGGCAGAGTGTATATACACACACACACACACACACTCACACTCACGCGCACACACGCTTTCTTCATTTCTTCCTGTCCAAGTGATTTGGAGCGACCAGCTTGTAAATGTAAAATTTGAGGCCCTGCTTTTTCCCCTCTTTTCTCTTCAGTTTTTGATTCATTCCCCCCCCCTCCTCTCTCTGTGCACAGGTCTTTGGAGCCCTGATTATGGGTTTTGGACTCTGGATCCTCCTGGACAATCAGAGCTTCATTGCCATCTTGCGTAAGTTTTCTCTGAGTAATCAAAGCGCATTCGAACCTCATGATGTGAAAATCCAATCATTCTTCCTGCTTTGGATTTTTTTCTATCTTTTTTTTCTTCCCCCTCCACATACTGCGTAGGAGACGAACCTTTTCATGTCATATAACCCCGTGTTCTTTCACAGACTTTAAACAAACAAGGCCTTTTCATTTGCTGGTGTCATGCTCTTTTAATTTCCTTCTTCTGAGGAGCAATGAGAGGACCAGCGATATTTGTTTATTTATTTATTTTTGCTCTTACACTCTCTCATTAGCAGTTAGCTCTCGTCCTGAGCAGAGATTTCTGACTCACGACGTTGTGACTCGGCAGCGTAGGACCTCCTCTTCTTCCTTTCTTTTTTCATGAACATCTGTGTCTGATTTTGCTCGGGCATCCGTTTGCGACGTCGCGTGATTTGTAGACAGTAAAAAAAGGATCTTGTCGTTGTATTAATGCACATACACAAATCAAGGTGTAGAAACCGACCTGGACACACACACACACACACACACACACACTGATCTGTTTTCAATCCGTCTGAGAGGTCAGTGGGTCTGTGTGTTGTGCGGAATAGAGCCCGGGTTCACGAGTGGCGCGGATACCCGGCCTGCCAGCACGAGGGTGACGCATCGCGAACCCGAGGCGGCGCGCAGGTGCTATGATCACCCCACACTGGACTCGTTTATGTGCCTGCTCATTAGCATGCATTGCATCAGCTCTGAGATACGTTAGTCATTGGCGGGAATGAATGTAGATCGCGGCTCGAGCCGAGACGAGCAGACGAACAGAGACGTCTCTTTTCCAAACATCGGCTCAAGACGTGAAGAATTCCAAACAGCTGCTTTTTTTGTTTTTAGTGGGTTTTTTTGCGCCCACACTCTTGATGTCTGTTTTACACCAAAGTTAATGTACGACGTCTCAGTGATTTGAGGAAGCACAGCTGGGGGGGAAAAAAAAGACGTCTTTCCTGCATCACTGATTTGAATTTGTAGGTGTTTTGAGCCTTACATAATCAATGCCGCAATCTGCTGACCTCCACCGAAGCGGTCATTCGACTAACATCTAACATCTAAGTTTAACATCTAACATGATGCACGTCAAAACAAATACACTAAACAGTTTCACTTTCTCATCCTCAGTATCTGCTTTATTTACTTAAATATATAGTTCATTTATGTATAAAAATGTACATATTACTCGAATTTGTAGAATTTGTCGAATTTGATTACTTTCATGAAGTCACACAGTAATAATTCAGGTTCATCAAAACTTTAAGGACTGCCATAATAATAATAATAATAATCTTGTCTGAAGACTTGTTTTGGATTGGACCTCGATTTTTGTTGCATTTTCTTTTTGTCATATTCGCGCCTCTATTCCTGGTTATGATCAATGGATTTTATTCAAAATATGGCAATTAAAATCCATTCACAATTATACTTTGCTGCAGGAATAATCTATAGCAGGGGTATCATTGGCCCCATGGGCCACATCAGCATTATGGTTGCTCTCGATTGGCCAGTTGTAACTATAAGACAGTATATAGTGTTTGATGAGCGACGCCATCTCATAACACAAAACACACAGTGCTTTTTCTCCCTGAAGCACAAACATGTATCTTTCTTGGAAACGCCTTAAATCTGCATCAATTTTTTCGCCTTCTGGACATTTCCTCCTGGAAAAATCGCACTCGGTAAATGTGGGATACACCGCACTCTAGTGGCGGGATGATGTCACTCGGCGGGCAAAATAGTCGCAGGAATTGTGGGAGATTTAGGTTTATTGTCGGTGTATGTTTTAAAGCAGTGTTATTTTAAGACAATCGCACACCTCTTTGCGGGTCGCGTAAAATGACGTGGCGGGACACATTCGGCCCACATGCCTCAAGTTTGATACACATCTTGTATAGGATGAAATAGGCCCTTTTTTCAGATATGAACTATATTAATATTATACTGTATATCTATAAGCTTGTACACAGTCACTGATGATGTTGAGAAGGGTGCAGTTGGTGTTGTGGTTTATCTTAAATGGAGTTCAGTTAGGTTCAGGGCTCCGTGTAGGACATTGTATTGCCACCGTAACCCGTCATGTCATCATTGGAGTTTCGCTTTAGGGCATTGTCATGCTTGAACATTAGTTCTAAAAGAAATGCGAAAGTCATGCTCTCCGACAATCTATCAGGGAAAAGAAACTAACAAGCTGGCATGAGACATTTTCTCCACTGTGGTGTTTGGTATACGGCACTCCAAACACCCAGCTGTGTAAGTGACACCAGAACAGCCCTCAGGGTTCACATTTGTCCCAGTCAAATGCAGCTATGAGTGAAATCCGAGCTGTTTTTTCGGTTGCCTAGCACACTAACCTGTAACTGTTCTACCCTTATTTCACATAAACGTGACCTTCCTTTACAGTTTTGGGTTTGATCGGTGGCGAGTAACAATTTTCTTTTGTTGTTTCACGTTGTATCATGGACTGGTTCATGACCTCTGTAGATCTGGGTCATGAACAAGCCTCATGGCGAACATGCCCGTGTCTTCGCTTGCCATATTTCAGCACACAGGCTCATTCCTGCCGTTGCAGATAGCTGACGGACATTTGTTGGTTTTCTTAGGGATCCCCTTTCCGTCCCCCTCATGCTCGCTCCGTTTTCCATTGAAGGAAAAGAAAGCAAGTTTACAGAACGCTATTGTTCCTCTGATCCAGCCGCTTAGCAGCTTTTGCAGCCGGGCTGATCCCCGGGGAATCGCCATGTTTCCGTTACACGTAGCGCGACCCAGGCTGCACATACGCAATGCAAAGAACATGTGTGTGAAAGCTTGAGAACACGGTCACGTCTGCATATTTCCTTTACAGATTCGTTCAGTTGACAAGCTTTTTGCTTTTGTTTTGTGTTCGAGTTTATTCCTCTGATGCTTTGAGGCTCAGACAAAGCCAGAGCCGTGTATGTATGTATATATATGTATATATATATATATATATATATAATATATATATATATATATATATATATATATATATATACACACACATACACACACACACACATATATACATATATATATATATATATATATATATATATATATATATATATATATATATATATATATATATATATATATATATTCCTCCCATTGTTGTCTTGTTTTTTCTTTCTCGTGAAGTTTAGAAGGAAGGAAAAGCGTATCTTCATCTGTTTCCATGTCTAATTTCTAATTTCTGTCAAAGTTGTACAAGTTACAAAATACAGCTTGTTACCACAGTAATACAGCATCGACGATTGGGTCTGTATTTGTTCACCATCAGTTTTGTTTTGTATACCAGTCTCACTTTTTGATTTTTGTACTCGGCTGAGGAACTTGAGCAGCATTCCGTAAGGCTCCTCAGATCCATTGCCATGATTGACAGGCCATGATTAACATGTCCTGTGTGTTTGCGCGCTCGTCAGTGAGATAAGACGAGCGTTGGACTGGAATTGCTGATTACATCAGGTCATTATGTCACGATGTTGCGTCGTAGGTCTTTTTCAGGGAGACTGTACACTGTGCTATTGTGCAGAGAGGTGGCTGGTGGTGGTGGTGAGGTGACGGGGGTGGGGGGGGGGTGTTTGTGGTGGTAATGTTCTCACCACAGAGCAAACGTACAGGATGGTGAGTAGGGTCAAAAGATACTGACTAAAAGTGTGACATCATTGGGGTTTAGCGACGAGCTTTAGGAGCAGCCGTGCGATCCCTGAGGTTTTATCATGGAACCGTTGTCGTGTCACCAGACGGTACGTTCGAGTCACACAGGGCTTCCTTTAAGAGGAGCTCTGACGTCCTGCTTGGATCTGATGTGTATGGTTACCTCAGCTGAGAGTCATGCTCATCACGTATAGTTTTCTTTGCTAAGCTGAACTGCATTTCGGGACTCATTCAAACACATCTTGTGGAGCAAAAAAATTATTATTTGTATTTAAAAGCATTTCTAGGTCCAAAAGTAACGATTAAAAAAACATTCATTTAAAAAAAAATCAATAAAAATAGCTTTTTTTGAAATGTTGGTCATGGTCAGAAGATTGGATTCTGATTGGCTGGAAGAAAGGTGTGAGTTCCAAGCATTGCACCCACAAGTAATTGTGGTCAGGCGCTCGAGCTTATTGCATAACATCTGTAACCATAATCACATATGGTTTCCTAATGGACTGTTTCCTAATAGCCTCGCTGAGGTAAACATGGCATTTTTGTGTGTGATTTAACTGATATGGTGATTTTGATAAACGCTTTGAGGCACGAGATGAAATTATTGAATTGGAGAAGAAAACGCAAGGCGTTAAAATGGCTTCATTATTAATGAGACAAATTCAAAAGATTGATCTGAATGAACTGTGAATAAGTCCTGTTATAACGCAAGCTTAGGGGAAAAGTCTCTGTTTTCAGGCTGTCCTCAGAGCATACGATGTAATTTAGTGCGTGTCCAGAGAAGTCGTCCATGACCTCGTGATCCCGAGCGCCAGTGTGTTTTGCGTTATTACAAGAAGCAGATGTGGAAAGCACGGTCGTATGGTTGAAAAATGAATTTAAAGTAGTGGCAAATAAAATGTGGCGGTAATAAGATCATCTGGTACTTCAGAAATGTCAGATGCTAACAAACTGCTCAGAATCCCCCAGGGCATCGCTTTTAGTTGGCAGCGCAGAGGAATATCCAACCATATTGGTTAAGTAAGAGAGACTATAGTAGTGTCTGTTCCTGGGAAACAGCCGAGGCATGAATCGACATGCTCTGGAACATGTTGTGACGTGGGTTTGCATGCAAGGGTCATATGTGGTGTCATTACACATCAGAAATGAGGCTTTCTGAACAAATGTTTGTGGATACCTGACTGGGAACCGAAAATCGATTCCGATTATGGAATGGGATAGTTTTTATAAAGTGAAGATTTCGAGTCTTATCGATTCCTGGGTGCATTTTAAAAAGAAATTGTTTTAATTACTTAATTTCCACCTGGCAATCTTCCAGGACCTTTGCTCGTGTCCAATGTGCCAGGACCTTATGTGGTAATCTAGTGTAATTATTGTAATAAACTCAAGAGAGGTAAACAGAGAGGTACGTCGCCCTGGATAAGGGCGTCGCTAAATACCGCAAATGTAAATGTAAACATCTGTATTCGGTTCACCACTTCGAAATAAAAACTGTTTGATTCATTGCGAGTCCCCAGCACTAGTATGGCAACTGATGTCAAAGAAAATATATGTTAGATATATCAGTCTTTGACTTTTGTTGTTGTTTTTCTACTTCGTTGGAATCAAAACTGCGAATCGACTGCGAAGAATCGCAATCGATAAAATTGAAATGATACCCAACTCTACATCTGATATAAGATTTGTATATTCTTTTTGAACGTCCTATTCCACATTTAGTCCTAATTTGCTGTTATCATTTAGACCAGGCATGTCCAAAGTTCGGGCCGGGGGCCAATAGCGGCCCGTGTTCAAGTTTCCACCGGCTTGTCATAAAATCAATAATAGCACTATATAATACACGCGTACAAAAGATGTCCAGAAGATGGCAGTAGACCTGTATCCGCACCATTGGACAGCAGCGCTTATTCACAAGAGCCTGTGAGTTAAATGAAAATGCCACAAAGGCGAGGTGACCTACAAGGTGGCGCAAAACCTTTTACTGAGGGTGAATTTATTAAAGACGGAGGGAAGAAAATGGTCCTGAGAAGAAGTAAGTGTTTGCCAAAGTACATTTGGTAAATAAAAAAGTGCTTTGCAAAAAGATTGGACACCCCTGATTTAGGGCATTCGTAACGTCAGGGACTGGTTATAGGGTGTGGTTCCAATTTATCCCAAAGGTGTTCAGGAAGGGCTTAAGTTCAGAGCGCTATAGAAATTTCACATGAGATTTTCAAGATTGTCATGCTGGAACAGGTTTGTCTCTACGGGTTCAAGTAGAGGGAAATTTATAAGGTTGTTTAATGCAGGGAGATGTTATATAATAGTGTACCATATGGATGTGCCCCATTAATTCTGTCTGTCTAGTGCATGTCCTTGACCTAGAGATTCATTTCTGAAACCGTTAATATTCTCATAAATATTATGTGATTTATTTATTTATTTATTTATTATTTAAATGAGCCTTGTGTTTGTGTTAATCTTTTTTTTTTTTTTTTTTTTTTTGCAGAGGATGGGTCCTTTACCGAGCTCAAGGTGGGCTCCTACATTGTAATTGGTATCGGTGCATTCACCATGGTGATGGGCTTCGTGGGCTGTCTGGGAGCAATCTATGAGATTCGCTGTCTGCTCGGAGTGGTAATGCACACAACACAACACCATTTAGCATATATATATATGCTAAAACATGAAGGGCTTTCACATACACAGTGTTGTGCAAGCTCAAATTGTGGTGTGTGTGTTAGTAAGGCTGTTGAGCACACACTCCGGTTAAAGTGTATGCTGCAAGGGTTTTTTATCATACATCATATGATAGCTGCAAGGATTTTCGCACTCATCAAAGACTCATGATTAAATAAAAAATAAATAATACACTCCAGCTGTTAATAATGTGACCCCTGGCGGATCGGATTCCACCGGAGAGTGTGTGTTTCAGGCTTTGTGCTCGGACATGCTTCGTTACTCTCTTAACGAATGTGCTCTTGTCTCGCAGTACTTCACTCTCCTGCTCCTCATCCTCATCGCTCAGGTGGTTGCTGCGGTGCTCATTTTTGTTCAGCGCGACACGGTGAGTGGCATCATCGCGCAAGCATCTGTCGTCTGCCTTGCTTGTTTGGTTTGCATTTGTTTTTGGAGTGTTTTTTTTTTTTCATACCCAGAAAGAATGCTTCACATAAACACCCTTCACATGTGGTTCTACTGGAGATGTTAAGAGTCTCGGGACTGGATTTTCCAGTACAGCTTTATTCAGGTTACCAGAACAATAGAGGGGGGGGCGCTTGAGGGGTAAATAAATATACAAATAACTAGTGAATACACTGCCCTCTATAGGACATATATATATATATACTCTTCATATATAAAATTCGACCACTTTCAAGTTTCATGGTACTGTAAACCTGGGTATGTAATTTCCTTTTCTAAACAAATGATTGATTTTGTTTGCACTCCACTTCACTGAAACATGTTCAGGTTTTTCCTATTTATAAGCTGATCTGCTTTTTACCCTTTTGTGTTAAGTACGCTTTTCCGAGCCATCTTGGCTACTTTTAGAGCATCGTTTTTATTTACTGTTTTAAATAAATAAATGTGGTGTGTGTGCTAGCAAGCGGACATATGATGCATAGAAAAGTCCTAAATTATCGTGAATTTGGTTATGATGTTTTTTCCCTGTAATGTGACAGGAAATCTGCATCACAAATGAGTTTCTATCAAAGCAGACGTTTCCTCTGTGCTTCTTTAACTTCCTCATTTAAGCTTATATTATTCATTATTGATTCAAAATGAACAAGATCTTTTGCGCTTTGTTTGATTTCAGCTTCTTGCCAATTTCATTCCCACTATGAGCTGCTTTCTTCATAATGAATTAACCAGCATTGAGAGTTCAACACACACACACACACACACACACACACACACACACACACACACAGTGATTTGGGGAGTTTTCTTTATTTTATTCTGTGTACCTGAAGAGAAATATGTGACAAGAATCTCCAGTAAAGCAAGCATTCATGTCTAAGACAGATATTATATTATATCTATATATTTTAGATTTA
>JACRUU010000005.1:7832154-7869654 GCA_030449085.1 Kryptopterus vitreolus | reverse complement strand
CTATTTAAGAAATATGAGAGTCAGAAGGATTTCAACAATATTACACATTTCACATAATTGAAAATGATGTTTTTATTGGAAGAATGATGATTATTATTTTATTTTTCTAGACAGTTTTACAGATTTGTTTAAAGTTCATTCATTTACTGTTTTCCATCATTCCACAAATTCACTCCCGTACCATCAGAGGTGTGTCTTGGTGTACTATTATTATTGGTGTATTATTATTATTACAAGTTTTAAAATCTTTAAAGAAATTGCATAAAATTGTTCAATACCATTTCCATTATATAAAAATATACTATTTAAGACATCAATGATCGAAAAACAAGCCGGGTTGATCCTTCTCCTCTTTATATTGAGGAGCCGGTGTCCATGTTCCCAAAAAGAAATTGGAATTGCCATTAGTCTGATTTCCACTCTGCCCCAGTTTTGCAACTTGATGAGATTTAACCTGAAATTGTGTGCCTCGATCTTTATAGCACCCGTCTAAAGAAGGACCAAAACTATTGTAAAAGAAAAAAAACTTTGTCTCTGTTTTTGTTGTTACTGTAGAATAATGTGGGATTTATTGGCTGTGTAATAGCAGTGATAATGGTGTTTGAAGGGGGAGATTTAATGAGGTCTGTGAGAGACTTTTTTTTGACAGGAAGGAACCGAGACACATGTGACTACAGGAGACAGTGCTGTCCTTTACACACACACACACACACACACACACACACACACACACACACAGGCTCATCCACAGCGGCTATCCTGTCTGACTAAATCTAATTTCACCAGACAGACGCGGCTAATGAGGGAAAAGAGGAAGGCGAGCGAGCCAAAGAGAACCAGAGCTGATTAGAAGTAGTATATTAAGTAATAATAATAAAAAATAACCATTATAATTCTAGTCTCGCCTTGTTACACTTTTCAAAAGCAGTCATTTGAGTATAAACGCTTTAGAGATCAGGTCCATCGTGTCTGCTGTCAGTTCATAAATCGATCCACTCCTGTGATGTCTTTCTGCTCTCGGGCGCTGAAGCGTGAGGTTACGCCGCATGCACATATCAATCCTTTTCTTTTCCTTTTTCTTTTTTTTAATGGAAAGAAATTGTGAAAAGTCTCAGAAGGTTTTTATTGCTTCCAAACAACGACAATATGCAGTCATTTGTTAAAGAATGACCTCTTTATCGCGTCCATCGAAACGACTTCACACTTACATCAGCGCAGCTGTAAACAAGGATTCCATCGCCGGTCTCTGTTTATTTCCTCTCTTGTAGTTAATAAGAGTGGAAAACATGTTTTTAACTTTTAACTCCAGAAACTTCTTCCTGTCTCCAATCAGTAAGACAAATTTCACAACATTTTCTATTAGCCAGTTTTATGGGCTGTTATAGATAGATGAAGGGGGAAAAGAAGAAATTGGTGTGTGTGTGTGTGTGTGTGTGTGTGTGTGTGTGTTTTGGCTAAGCTCGGAGACAGTGCTGGAGCTTCGTGGCTGCTGTATAGTTTAACGAGACTGTCAGCGGCACGTCTGGAATTCGCGTCTCTATATGCGCTCAGGAGCGGGACGAGGGTTTGGCTCGAAGCCAGGATCTTCAACACCTCCTCAAAACCCACCCTCCAAACCTTCCTTCGCTTTTCAAAGCTCTTTCCTCCCACACACACACACACACACACACACACACACACACACACACGCTCAAACAAACACCCATCCGCCAGTCAGCCTCATCAGGAGTTTCCCGCCTCTTTCGCTGCATGCCTTAGCCTTGTTAAAGCTCTCGCTCTGAGCACTGCGAGGAAAGAGACTGTTAAAGGAAAAGAGGCCTCTGACGGAGTAAAAGCACATTTTTATGTCTTCAAGCTGCTTTAAAAACAACAAAAAAGTTGCTTATTTGTTCATTTTCAGGTTTTCTTAGCAACAAAAACTAACACAGCAAGTGGAAAGAAATGTACAATGAGGTTTTCTTCAGATTTACTAAAGTTTACTTGTTGACGTCTGTACTTCGAACAATTTATTCATTTACATTTACAGCATTTGGCAAAAAAAAAAACCCTTATCCAGAGTAACTTACAACTGAGTGTTAAGGGCCTTACTCAAGGGCCCACTAGTGGCAGCTTGGTGGTGGTGGTGGGGTTTGAACCTGTGATCTTTCAGTCCAGAGGCCAACACCTAAACCACTGGGCTAACACCTCCTCTTTTCATTATACAGGGTTGTCCAAAAAGATGTTACCACTCATATGGTACTATATCATTTTACAAAAAATGACAAAAAGCCTTTTTGCACAAGGAGTACAGCTCGAAGGAGTGCATTAGCTCATTGGGACTGGAAAGTCGCAGGTTCAAATCCCAGCACCAAGCTGCCACTAGTGGACATGAATAACAACTGTAAATGAATAACGTTGTAATTTGGGTGTTGAAGCAGGAAGGACTTCCATTCAGGTCCAGGTTTACCTCCGTATTTCATACAGGTTACAATTAGGGTTTTGCAGTTTTCTCCATCCGCCTAAAATGTGAATACTACATATACTACACGATCTGGTGGAAACAATTTACTGTATATTTGAAGCGATGATGTTTTTAAACAAAACATGCAAGAAATTCAAGAAAAATCTAGAAAACATCAATTTCTTTAGTTGTGTTAGAGCAGTAAGCATAAAATATAACATTTATTCAAATAATTGAACAGACAAAATATTTACATGGTCCAAAACAAATCAGATTTTTTAGAAAAGTCTAATACAAAAGAGTTCCAAGTGTGAACTGTTTGAAAGGGTATTTTACTTTGTGTACTTTTACAGCCAGGCGTGCATTTTTGTGATTTTGTACTGTATTTTTAAATTCTTTTATTTCTTTCTTTTAAATCCTGTACAGCAGCACGCATTCCAGGTTCAGCTCCAGCGCTCAGCTTTCAGAGTTTCATGCTGTGACGCTTTCAGGGAAACGCGTGCAGGTATGTGAGACCAAATGGACTGTGGAGAGGCGTAGTGAAAGATGTACCCAAGGTTAATGCAATGCCAACATAAACAACACACACAACACACACACATCACACACACCACACACCACACACACACACACACACACACACACACACACACACACACACACACACACACACACACACACACACACATCACACACCATATATATATATATATATATATATATATATATATATATATATATATATATATATCGTAAATGTAATGTATAAGGGGACCCGGTACAGGATGTACAGGCTTAGTGGTTAGTGGCTTAGTGGTTAGCACGTTCGCATCACACCACCAGGGTCCAGGTTCGATTCCCGTCTAGGCCATGTGTGTGTAGAGTTTGCATGTTCTCCCCGTTTTTTCTCCGGGTTCCTCCAGTTTCCCCCGGTCCCAAGAACATGCACTGTAGGTTGATTAGGCACCTTGGAAACATTGTCCCTAGTGTGTGAATGTGTGTGTGTGTCCTGTGATGGGTTGGCATTCCATCCAGGGTGTATCCTGCCTTAATGCCCATAGACGCCTGAGATAGGCACAGACTCCCACATGACCCTGAGGGAAGATCGTATAAAGCGGTAGAAGATGAATGAATGAATGAATGTAATGTATAACTGTGGGATCTGTTTATTCCTACCCTGTTGCTTGTATTATGACACATACAATATTTTTTTTTGTATTTTTCTAGTTTTAATGCAACATAAAACACTGTTTAGTTGAATAAACTCTAAACTGCTCCATAAAGACAGATGTAAAGATGTAAAGAAGACATAAAGATGTCCTAATGAGATATTTTTATTTCCATTTAAAATAGATATATAAATATGTTTAGAATGAGTAACCTCTCAGAGAGTTACAGGAAGCTGGCCGGCCTTCTTGGGTGTCTGTGATGTACGTGTTCGACCAAAACTCTTCGGCACACACAGACGGTGAGCAGCTCGGCTCTTCACTGCAGTTTGTTCAGGACTAGAACAGGCTGCCAGGGAATTCCTCTCCCCCACAAAACACCCAGATTCCTCTTTTTATAGACGCTCCTCTTTCATAGCCATGTCTGGATATATGAGCTCTCTCTCTCTCTCTCCTTCTCTCTCTCTCTCTCTCTCTCTCTCTCTCTCTCTCTCTCTCTCTCTCTCTGTCTCTTTGTGAATTTTGTTTCGTTTGAACAGTTTTGTATTCGAGAACTGACAGACCTTTATAACTTTTGTTCAGAAAAAAAAAGTATAATATGATCGATTCCCAAAAGAATCCTGGCTGCGACTCGGTAAAATATGTAAGCAGGTCAGATTCTGGAACGAGAACTTCTGAGCGGCACAGAGGGAATGGGGGGGGGGAAGCTAAAGGGTGAGACAGCAAGTAAAGAGGAGCCAGAGGTGTTTAAACAGCTGTACTGAATCAGAGAGATCTGGACTACAGCCTGAGCGCTCCGAGTCCCACTCTGAGATCTCCAGGAGTGGAGCGGAGTTCCAACAGTGTCATCATCGTCCATTCTGAGTTAGCCGCCAGTGTGGATAATCCTTACTGACAATAACAACGATAATAACAATAACAACAAAATATTCCTTACACACTTTCCCTCACATCAAACACAAACTCATCCAACATTCTCTTCCTAGTATTCCTTACACACATCCCCAATATTCCTTGCATTCTCTTCCAAATATTCCCTACACACTTCATTAACATTTCGAGGAAAGGAAGAGGGAGGAAGAGGGAGAAAAATGAAGAAAGGGAAGTTTTTCTCACACCTCCAATATATTTCTGAAGGAACCCCCCCCCACAATCTTTCTTATACACCTTTCCAAATTGCTTCTTACACACTCCCCCGAATATCCCATAGACACTCATCCTAATATCCCTTACGCAGTTCCCCTAATATCAAACACACACTCGTCATATTCCTTACACACTCCCCTTAATATCAACTACACACTCCTGCATAATATCCCTTACACACACCTAATATTTATTACACCCAATACTATTAATAACACACCTATACAACTAATATCACATACACACTCACGAAATATCCAATACACACTCCTCTGATTATTCCTTACACACATACACACACACACACCTGCTTATATTCATTAACCCATGAATTGTTTTATCCCAAAAGTAGAAATGTTGTTTACCAAGTTTGCTTGAATGGACAATTGGAATTATTAAGTGATTTTAGGCATACATTTGCTAACAAATGCTAATAATTAGGTATGTATTGTTTCTTTTATATATATATATATATATATATATATATATATATATATATATATATATACACAAGGAAAAGGTGGAGTAATTTTAATCGTAGTTTCTATCCATTTCAGATTAAGAGCTTTTCAAGCACCTCGGCTGCATTTTCATGGATGAAAATGTTTCTTTATTTCTCCTTTACATTAACACAGTCGTTCATTATAACACCAGCGCACCATCCACAGAAGCATCCAATTTGTTCCCGAGCGCAGCAGCAGCTGTTCAGCTACTTAGTCTGATTAAATAAAGATTGCCGGAGCGTTCAATCATTTCCGGAGTCTAACACGAGGCGAGCACCCGGGCTGACTTCGGCCTGCCAGGATGATGTATGTGTAAGCTGTGTTTTTCATAAATTGGTCACTTTTTATATGAAATACATGCATGTATGAATGTGGTGTGTAGTATTAGCAGTTCACAGTATCTCAGTATTGGGGAGAAAAATCTAATATACATGTGTAATCGTTTCATTGGATTTATTGGAACCTGTTTGTGTATTATACGCACACAAAGAACAGAAATATTGTGTATTTCTTTTGTATTCTTCAGTATGAAGAAAGGGAAACATTGAAGAATATATTCACTGTTTATATTTACTACGAACGAATCCTGTCAGCTTTTCTTAAGGGCAGCTTTTGGACCAACACAGTCTTTGCCCCGAATACTTTGTTCTTTTTATACCACACCAAATGGCAATAATGAACCCTTTGAGTTTGGATTTATTGACAGGTAAACTACTAAAAAACTACTTCCTGTTTTCACTTATGCTACAGCAGTGCATGCTTCACCACTCATCCTTCTCAGGCTCTTCTCTGTAAATAACGATGTCGCCGCTGCTCTTCTGTCCGAGCCGCACTTATAGCAAAAATCGTAATCCAGAACTCAACAGTGCTGTGGTGTAGATAGTCATATCGTTTTATAGTGTATAACTTTAGCTTTTAGTTTTAGCTTATAGTGCTGTGAATTTGCCAAGAACGTCATTTACATTTACAACATTTAGAAGACGCCCTTATCCAGAGGGACGTACAAAAAGTGCTCCATTTAAGAAAAAATTCACTATGTATGATCAATTACAAGCTTAAGATACAATCAACCTTAACTAAGTTAACTTTTTTTGGTGAAAAGACAGTTAAAAAAGGAAAAAGTATTTCTGGAAGAGATCGTCATAAGAATGCTTCATAAGGACGTTATAATGGTGCGAGACTCATCTGAACCTCTCTATGGAAATGCTCCAGGTTCAAATTTAAATTTATTTAATGCTTATATTGATGTTTTTGTTCTTTTTTTTGAACACCTGCCTCTATAATTCTTGATAAGAGCGTTTCCATTGTTCTTTCTCAGCACATATGGTGTGCACACTGCATATACTATGTTTATACATACAATTACCCTATGCATTAATTTTTATTCAAAGTTAAACACACTGTATTCTTTACTGTTTTTGTAGTGTTTTGACCTCCTCCTGCATCTAATGTCATTTTTATTGAGACACTTTCAGCACCAAGTCTGAGGGCTTTACTTCTCATCTGAGTAAAGGTCATCATCATTGACCCCTAATTTTTTGTAAGTGCTTCCTTTTGTCTCCTGTGTGTGTGTGTGTGTGTGTGTGTGTGTGTGTGTGTGTGTGTGTTTGTGAATGCATTAAGGAAATTAAACAGAGAGAGCGAGAGAGACAGAAGGAAAGAAAGACTGCGCTGAGCTTCACACAGAGGCAAGAAATGCTGCCAAGTCCTAACAGCATGATGTACAGTCTGTACGGCTTTATAGGGCTGTACCAGGGAGCTCCTAGCACTGCGGTACACGCACACACACACACACACACACATACACACACAAAACACTCACACTCCAATGATATAGATGCAAATCTATTCATGAATAAATTCATCTTAGATAAAAATGAAGAAAAATCTCATCCTCCGAAACAATGAATGAATTTAAACCACGAGAGCTGAAGGAAGCTGAGAGTGTAATAAAGAACAACAGATGTGCTTCACTGTATAGAGAACAGATTCAAATGATCAGAAGAACTTGACGTAGCTCAGCTCAAGTCTGTCATCTTCTACGATGGAATTGAAAAATGAACCAGATAAAGGAATGAATGTTTTTGCTGGTAAACTCTGTGATCCAGAAAACACGCTGTCCTTATTTACTATACATTATAGAGTTCATATCGAAAAATATCGAATGATATCTGTCTTGTCGATAGATTAGAAATTATATTATTTAATTTTATAGAATATCTCATTTCGTCTGATCGATGGATAGATAGATATTTATATAGATAGATACATACATACATACACAGACAGACAGATAGATAGATATTTTGATGTTGTATATTGTGTTTTTTTTACATCAAAATAATTCCACACGAATACTAAATTATTACTAGTAAATTACATTATTTACTTTTATAGAATATCTCATTTTGTCTGATAGATAGATAGACAGATAGCTAGCTAGACAGGTAGGTATATAGATAGATACATAAATAGATAGATAGATAGATAGATAGATAGATAGATAGATAGAAAAACACAATATACAACATCTAAATATCTATCTATCCATCCATACATCCATCCATCCATCTATCTACTCTTCAAGTATTTACATCTCACAGTCAGTAAAACTGATCTCCGCAGCTTTACCTTTTTATGCCGCTGTATTTAATGTAAAACTGTACATATCTGCACTTCTTTCTTTCAGTCCCAGGAGAGATAAAACTTAATGGCTAATTAAGTCTGTAGTCAAAACTTCTGAGCTTCACTGAGAAGCACAAATCCTTCCTGATTGCAGCTCACGGGGAATAATGAGCAGGTCAGTGGCTGCATGTGAAATCTTTAATACGTGAGGATTTTTAGAATCTATCGGTAGGCTCTGGGGGGGTTCGGGGGGGCTGCTCTGTAATTGAAATGATTGAACAATAACTCTTGCAGAATTATGTAAACATGTCTGCTTGTATAGTCTTCTGATACTCGTAACGATTTTTCCATATGCATTATTCATAAATTGCGTTTCACTGTTTTGGTGTTTGCGTGACGGCACCATGTTTTCATCAGCTCATGACTCATCCTCCTGCTCAGGTCACATGATGCTCTGTGTGATTAGTCCATTAATCAGCTCCCAATGTGTGTGTGTGTGTGTGTGTGTGTGTTTTTTTTTTTTTTATCTCTGTAGATAGTAAGGCCTTTAATTGGGACTTCTAAAATCCATTCATTGTCGACTGTCTTATCTGGGTCCAAAGTAACCCATCAATAACACGCCTGTGTCTTTTCTGCCACGTTCTTCTTTTAAACACCACTGATTTCTAAACCTCAAACTCTAGTTTTTATGTTTCACAAGACTTTATAATAAAATTAAAAGTGGTGGCTTTTTTAATCCCAGAAAGGTGTTACATTTTTATGTGACTATTAATAACATATTCTCATTTGACTGTTGTGGCTCATTTTCCCTTATATTATATTGTATTATATATTGCATATGTTTATATCTATGTATCTATCTATCTACTTATCTATCTATCTATCTATCTGTCTGTCTGTCTGTCTGTCTGTCTATCTATCTATCTATCTATATAAAATCTAAATGACACCTAGGAAGTATTAAGCTTCTTCGAAGAAGCTTAATACTAAAAAAAAACATTCACAAAAAGTGATGTTACACAGATTTCTTTAATATATAAAATGTATTTATTTGTTGTTTATCCACACAAACCATTTACTTTGACAGAATTTTATCAGATCATTTTATCATCAGCCTTATCCAGAGCACCTGGTTGTTGTTTGGTGCTGGGATTTGAACCTGCAACCTTCCAGTCCAGAGCTCAATGACCACTGAGCTCCCACTTCCACAAAGTGTGTGAAATATATATATATATATATATATATATATATATATATATATATATATATATATATATATATATATTATTTTTTTTTTTTTTTAAATACAGCTGTAGGAAATAATATAATATATGTTTATAACAATAAATCTTAATAACCTGTTCAATCACTTTGACCCTTTATGCATTCTAGGGTTATGAAGGCTAAAGAAGGCTAATAAGCAACCTGTGATGCTATTAACTGCCATGACAATGAAGCAAACAGGAAACAATGCCCATATATGGTAGGTGGCATGTCGACTGTGCTCAAAATATGAAGCCGGAGATTTTGACAAAATAAATAAATAAATCACAGCACCCATAACCCTGTAATTCTTAAATTCTTTCATTGGTTTTATTTTCTTTCTTTATTACAACTTGCATGTGTTGGGGCATGGGAGGTTGTTCCTGACTCCTACTGGGTCTGATAAATCAGACATTTGTCATTACAGTGAGTTGGAGGAGTTAATGAGAGCGTTTCAGCCGAGTCTTTGTTTCCTGACACACGGCTCCTGATGAATACATCAGCGAGGAACCTCTGACTTGCTGCGAGGACTTTGCATTACAGAACCTTACTCATTTCTCTGCTGAGACGCAGCTCCTGGGATGAACAAAGCTCTGGGGAATTTTTCAGGAGGACAACATGTCAGTCCGGGTGTGTGCACGAGCTGTAAATATGCTGAAGGAAAATAAGCGACAGGATAGAATGCTGTCGTTGTATATAAACTGCAAATTCCTTACGACATATAAGAAATAAGGAAAATAAGGAATCTGCCTTCTTTTGCAGACATAATCGCGCTTCCAATTGGAATTTTATGTATATTTATGAATCTTCATCAAAACATTGAACTGAGGTTGAATGAATGTTAGCATTTTTGTGTTAGCATGTTGTGTTTAAGTTTTTTTCCATGTAACCATGCTCACACAATAATCACATTGTCATTCTGTAAATCAACATGCAAATGAATAAATTCATTCATTCATTTATTCATCTTCTACCGCTTTATCCGATCTTCCCTCGGGTCACGGGGTTCCTGTGCCTATCTCAGGCGTCTATGGACATTAAGGCAGGATACACCCTGGATGGAATGCCAACCCATCGCAGGACACACACATTCACACACACATTCATACACTAGGGACAATTTTCCAAGGTGCCAATCAACCTACCGTGCATGTTTCTTTTGGACCGGGGTGGAAACCGGAGAACCCGGAGAAAAACCCCGAGGCACGTGGAGAACATGCAAACTCCACACACACATGGCCGAGACGGGAATCGAACCCGGACCGTGGTGGTGTGAGGTGAACGTGCTAACCACTAAGCCACCGTGCCCCCCATGCAAAATTTAACATCGAAAATCCTTTTTTTTTTAAGGTGCTTTAAATATTAAACTTTTAAAACGATGTTTAAATGGGGTCCAGGGGATCAACTGCTTTCTGTTCTTCATGCTTTCTTCCTCTCCGCAGCAGGATGGTTGCCTGTTTCAAGGCCACTGCAGAAACGAGGACGGGGGGCACGACAGATGGTCTCCCACCTACTGCCTCAGCATTCTGGATTTAAAAAAAAAAAGGGGGCATGTTGCAGCAGTTCCTGTTCCTGTCGCCCCTGGTCTCCTCACATCAACCGTGCATAACATTTCACTCATAAACAATCAATTCACGTTTATTCAAAAAAATAAAAACTGTGTTCCGTTAATGCATGCTCAATGTATCATTTATGGTTTAATATAACAGTAAGATTTAACATAACTGTAAAAAAAAAATACAAATAAAGCACTATATACATGTGCAGTATATATACAGATGCATCGGTGTGACTTTTTGGAAAAGGTTCGAAACGACTGGCTTTAAATACAATCTGTGTAGCCTTTGTTTGTCCTTTGTTGCATTGTTGTTGTTTCATATGCAGCCCCTTTTGCGGAAAGGGTGATATTATTCCTTGGCGCTGCAATGAGATTCACTGCGGCGCGCCAAACCTTCCACGGCGAACTGACAGCTGCATTATTTATTTAGAAGCAGCTTCCAGCAGGTAACACTGTTCTCCAGAGTAAACCGCTCAGTGCGAGCATTCAAATCCTTCATAAAGAAATAGCACTTTATTACCACCGAACAAGTTTAAGCATTAGTGACGCAGGTCTCGTAACATGATCAGTAAATGTAACGCACTAGGGTGGAGGTAAAAGGGGGATCATTTGGGAAATACATGACTCACTGTACAGTGCCTTTTGTTTATCTCTTTGTATACATAGTCGTATGATCACCTTCCTGCCATCTTTTTTTCTTTAGACTCGACAAGACCATGTCGGGTTTTTTGTTTCCTTCAATTCTCAACCCTTTATTCACTTCCTGGGAAAAAAAAAAGTTGAAAAAGATGAACAGGACAAAGGCAACTGAAGGCTTTTTTGTTTCTGGTACGAAGTGGTTGAATTGTTGGATGCGTCACGTCGCTCGACTAAAAACTCGCCCGAGAGCTTGTTTGCCGATGAAAAGGGAATTAGTGTGCGAGTAAACACAATGCGCTCTGACACATCGATTGGCTGAACTTTTTTTCGCTCACAGCTGATTCATAGACTCACACAGTTCGGCTTTTCTTATTTTTACGTGCAAACTTTTAACAATAGTTCTTGTCAGGAAGCAGATAGACAGGAAGCCTGATGTAGATTTTCTCTCTGATGAACAACACGGGGGAAAAGAAATGGAGTTTGGACATCAATACCATGTCGGAGATTTAAGAAAATGTTGCTCTTTTGTTTCTTTGTGCACTAAATGGAAATCGGAATACCGAGATGCAATCTGGGCCTTCTGCAATTTAGCGTTCACATACGAGATTTCCTGGGGAAAAATAGACGCTTGTCCATAAAATGTAAATCATTATAAATACAAAGAGTATGTTTTCTGCAGTGATGTTCACTGGATCTATTCAGTGGATTCAGTTATCTTATGCTATCTCGCATATAACTAAAGATTCTTGGTAGAAGAACTGCTGTTTTATGAAGAATATTTAAAAAATCTAATTTATATTACCACATAATTCTAAAATACCAAGTGAATGAATTGATGGAAGATGCAGAAGTAATTCTTGTCTGTGGGTTGTAAATGATTATTGGCAAAGAAAAGTAAAGACAAAGAGTACTAAGTGTACAAACTGTCATGAAGAGTGTAAGAAGATCAGGAACAGCGATTAGATCATAAGAGGTATTAGCAGATTGTGAAGAGTGTGAGAAGATCGTGAAGAGTGTGAGTAGATCGTGAAGAGTGTGAGAAGATCGTGAAGAGTGTGAGTAGATCGTGAAGAGTGTGAGAAGATCGTGAAGAGTGTGAGTAGATCGTGAAGAGTGTGAGTAGATCATAAAGAGTGTGAGCAGATGAAGAGTGTGAGTAGATCATGAAGAGTGTGAGAAGATCGTAAAGAGTGGGTGTAGATCATGAAGAGTGTGAGAAGATCGTGAAGAGTGGGTGTAGATCGTGAAGAGTGTGAGAAGATCGTGAAGAGTGTGAGTAGATCATGAAGAGTGTGAGAAGATCGTAAAGAGTGGGTGTAGATCATGAAGAGTGTGAGAAGATCGTGAAGAGTGGGTGTAGATCGTGAAGAGTGTGAGAAGATCGTGAAGAGTGGGTGTAGATCGTGAAGAGTGTGAGAAGATCAATAAAAGTGTGAGTAGATCATACAGAGTATTAGTAGATCATAAAGAGTGTGAGTAGATCACGAAGCATATTAATAGATCATAAAGGGTGTGAGAAGATCATGAGGAGTGTGAATAGACCATGAAGAGTATTAGTAGATCATGAAGAGTGTGAGTAGATCATGAAGAGTGTGAGCAGATCATGAAGAGTGTGAGTAGATCATAAAAAGTGTGAGCAGATCGTGAAGAGTGTGAGTAGATCATAAAGAGTGTGAGCAGATCGTGAAGAGTGTGAGTAGATCATGAAGAGTGTGAGCAGATCGTGAAGAGTGTGAGTAGATCATAAAGAGTGTGATCAGACTGTGAAGAGTATGAGTAGATCATAAGGAGTATTAGTAGACCATATGGAGTGTAAGTAGATCATGAAGCGTGTGAATAGATCATGAAGCTAAAGAAAACACAAACTCAACAAAAAACAAACAGCAAATATAGACTATAACACAATACCTGACTGTTTGCTGTTTGTGCTCTGAGCAGCCGATCTCGGGGTCGGACATTGTTTCGAGAACATAAACACATAGCATATATTTCTACTATTACTGTCAACAAGTAATGAGGTGGCCATGTTTTTTTTTCCTTCCCCCATTCTTAAACCGAAAAAAAAGTAAGCGTGTAAATGTCTCGTGTAAGAGCAACAGGAAGGTCAGCTTCAGGGTCAGGATAGTGATGAGATCAGCACAGGTGGCTCACATTTTCAGGCTCAACACACATGAAACCCTTTGAGTTGATTCCTAGTGACATTTTACTTCTTTATTTATTTTCAATTTTTACTTTCTTTGCTTCTCACTGAGCATAAACGCATTCTGACCCCCCTTAAACCACTGATTAAACAGTGGTTAATTAAGACATTTCATGTAACTTAATTCCATAATAAGGACATTAATCTGTATCGCATTTGCTTTTGAAATGGATGGAAAAGAGAAATGCTGGTCAACTTACTTTATCGATATTGTACCGAAAACAATACAAATATCACGATTTATTCTTAAAGACATGTTCAACATATTTCATATGAAACAGATGAAACACACCATATGGACAAAAAGTCTGTTGATATCTTTCCATAAGATATGTGAACCACATAAAACCACATATGTGGTTTTTGAACATCCCATTTCACATTCAGTCCCCAGTTGCAGTTATAATAAACCACTAGATCTTGGAGTGCTGTTATGGAGATTTGTGCTCATTCAGTCACAAGCATACGAGCATCCAGTTCATCCCACAGGTGTTCAGAGAGGTCATTCATAAGAGAATTACGATTAAGATTAATTTTGCAGATCGTACGCTTACTCAGTGAAAGTAAAACAGTTTACTTTACAATTTTTTTAAAAAAGGTTTTGCTATTTCGATTAACGATAAATGTGATGTGTTTTTTTTTTTTGCCGGGGGTTTTCTAATTAAAAGGCTATTTACCTAAATAATTATTGTGATTTTCAGCCTTTCAAAGATAAATCAAAGACAAACAACCTTCTCATAACAAATATTTATATCAACTAAACCAAACTAAATATTTTATCAACTAAACCTGGATAAATCAGAAAGTTTCACATGGCTCATATCATACACTATCTGAACAATATATACACATATACACTTTATATATTATATATATATATATATATATATATATATATATATATATATATTTATATATATATATATATATATATATATAGTTCCTGCTATAGAGCTATGACCTCAGCCCTATGCCCTATTGAACCCCTAACATCACCCTACATCTCACATCAACTCTTATGCATTCCCACAATGTATGTACATTACAGATCTGCCATATACTCTATATATTGCGATCGTATTTAAGCTGTATAGTCTTGTACAGTCTGCATTGTCTTGTATAGTGCCAAATGTATAGCCTGATACGTGTCTCTACTTTTGAGAGTCACCAAACAGCTGGAAACAAATTCCTTATGTGTGTGTGTGTGTGTGTGTGTGTGTGTGTAAATACACTTTTCCAATAAACCTGATTCTGATTCTGATGGCTTAATGAGTCCAAATCTCTACAAGCGCAATCATAAAAAATATCTCTGAAAAGACTATAAGAGGGGACTAGACGGGGACTAAATTCGTCCACGTCATTTTGTTGACTGCATTGTTTGTTTGTTGTTTGCATTAACGACTGGTTATTCATACAGTGACCTTACACACTGTACATCACTGTGTGAAATTGTTCTGCACTATCAACAGCCATGAATGAATAAATATTGCCCATCCCATTTTAACCCTGCATAGGGTCACACGGCACACATTTGTCCACCACAATGTCGGATTATCATAAAAAAAAACAGTGGTAATACTTGTCAACAGTTTATTACTGACCTTAATGAATAAATATATTTTAAACGGATAAACTGTAAAAGGTTTCTGGATCTATTTGGGCAAATTTGCATCCTTGCGAAAGATATAACTGTTCAAATAAAACTCCCTGAATGCAGACACGTCCTCGTTTTTTCAGCGTATTTATTTCTCCGGAATGGACAGAATTCACAATGAGGAGGGACCCATGTATTGGTTATTGGCCTTAGGGGAGAAAAGTGGCTCTTCCTGGAAAAAAATGATAACAGTATAAAATATATTGGCAAGTGCTGGAAAGAAAAAAGCTGAGCAAGCTGAATCTCTACGCACGCGTGTGTGTGTGTGTGTGTGTGTGTGTCTGAAACACATTGTCTGGGCTTATTATCTGTGTTTCTAGCACTGCCAATGGGGGAGAAAAAAGGAGATAATTATAATTATATTGCTGGCCACTGAGCAACGCTGATGCTGATTATCTTCTCAAGATGAATATTATGAATGCGTTTACCGTTAAGTAGTTAGATTTCTACACACCGAGTCGCCTCATAAACATGCAGGCTGTATTCCTGGCACGGCCACAATTTTCCATAAAGGAAGAGAAGTGGACAGGAGCATTTCCCTTCTCTCCGGTGCCTGTGTCAGGATGGAGGGTAACAGGGAGCCGTGGGTGGAGACAAGACTCACATGCTGCTGATGACTCCAGCTGTCACAAGGATTCTTTCAAGGCCCTTCTTTTTAGTTTTACTGATTTAATGAGGCAACTGCTTGGACTCTTGGTTTATCCATTAGTAATGAGAGTAAAAGAGGGAGAGTGAGAGAGAGAGAGAGAGAGAGAGACTGTGGTGGTGTAATAAAGCCTGAAAGTGATTATTTCAATAAAAATGTATTTATCTTATGCCGCATATTCTCCGTCCTTATAAATGATAAGCAATACAATCTCTACGAACCCCTTAAAGGTACTTAAAGCTACAATTTGAACTCCAGCCCTCACTGACATTGAAGACTTCTTCAATAAAAGGTTCAATTACTCCTGTATGTATTCATGTTTACGTCCTACAGATCCATCCTCCAGATTCCCATCCGTAGCCCAGCTACAAGCTCGAAAGACAATGCTTCCCTACTCTGCATACATGTACTCGTAGGCACCCATGATTGGCTTATGCTGCTATGATTGACAACAGAGAAAAAGACGCCAACTTCCCCACCAACCACCACCTGCCTTCAGACAGCATGGCCAATTCTGCTTTCTTGGACAGACATGGCAATAACAGGCATTTTTGCTGTCGGAATATAAAGCAGGTCTGAGGCTGAAAGTGCCCTCTGACAGCAAGAAAGTCAAGTCATGTACCTGTAGCCATGTCTATAAATATCATTTTCAGGTCTCGAGCAGAAACGTCTAATGATCCAGGTTGGGTCACCTTGCCTAGAGGCATTATTCATGGAGCTCTCCCTGGACCTTCTTAAAGCCCAGATCAGTCAATTAAAGTAACTGCGGGTAGCATGGAGCGCTCACTGAATGCCACAGATAATACAGAGTGCACTCACACACACACACACACACACACACACACACACACACACACACACACACACACACACACACACACACACACACACACACTCTCTCTCTCTCTCTCTGACTGTTCCTGACATCTCTCTATAGACATGTCATGATGACACGATTAGTAAATATCCGGTCTCTGAACTCCACCTGTGCGTGATATACATCACTCCGTACCGTCTTCGCTTTCCTGTACCTGTAGCACAGATTCATTTTAGAGTCCGATTATATTAAATTCGTAACAGGATGCATTCAAAAGAACTAAATCAGCACTATTATTACGACCATCCAATATGATACACAATGCTGATGTATGGAGATCAATCTTATTGAAAGGACTTTCGCTGCTCAGTGCAATGCAATGTGATGCTAGCTGTTCATGTTTTTGTTAACCTTCGAATCAATGACTGATTATATTTATGCATCAGTTCAAATGTCACATATTTGATTATATTTATGCATCAGTTCAAATGTCACATATTTGATTATATTTATGCATCAGTTCAAATGTCACAGTTGATATAGTAATAGCAAGTGCACAAGTATGGATTGGTGTGACAATAACCATGAACCAGATTTCAATTTGAACCAGATTGCATTTTGGCGATAAGCAAAACAAACTGTATTACTCTCACGAGAAAGTAAACAATACAAAGACTGGCTGTTTACGACGGAAGTCAAAACATTAAGTAACTCGCTTCACAAAATGAACACAATCAATAAGCCCCGCCCACGACGTGGAAATGAAATAAGCCCCGCCCTCGGATGCATCACGTGTAACGCAAACTCTATTGTCGAATATTACAAACTTTCTGTGAAAGTATTTTAAAGAAAGATCATTTGATATTATTAATAGCTTTACTTTGCACTCGATTGTGTGATTATGTACATATAAACCTGCAAATCTATGTTTGTTTATTTGTGTGTGTTTATTTTTGATATTAGTAAAAGTAATAATAGTAGTAGTATTGCTATTTTTTGTGGTGAAAAAACCCAAACTTGATCCTGAATATAAAAGCTGGACGTTTTTGTGGGAGAATCTATGAATTTTTATGGACCACTCCTTACTGAAACGTGACCATATGCGTGTGATGCGTCCCCGCCCACTGAATCACGCACACACACACACACACACACACACACTCAAAGCTGAGCCTGCAGTGTCCGTGAGATGATCAGGAGCTAGTGTGTTCATTCAGCCGCTACATTTTTGTTTTACACGCGTTTAGTAGTTCCTCTGGGTTCCTGTGCGTTTGTGGAACCGGGTTCTTCCCTGGAGCGGATTAAAGCACATGGTGAGTGGAACACAGCCACACTTTCTTCACTTCCACAGGAAAACAACACGTAACGTGAGCAGACCGGAGAGAAAAAAAATCCCATCCCCGAACTTTTCCTCTTTCTTCAGCACAGAAAGATGGGACTTTGTACGCGTTTTTTATTTATTCGTTTTATTTTGCGTTAAATTGCATTAAATACCTTTAAAAAATACCGCGTCGCAGAAAATTAGTTTGTTGTTTGTTGCTAAACTAAACATTGCTGCTCCCCCAGAGCAGATCTAAACCCATATACTAAGCTTTAAAACATATACTTTAAAAAATAAACAATTCTATTGTGGGAATGTTCAACAACATTACTTTCTGAAGTTGCATCCTCGGAAGTCACGTGTTCGTATTTACCTTATTCCGCAGGGTTTTTTTTTTAACGATTTGTATAAATTCACAGTTGTCGCTTTTGTTATCGTTGATGTTTTGTAGTGAAGGAAATGTTTTTCTATTCCTGTGACTTCCAAGTAGTTATGTGCGTGTTATTACGCGTCTTAGAGTTGTTATTGGTGTCCCTCTAAAGTGCAATTAAAAACCATTCATGAACATGCTTTGGGAGTAAATCGGCTGATTATAGGTAAAGTAGATCTAATACTTTAAACATCCGACAGAGCATGACGTGCGAATAAGGTCACGCCCATTCCCAATCGTCTCTGATGCTGAAAGTTCCTCCTGCTTCATAGATTTGGTTCTAGCAAGTTTTGCATTTCTTGCCCCATGTTCCTAACTGTTTACTGCAGATAACACGCCCTTCTGCATGTCTGTCCAATCACGAGTGGCCTTATTGAATCACAGAACTGCTTAGATACACACAAGTATGGTTTAGTACAAAATTAGCACGAATGTCATCTCCTAGTAAATTAGCATGTGTGTCCCTGACTATCACTGTTTTGTTCAACAGCATTAAAATGCAATGTTACCATGACAACTACTACAGCCACTGTGTCTCAGTTGCGTTCAAATGTTCGACTACTACCCCGTTGTCTTTGAATAATTTGCATCGTTGTATACGATTGGTCGAAAGCGGCGTTTATTTTGTGACATCACAGTTTGAGCTTGTGCAGATATTATTTGTGAAATGTGAATAACACTTTGTCCAATTGGAGTGAGCTCATTTAAATTTGTAATGATAGAATTTAATGAGTGAGCTCATTGTCGAAAGTCTTTTCAATCGTAGGATGTTTTTCTTACCGGAATATTGCCGACCCCGTGGTCCGAATTAATGGCCTGTTGTCTCGAACAACAATCCTGTCTGTGATGGAAACTCAGGATAGCAAAAGTTCCTGGGGTTTATCACGAGGAAACAGACATTGTGCTCTAGATCCAAGACTCCGATAGTTCACGTTGCACGACTTCCTCTTATCGTCCGCTAATAGATGTCGTAATGGCCAAAGGACACATTCACACCGACCAAAGGTCTCAAATTGTGGGCATGTGTGTGCATTTTGTTGTTTTGTTGGGGAAACAAGTTATTCTCAAAACCTGCCGCCAATAAACTTCTCATCGTTTATGGGAGGCAAAAAAAAATGGCTCAGGAAATTCCCTTTAAATTCCCTCTCTATCTTTATTCCTGCTGCTGTTCATCCTCAGGCTTTAGCTGCGACAGGAAAAAAACGCTTAAAGGGAGAAAACGGAAAAGCTGATTGGCAGGTGACAGGAGGGACTTAGACTTAGCGGGATTACTGAAGTGTGTGATATGTTTGTGTGTGTATGTGTGAGGTGAAGCTTGAGCTCATTTCTCCGCTCTATGATTAAAGAGATTAACCACTCCGAGACTCCGAGAGCAGGAAAGGTGGGGGAAAAAAAAAAACGTTGACATGCCAATACACAAGCTTTTTCTGTGCCACCAGACACCAGGAGCCTTTAGGAAAAAAAAAAACACAGCTGGATTAACGAGAGTTTATAAACACACTTTATAAAGTAGACTCGAGATTGTCAGAAACTCAATAGCTGTCTGGTTATAATAACATGATACTGCTAATATTTCTTTTGATATCAATATGCATTGATTCACATGAACATTTCATTGCTTATGTACTGAAGATTTTCAGCACAGTATTGTTTCGGTACAAAAAAAACCTCACATCGAAATATATTTTTATTGATTTTTATTATTCGTTTCTTAAAATACAAAAAGGTCCTATTTTAAAAACCAAATAAACATTTAAAAACATTTAGCAGCCAGAATTGGCATATGTGTCCCCCCCTCTCTTTATTCTGTATTCATTTAAATTCACTTTTTTATTGGGAGGTCCTTTCTGCCTTACTGTTGCAGTCGACTGTACCAAGTGGAAAAAATGGCTCATACCATTCTTCAGTAGAGGAGGAGAGAGCATCTGAGTGATAGAGACAAATAAATTACAATAAACATATATTCTGCCTACAGGAGTCTGAAATGTTTACTTATTTATTTTATTTGGATCAGGTTTTTTTCCATCATAACATTTATTTCAGGAAATCATTTCAGAAATTATGAATTTATAGGTGCATATATATATATATATATATATATATATATATATATCTATATATATGGATGGATGGATGGATGGATAGATAGAATGAAAGAACAATGAGGTTTTGTTTTGGTCTTTATTACTAGAGTTTATTTTTTATTTTTATTTTTTAAAAATATTTTGGGTAATTTTTGTTTACTCTGGTTTACTACCCACCCACCGTACAATCTCACATGCGAGCACACGTCTGCATCTGTCTTTCAGTGATTGCATTAAAAAAAGAAAAACAGCTTTATATGTTTTGATCATGGACACAAAAGAAACCCCGTCTGCCTCCACGCTTCAGAACCGGCGCTTTATTAGAGAGCTCCATTGTACGGAGCTCCACCTGCCTGCGGCCGCTAATGGTCTCTCCTCGGCCGGGCATGAATAAAGACCCGGTCATAGAGCGTCCCGGGCATTATTAATGCAGAGCAGGGGCTGCGTGGAAGCCCCGTCGGAGGCGTGTGTACGGCTTTGTGAGCGCTCGGTATGGGGGCCGAGGCCTGATAAAAGCCCACAGGTGTCTCTGCTCCCGGCTGCTTTCATGCACGAGTCAGGGAGTCCGAGCATGCTGCGTGTTGGCTAATTTGGAACGCAAAAGACACGACGTGAGCGCGGCGTGAAACAGCGCTCCAGCGTGTAGCCGAGGTTTGGGGCGGGGAACTGTGCGTGAAGTGTCTGGGGACAAGCTGCAGTCCCATCTGTCTCGCCTTTTCATCTGGCGCCTTTTTTATTTTCTCCTCAGGAATCAACAGGAGCTTGAAGTTCATTAGCGTACGACACAGACTGTTTATATCTCTCTCTGCAGCGGGTTTTCTATCTCTACAGCCTGTATGGAAAACCTTCATCAAATTAGTAATGACTTATTAAAATGGGATTTCTATTGGTTTTAATGGTGTAACCCTTTAGGGTCTCTACTAGTCATTTTTTCTTGCCTTCTATTGGTCCAATGTTATGCCTGATATTATGTAGGACCACTATAACACTTGTTTATAACACTGCTAGACCACATGTTGGTATCTACATAACACCGTCATTAAACCTTCAGATTCCAGTACGTTTCTGGACTGGTTTCTTTGATCTGATGATAAGGATTTAATAACGTACACCTACACGATACATACACAACGCAAAGCATTTGGTAAAGGTTTAACAGCTGGATGGATTGTTTATAGCCTGGCAGGAAAAGTGAAAGCACTTTTGATTTCTTTGTATTTTGCCTGTTTATGTGTGATTCCCAGTAACAGTCCGACATGTTAGCACATGGAATTGTATAGTTTTTGTAAAAATGAGCGAATCCAACAATCGGAGATAAATCGAGCAACACATTTTGGTCAAACACAATCCTGACGTCTTTTTTTTGTTGTTTTTTTTGGGCAAATCGTGTTCATCTGTTCTGCGTTTAGTTCGGGTTTTTAGTGTTAATAACAGGGCTGTCAAAGTTAAAGCGCTGATAACGTGCTAACGCAAATTCCGCTCTCCCAACGTGCGATGCGAGCGATCTGCTCCTTCGCTCTGTGTTGTGTTGGTGCACGAAAGAGGCCGGGACAACAAAGTGCGTGGTTTTTCCTTGTTGACCTTTCCTCAGCCGCGCTTGCCGCTTGTAATGTTCGGATGGAATATAAAAGAGGCTGTAAACATGTCCTCCGGTTCTGAACCTTTTATTAACAAAGAATTCCTAAACCCGACAGGTACGAGCTTCTCACTGTATTACTGTATATTTCTGTATGGAACCCTAATCGTATCACCTGTTTATGTGGAAAGCAACAAAACCTGAAGAGAATTCTTAAAGGGGCCACGTACCGTATTTGCAATAAAACGGAAAAAAATGTACATTGAAGTGAACAAGAAATGCATAATAAAAGAATAATTTCAATAATTTCAATGTTAAAAAAATTAATGGTTTTATTAAAGGGAGAGATTTTGAACATCTGTTCAAATTAGAAAAATGTCAAAAGTGTTCAATTATAGTCCATGTGTGATTAAAAATGTGATTAAACTTGAGTTAACTCGTGGCAAGTCGTGCGATTAATTCGCAATTTAAAAATTTGAATCGTATAACAGCCCTAGTTAATAGTTTTTGATTAGTGGTACCTCGGTGTACGTCGCCTTGAGCTAACGTCGGATTTTTCTGCCCTGGTTAACGTAGTTTCCTTCAGTTTCCATCGCGTTCGCCTGGAGTGCCATCTAGAGGAACTCCCTAATTACTGCCCCGATCATGACCTGAGACAAAATGGGAAAATTCAGTTCACTTAACGTCGGATTCAGTCCAAGTCGCTTTCTGAGGAACACAGAGTGTACCAGTGTATATCTACAATTACTTTAACCATTGCTATGGATTTTTGCTGTCATAGCTGTGATGTCATCGAAAGCACACGTCACAGTGAGATTGTTCCAGTATCGGTGCATATCAAGCAAAATTGCTTGTTATATTTGCTCATCTTCTGTCAATTTTCCATGTTTTTATACATTTTTTTATTTAAAAAAATGTACAATATTATATAAAGCTGACTTTCTTTTTCGGTTGCGCTGTTAAAGCGGCGTTGTGCTGCAGCGTGCAAAACGTGACCTCGTTTTCCTCACAAGAGCTTCATTAGGAATCGTTATAATAATGCTTATTTGCGAGACAAGTCGAGACAAGCGAACGTACACAGCACACATTTTTTTTCCCCCCTTATTCTCCGAGTCCGGCGATTCCCTTTTTCTTGTTCGTGTGTATAAATGCATGATATGCAACAAATTGAGTACAGCTTTTCATGTGGATTTTTCCAAACCGGCGTACAGCTTTTCATGTGGAGTTAATCCACTTATAGCGTCTTCAGCATTTCCTCCTCCAGCCTCTGCGCTTCTTCACTCGGTGACAGAGACCTTTGTGTTTAGATTCGAAAATATTCACGGGGAGGTTCTTTGTGTCTCTTCATCCAGTTGTTTACGCGCGGAACCGCGAAACAGCAGGATCTGGAAAGGAGAAGCCACAAGGACGCAGTGTTTTAAGAAAGCAAAGCTCTCCGGGTGTTCAGAATCATTTCGGGTTTTGGCGGCCGTCCAGAAGGCCCCGGAGGTCTCTCTCTCTCTCTCTCTCTCTCTCTCTCTCACTCGGGTCCGTCTCCTCGTTTTGCAGGATTTTTGCACATGATCCGGAAAAAGCTCTGCGGTGTTTGGCCGTCTAAACCCTTTTTTTCGATGCTTTCCGTGATCGCTCTGCATTTCATCACGAGTTGCGCAAAGGCTTGATCGGGATCAGCTGCAAAACGTCTTTGATACTCTTTTAGCCGTACTAAATATTTTATAGCTCGCAGATGGGTTTATGTGCTTCGGGAGGCTATAAACGCGTATGTGTGCTCTGTAATAATGGTCCTGTGATGAGGCATTCGGAGTGAAAATGTGTTTTAACCGTTGGTGAGAAATCCGGATCAATGGTTTGAGTTTTATTCATATTTTCCTGTATATGTTGCGTGGAAAATTCGAAGAGTCGCTGCTGAGGGACATGGCCTTTTTGTCACAAGGGAACGATTTAACTAGAGAGCCAATAGAAGATCAGATCATGGATTAGCGTGCATTTTTTTTTTCCGGAGCGGGAACGAAATCAAAACATTGCATTTTCGGGTGACACTTGCAGTTATGCAAACTTCCAATCCCATTCCGAGAGCAGACAAGATTCATAATGTAGCCAAGAACACAAGATTAGAAACAGACGGGATTCATTCTAAGCAAGTCTTGTAGTCAAGAGACATGTCGCTATGAAATAACTGTCGCCGTATACAATGTCGTGCGTCGTTGACGTGATCGTGCAACCGAATTTTTGGTTCCTGTTCAGAGCTTTGGTGACTTGGAATACCATCAAAATGTGTGTGTTCTGCTTTCTAAGTCGTACGAAACAAAACATTCAAAGCAAATAAATTGTTCACTAACGACCTTTACTAGTAATGACTGATGTAACACACGTGAACTGCGACCTATGAAGTACAATAAGCAATTGTTGTTCAGGCAGACCAAGATCTGTTATCTGACATCGCGTCACAAAAGTATACTTGCATTGTGTTTTACTTTTATCAGTGTTGTTGCAGCCGTGCCATTCTGAAATCCAGTTGTTTTATGCATGTACTATTATTCTAATGTGAAGTATATAATATAGGCACCGAGGGGACACGGTGGCTTAGTGGTTAGCACGTTCGCCTCACACCGCCAGGGTCCGGGTTTGATTCCCGTCTCGACCATGTGTGTGTGGAGTTTGCATGTTCTCCCCGTGCCTCAGGAGGTTTTTCTCAGGGTTCTCCGGTTTCTTCCTGGTACCAAAACATGCATGCTAGGTTGATTGACACCTTGGAAAAATTGTCCCTAGTGTGTGAATGTGTGTGTTTGTGTCCTGCGATGGGTTGGCATTCCATCCAGGGTGTATCTTGCCTTAATGCACATAGACGCCTGAGATAGACACAGACTCCCCGTGACCCGAGGGAAGATCAGATAAAGCGGTAGAAGATGAATGAATGAATATAGGTACCGGTTTTGCAGCTTTAAATTTAAATGAGCTCTGATTTGTTGTGATCTAGATAAGATACCCATTTCGTGTTCATCACATACTATTTTGTGAACGCAATGCTCTTCCGTTTAACCTAAACATATCACCAGTTTATACGGAACGCAACCGGAACAGTATTCTTAAAGGAGCCACGTCCCATATTTTGCAACTGAAACAAGCACTAAAAGAGTAACACAAGCAATGAACGAATTTACCAGAAATGAAAGTTAAAAGAATCGTTTCCAAAATGTAAAATAAATATTGTATCTGTTACAATTATATATAGTCGTTCCCCAGTCGGGAAATTTCACATGTTTAATAGCAAAACAATTCTTTACCATTGAAGCTTTCCTGTTCTGTCCATTCGAATCATGAAAAAACAAAAACATCCTCGTGATTCTCAGCCCTTCATTTGATTAGTTCCATCCTAGCTGGGCTAATTGATTTTGGCTTTTGTTTCGCCCCGAGTTGCGTCTGCACGTTGCCGACTAGTTTAATCACTGCTCGTTGCTGAAATGACTAGCTAATGATCGTAGCGTTCAGCTAATGCATCTGTTTACACACACACAGCATTTAATCGTTCAAAGCCTTCTGGAGGTCCAGAAACTTTGACAAAACCCTTTTCCATTTAAATAAACTCAGTGACACTTAAATACAGGAACCAATAACACCAAAACAGGAAGCAATTCACAGACAGAGACACACACACACACACACAGTGAATCTCGTGATGGAAAACGAGGCGGAGAGCTCTTACTCTGTTTGTTCCAGTCTACATTTCGATCAGGTCGTTAAAAGCAGCTAGAATGCATCACGCTTGTAGTGAATGTGGGTCATGGGCAGTTCGGTTTATTGATCTATGACCAATGAGGCATTATCATTAAATGGAAAATGCAGAGAAATCCAATGGTGGCCTGTCTGTGCCTGAGGAAGAGGACGGATGGGGTAAAGGCTTGTTGTGAACTCAGCATCAGACACACGCTGACAGAGAGATGAACTCGCTACAAGACTCGTACGCGTATTCCTGTGCACCGCTGTGCAGGATCCGGCTGGGAAAATGGCGTTTTTGTTTCTAAAAAAGATTTGGGTCTTTGAATAAGTAACATGCATACAGTAAAAGTAATATGCTTTGTGTCTTTGTAACAGATTTTCTTTTAAGGATAGTATTGGAAACTCTGTAAAACCGATATGAAAGAAAGAAAATCATTTTTCTGTCGATTTTGCAAGTAAAATATCACATTTTTTAAAAACTTGGTTTAGTTCTGTTTATGATAATCAGTAAGTTTGGGTAAAGGTGTGCAGTTAAACATGTGAAAGATTTATGTGAAATATTATGTATATATTATATTATCAGCTGTAAGTGAAGTTTATATATATATATATAATATATATATATATATATATATATCTATATAGGTGTGTATATATATATATATATATATATATATATATATATGTATGTATATATGTGTGTGTGTTATATATATATATATATATATATATATATATATATATATATATATATATATATATATATATATATATATCATATATATACACACACACACACACACACACACACACACACACACACACACACACACACATACATATGTGTTTATATGAGTGTGTGTGTATGTATGTGTATATGTGGTGTGTGTGTGTATGTATATATATATATATATATATATATATATATATATATGTTTTATGGAATTGGTGGAATTAAGTATATCTACAATCTTTGGTGCAGTGTTTGGAAGTAGTAGAGCGCTGGGCTTAAAACTAGATAGCAGGTCAGCATAAATGCAAAAGCTATTGATTGTTGTGGTGTGTTGCGGTTCTGTTTGTCCTGCTGCTCCGAGCTAATGAAGTGATTTATATGAGCATTAATGGAAGACAGCGTATAGGCATTATAGAACGAGGACAGTTAGTTATGTCCTGACGTTGTAGAAAATACAGCTGATTATAGCTGTATTTTAGGGAGGTGGTAGCCCAGTGGTTAGGGTGTTGGACTCTGGACCAGAAGATCACGGGTTCAAACCCCACCACCACCACCAAGCTAGCCACTAGTGGGCCCTTGAGCAAGGCCCTTAACCCTCACTTGCTCAGTTGTAAGTCGCTCTGGATAAGGGCGTCTGCCAAATGCCGCAAATGTAAAATGTAAATTATAGAAATAATGAATTATAAACACACACACACACACACACACGTACATAGTATGTAAAACTTGAATTCCATGAGAGCACATATCTGATTATCTCGCTTTTTGGTCCCCATATTTAACAGACTGCAATTAGGAGATAAATCAAACATTTCATACTTTCAGGTCCTTCTATATTGCCTTTTACTATATTGCCTGTAAGATTGGTGCAGCTGATCAGGAACAGTGTACAGATTCATAATCAGTGGCGCCAGTGCACAGCAGATTCATGTTCTCTTCTCCCTAATCTTTAATTATCATTTTTGTGTGTGTGTGTGCGTGTGTGTGTGTGTGTGTGTGTGTGAGTGTTTGAAGTAAGTAATGCATATTTTTACACACAGGATGTGATTATGGTTTAACAGGAGGATTAGGATGAAACACAAAACTCCAGTTCAGACAAGAACTCTGTGTTTAAGCTCTGTGTTGTCATGCATCCTGCTGAGGAGATTTATTTACATTTTAATGTACATAAAATAACGTAGCATCTAGATAAGATAAGATATAGATAGTAAAATTATTTCTCTATCATAAATAATACTTAATATTATTTATGATATCCCAGGGGTGTCAATTTTATTTTTATACCTCGGTGATATTTACAGAGCGACACATATCCGATTATCGATCCGTTTTGAGTTATGCTAGACAAAAAACTACTGTGTTTGTTTTCTCACACTCAATAGTGAAAATATAATTGACATTGTTTTTAAAACTTTGATCTATAAAGTGCGATGAGCATGAACTAAAGCATGGATCAGACTTCAGTGACTCTGTGAAAGGACAAAATAAAGTGGACTCTTACTAAGCAGTGGCCATTTATAATTATACCGGGAATTTTTTTGGTCACACGAATCATGTCGTCCTGGAAGCTCTGACCTTTGCTTTTCTACAACAATTGAATCATTTGAAACATTTACATTTACATTTGTGGCATTTGGCAGACGCCCTTATCCAGAGCGACTTACAACCGAGCAATTGAGGGTTAAGGGCCTTGCTCAAGGGCCCACTAGTGGCAGCTTGGTGGTGGGATTTGAACCTGCGATCTTGCGATCTGTAGGCCAACACCTTAACCACTCAGCCACCAAATCAGCCACCACCTCCCCGAAACATTCGGATTATGGCCATATTTCATTTATATATTGTTTACTGGTAGAAAGATATTTTATTTTACCTTCCTGGTTTGAATTTTGAAAAGAAGCATCATTGTTTCCAAAAAACAAAATGTTGCACGTTTGTTTTAAATGCGTTATGATTGAAAGGCTTGGGCTCCTACTGATTTTTGGCCTGAATCGTCCTGACTGAACAAAAGTGCTTATTTGGAAATAGGACCCGTAACAGCAGAGATCTGGTTGACCTGTTTTTCGAAGAAAAACCGCTAACAGAAACTATATCACGCATATTATGTCTTTGGAAAAGCAGATGTATCTATAGATTACGATACTTGTGTTGACAGTAAAGCTTAAAAAGTCAGGGAACTTGTCAGGACTGGATCCATTAGTGTTTTTTTTTCTTTTCTTTTTAAGTCAGAAACTCTAATCACCGTTCTTTTGTTTACAGTGTTTCCCCACCGTTCTGGGAAGATATTCCACTAGATTTTGGAGCGTTTACACTACAGTTTATCTCAAAGGTGTTTAATAGGGTTCGGGTTAAAGGTTCACTCAAGATCTTCATGGAGATCACTTTATACATTGTCCTGATGGAACAGGAAGTTAGGGAAGGGGTGGGCAAATGATGGCCACATCCGGCCCTTTGGCCCTTTTAATCGGGCCCGCCGAGGATCCAGAATTCATTTGAACTTTTCCTGTAATTGCCTGACATTCCACCAGGTGGCGCATTAGGCACCATTTGGTAGGTTTCCATTACAAATTTGCGTAAAACTTTTGCGATATTTCCGAAATGCCGATAAAAAAAAACATTGCAAAATGACGGCGTTTCCATTAACCATATCATGCGATTAAACTCATCTTCTCGCGATGTCACTCAAAAAATGGGCGGGCATATCGCACGTATATCATGTGACCTGGAAATGCGAACAAACTGTTTTGTTCCTAATTACATTTCTTTCCAAATGATTTCAATTAGAAACATATTTCAATTAGGCGTGTACGATTTATTTGTTTACCACTGAGTTGCTGTCCTTTTTAAACACTTGACGAACAAACAGGACAAAGACAATATTACCATCATCGTGTTGGTCCAATAAATAGAGTCCTATATTTCTAGCTTCACCCAAATGACTCTGATTCAGGGCACATTCTGAGCTAAATGCACTGTGGAAGGACATGAGAGCACCAACGCATCTGTGTCTTTAATCAGTTGGAATTATTTGTGTCTGATTAACTCAGGAAAGGGATCGTGTTCCAGATTGAGGTCTGGGCGAGCCGGCTGGCTGTGTGGGAGTTTGTGTATGGGACACGTGCTGACCCATATCGATGACTGATATTCCTTCTGTCTAATGAATCACCAGTGTAAGATGAATTACAGCGATGTACAGTTGAACCCTTCAGGATCGAACTCGAAACACTCTGGTGTTATTTTTCTGTTATTTTAGATTGATATGTTTTTATTAGTGCTGGTCGATAGATTCAAATAATTAATGGCGATTAACCGCGCAAATGCCATGAGGTAACTTGTGGTTAATCGCCGCATTAATCGCACGTTTTTCAGTGTACCACAAAAGAATACTTTTCATGTTTGTACTACTATAACTAACTGTAACAGATGTTATAATTATATACAAATCTCTCCCTTTACTAAAAAGATTATTTAATATTTATTTTACTCTGGAAATTAATCTTTTAAAATTCATTTCGTGTTTCTTTAAATTTTCAATTTGTTTTACTTGTTAAAGATGGTACGCGGCTCCTTTAAGAATTATGTTCCGGTTTTGGTTACTTTCCATCTATGCTGGTGATACGTGAAGGAGCAGATCGGCAGATAGTGATGCGCACTTTAATAAAAAATAATGCTGAGAAGGTAAATTTGCATTGTTAAGTTTTTATTGAGCTTTTTTTTAACCTGTGCTGTATGGATATAGATTGGTTAATCCGTTCCTGCGACTTTAGCTTAAACGTACGTTTGCTGAGGCACCACTTTAAGTACCAAATACCGCAAATAGCGTAATCTATTGTTCGCAAATCGATCTCTGATTTGCAATAAATATGCGTCCTGGAGAGACGGAGGGGTCAGGAGGCAGGTGGTATCCCGGCGTTAACCGGAGCAAATATCGTCATCAAAATTTTGGTCGTAAAACACAATGCGTTAACCGAAAACGACGTTAGCAGAAACAGACGTTAACCGAGGCACCACTGTACTAATATCGCCACGATGCTATGAAATGTTCCCCGTTTGTACGCTTTATAAGTAAAACGTTTTCTTCGAAGTTAACAAATTAAAATCGTCTCCATGACTGTTTGTAACAAACATACGTTAAATACGTAGGTAATAGTTCTCTGTAAGAAGTGGTTTGTTTACGGAAGGCATCTCCGTCAGCTTTGATAATTGCCTTTAATAGGCAGAAAGAGTGTAGAGCCAAAAGAAGTAGAAAAGGAGTGGCTGGTGAGGGAACTGCCGTCTCTGGCTGCTGATTGGATAATTGCGTGAAGGATCAGGTGCGCACTTGTGTCCTTATAAAGTGGCCAGTAAATGTGTGTTCTGTCGATTTTAATAAATGCGTATTAAATTATAAACACATAATTTTTCCTTTTCTTTTTTCTTTTTTTAAATTCCCTGTAGAGTCTTATTAAAAAAGCTTATTACAAAAAAGAGTGTTGCTTGTCATTTCATGCTCAGTAGATTTGGGAATATATTAGACCGTTGGCTTGGTGATGCAGAATAAATCCCTGTTCAGCGCCTCTTGTACTTCCTCCCATCTTCAGGCTACCTCTATCGAACACTTCATTGTTCTTTTTTTTTTTTTTTACTGCTACTCTCTGTTCATATTTCATCCGCTTTCAGATTTTACATTGCCTCATACACTATTGGTCTTTCATCACCCCCCCCAAACCTCCAACCCCCCCATTCTGTTTGCTGCCATGGAAACTGACGTTTGTGTCCAAGCTTCGCCGAATCCCAGTGTGCGGCTAATACTCGCCTTGTACGATACAGTTGCTGGCTTGGATAAAAGACTATTTTTACTCTCTTTCATTAGTGCACTCGAGGGAAATCGCATAGACACATTCAAACCTAATAAACATGTCGTTAATATTCGGTCCAAACGGATTTCAGCCACGCTCAAACTTCAATCCCCCTTTACGTCACATTGCAGTCTAAAAGGTCGCGTGCTGTCAGAAAGGTCTAGGAAGTGCATCGTGACCTTTCCTCGAGTCTTACAGGCAATTACACTGATGGAGGGCAAGGATGGTTTCGAGAAACACAGAGGGAGAGCCCTTATAAACCTGTGTTTACTGCATATACACAGTACAGTTTTTATATATATATATATATATATATATATATATATATACGCTCCTGAGTTCTGGATTCTGATTGGTCTGAATTAATCTGCTAAAAAAAAACAAAAACAAAGCGGCTTACTCTTTGGGTATTCTCATTTCCATGGAAAACAATTCATTCAAGGGAAATGGACCCTGCAGTTTTCTTGATATTGCAAGATGTTTGTTTTAACACTTTACGGAGAGTGTTTTTCAATTAACAGCGTTATGTAACAGTCTTTACATGATGTAACAGGTTTTTTATACATTTATATACACACACACACACACACACATATATATATATATATATATATATATATATATATATATATATATATATATATATATATATATATATATTCTTATATTTTTTAATCTTGATTTCTTGTGTTCTTGTCTATTTTTCTTATCAGGAACTGTTGTTGGGGTGCATCCACAGTTTCATTTACTTTGTGTACAATGATAATAAAGTTCTATTCAGTCAGAAGTAAAGCTGTACATTTTCCGGTGTTGTACTCTTTAATTGTGGTGAATTGAATTACGATGTTTCACAAAAAAAATCGGCAAAAAAAAAAATTTGCAGAGCGTTCTAAAAAGCATGCTATCGTTCGTTCATTCATTCATCTTCTAAATTCTACTCATTCATCGCTTCTACCGCTTTATCCGATCTTCCCTTCCTTCCCACACACACACACACACACACACACATTCATACACTAGGGACAATTTTTTCCAAGGTGCCAATCAACCTACCGTGCATGTTTTTGGACCGGGGGAGGAAACCGGAGAACCCTGAGAAAAAACCCCCTGAGGCACGGAGAGAACATGCGAACTCCCACACACACATATGGCCGAGACGGGAATCGAACCCGGACCCTGGCGGTGTGAGGGGTCACACATTCACAAATAAAGTGCATCAGGATAAGAAAGTAGTGATTACTATACTTTAAAACAAGTTAAAAAAAAAAAAAATATATATATATATATATATATATATATATTCTTTGTACTCCTCTTTCTCACTGAGCAAATACTCAAAAGTCTTATGAAAATGTAATGTGATTTGCTTTGTTCCTGCTCACAGATACACAGACGAGGTGTGAGTAGCGCTTCTGGGAAACGTCACGGCTACCCAAAGGGAGAGACATTTACAGGTACATATGGTATGGTGATCTTTTTTCTTTCCTGTACTGGTTCACAATCATTTGCAACAAGACTCATTTCAGAACAGCATGGATCCGAACATTGATTCATTTCCAACTCTTACCATTTGAATGGCCTTTAGTGTCAAAAGTGTCACATCGAACCTTGTTAAAGACACACGTTGAGAGAACACGTATTGCACACACACACTTCCACCATGTGGTCTCACAGCTTCTTATGCAATGCAGCTTATTCACTTTAAAGTAGCGAGGAACAGCATGACTCATTTGACTCATTAAAGTATGACTCATTAAAATACAGTGAAGTTACCTAAATTGAATATAGTCACATAAAATAATCCAGATACTTGAAAAATATGCTGAAGTAAAGTAATAAAATTACTGGATCAAGGGTCACTTTTCACACCGCTATTATTTATATAGAGTGCGTTCAAAAAGTCCCTCCGCAGTGGTGTGTGGAGCAGGTAGTGGAGCACGTTTTTTTTGGTGATAAATACACCGATTTAGTTTGTGGAAAATTTCAAGCAACTTTTCTGGAGACAGGAATACCACATCACTATACTTTAATAAATAAATACATGAGTAAGTACATGAGTTTAATTAACAAGTCTCGTGACTTACTCTACAAGGAGACTGCGGAGGCACTTTTTGAACCCACTCAAGTATTTGTATTTTGATGTAATATGGCAATACACAAAATGTATACACAAAATGGGTTTCGTTGTCGTACTTTTAATACTATTTATCTAAATAGAAATTAAAATTACTTGCTTGTTTGAAGACAGCCATCTCATTCTCTCTCTCTCTTATTTAGCGTTGCTCTTATCCGATTAATCGATGGAATAATCATTAGAATAGCGTTGACTAAAATAATCAACCCTATAATAAAGTTCTTTATTTAACATCTTCATTTTATATATATATATATATATATATATATATATATATATGGGACACAGTGGTTTAGTGGTTAGCACGTTCATGTTATTTTGAGATATTGAATAATACGGCCAGTTGAATTTATTCTGAAATGTTTTAAACACACATTCATAGGTGCGAGTGGACTGGAAATGATTATGTATTCAATAATAATGTCATGTAAATTGAAGAGCGATGGGTTTAGGGGAGATTAATAAAAACAACAGTATATCACTCATAAAAAAAAAGAAAAAGAAGTAAAATCCAGGTCTAAATTCAAAAACAGGAAACGGGTGGGAGAGAAAAAGATAGGACTCGGTGGGAAAAAACGAGAGGAAAGAGTCGGAACGTAGTAGTAAGTGTAAAGAAAATGTGGCCTGTAAGGGCGTTTTGGTCGGCTCGTGTGGATCTGATTGAAAACAAAGTGCATTCAGTGACTAATGGCAGCAATGGGAAGTGAAGTCTGTGGGGGCCGTATTGACCATATTGAAGGCTCACGGTGTCTGTTGGGAAATGGAGTTTTGAAGAGAATTGTGCTCGGACAGGATGAACCCAAATAAAGATTGAGATCCCTAAAAAAACACAATCCAATGTGAGCTAAAAAATGCTAGCGATATCCTTTCTGCTTTATTGTTTTTACTCCTGCACATTAAGCATGTTCATTCTGATTGAACTCGTTATTGATTATTCCATTCATCCTGCTGTTTCAGCCTCATTGCATAAATTAAGACGTCACACTAATTCTTCAACCTGATGCTTGTTAAAGTATATCGATAGCGGTTTTGAACATGTCAGCCGCTCATCTTGAGGTTACCAGACCAAAGTCAAATCCGCGGGGGAAAGTAGTGCACGCAACGAATGTTATTTTATGAGGCAGATGAGTTCCGTCCATGGGGTTAATAATGCAAGCTAGTACTATTGTATTATTTGTATCATGTCTGCAGAAATATCTTTAAAGTTGCACAAAAATACCAGGAAACAAAGCCGTAAGCAAATTTCCGACTCCTTTTTCGTTTGTTTGTTTGTTTGTTTGTTTGTTTTAACCCTGTCACACACTGAGATAAAGTGAATCTGACTTCTGAAGAGCGAGCTCTGTGTTTTCGTCTCCAGAGCTGTCAAGTCCGTTTTGAATCCGTGCAAAGAGCGAGAATGCAGTTTCCATGGAGAATTGAATCTCCTGTTTTTAGCCTCATCAGCGAATTAATAACGAAAAGGCGGTTTCTTTTAGCTTTTTCCGTCTGTCAGATAGAGGATACAGTACAGGCATCAGTTTTTCCACATTTCACTGGTGTTTCCTAAGTAGTTTTCTAATTTTTCACATCCTGTTCTGTTCATTATATCGCATCCATAAAAAAAACAACAACAAAAATAAATATATATATATATATATATATATATATATATATATATATATATATATATATATATATATATATATATATATGAGAGAGGGACAGGGATATATATGTTCTCCAGTGTCCCCCCCGTGTTGTTATAATTCCGGAGAGCAGCTGCGGCGAACACAGAACACTGGTGAGAAAATCTTGGCGTCGGTTTCCTCCACAATGCATTGTCACTCACCAGCTGCGGCCTTATTCGGACTGTTTTCCCTCGCGAGGCCCGCATTGGTCGTGCGGTTTGTACATCAGTCACAACACATTATTGCTTATTGCGTCTGTAATTTCTATTTCTGCGAAAGGACGTCATCTTTGGATTCCGCAGAAGCCCCTCGCATTCTAGCAAGAACGTTTTCTAGCGGTCAGATTTGTTGTGCACTTCGGAGTTTAACGTGAACCCCAAAACAGACGATGGTCCAGAAATCGCATCAAACTGCTTTCCAGCCCCGAACACAATTTAAATGGAAGTGTTCCTCCAATTCCAGGTGATGGATATTTAACACTGAGTGCACAATTAGAGTATATATTGCTTAAAATTATATATAGAGCATGTGTATATATATATATATATATATATATATATATATATATATATATATATAGAGAGAGAGAGAGAGAGAGAGAGAGAGAGAGAGAGAGAGAGAGAGAGAGAGAGAGTATATATTGCTTCAAATTACATGTATACATGTGATTGTAAATAAATTCAGGCGACATGGGGTTATTAAAATCACCTGTTTGATGGTTGCCACATTATATTAGATTCTTGATTAGATTAAGTTATTTTTGTTGTTGTTGTTGTTGTTTACTGTAATACGATCGAAAACAAATTGAAAAGGTTTTTTTTTTTTTTAAATGCGATAAAGCGATATAGGAATGAGATCGCTTTTGTTTAAATGCCACACTCATTATTCATTAGCACATAAAATCCAGCAGCTGTATTTTTTTTATTATATTTACTGTACCTATTTAATCACGATCACTTTAAATTGAGGTCAAGAAAGATTGCAAATATTTTTTGTAATTGTTTTTGGGGGTCTTTTGTTTGTTTTTGTTTACAAAAACATTTCCTCTGATTATTTTTTCTCACAAAATAAAGCTTGTAGTTCATTCTTTAGTTCATTTCCTTAATTTAATTCAGAATTCAAAAAAGAACATCTCTCTTTTATGAGAGATGCCTCTGATTAAGAGAAAACAGAGATCAGATGGAGTTTTTTTTTTTCTTTTCTTTTTTTTTCTTTTTCTTATCACAAAAAATGGTGTCATTAATATCTCTTCTTCTTCTTCCTATTATGATTATTATAATTATTATTAGTAGTAGTATCAGGGAATAACATTCCGATGAGTGTAATGACAGCTAAAACATAAATTACAGTATGTTCTCTCTATTTCCTGGAAAATAAATAAATATACACACACACACACACACATATATATTATATATATGTATATATGTCTCCCATATATATATATATATATATATATATATATATATATATATATATATATGTCTCTCTCTGTATTCTGCTAAGCTACTGAACCTGTTCTTTCTGATCTCACTTTGCTTTGTCCCTGTCTCTCTCATATATGATTTTTAATCCTCAGGAGAGAGGAAACATGCACTCCAGTACCCATCACTCATTTCTAGTAGATAAGCCAGTGCTCAGACCCAAGACAAACAATCTCTTTTTCCCATTCACAATAACGAGGTCTGGGAAAATGGAGAGAGCAGCCATCTCACACTCTTCCCGTGCTCTGTATTTTGGATATATATATATATTTTTTATCAGCACCGCCTTTGTAAATCCTCCCCGTGGTAAATGAACAGCAGCACCATGTATACTGTATATGTGCAGCAGCACAAGAAGAAACGGCGAGAGAGAATTTCTAATGATATTTTACAGTCTGGGAATGGTGGGCAAAAAATAAAGCAATAAACGAGAGCTTGGAGGCATGTGCATTTAACAGAATCATCCGTTATAGGAACTGGATAATAACATTTAAATAAACTTTAATCCGTAATTTCTTAATACCATTTGCTTGGATGCATTTTAAGTGCCTGGATATCATTTTTTTTGCAAAGCTAATATATATATAATAAATGAATTATTTAATAACAGGTGTATAATTGGAGATTAACAACCTCTCGTACTTTTTTATTATTATTATTAAACCTGGTAATCTCAGGTAAATCAGTACAGTGGCGTGAAAAATAGCATGTTATTCTGTCTTTCTCATTCGTTTCCGGGTTCGTTTGGATCTCGGCATGATGTTTTATGATTTTCACTTATCTACAGAATGAAGTGCGGTGTTATGTTTTACAGGATAGGGGGATAGCATGTACTCGTGTTATCATTAAAGCATGACAAACA
>JACRUU010000005.1:7814654-7829654 GCA_030449085.1 Kryptopterus vitreolus | reverse complement strand
GGATATAGCGTTGGAAGATGAATGAATGAATGAATGAATGAACTGTAACTGTTCCATTTATATTGTATATAAATGATGTAAAGCCATTACATGGAACTAGCTACTCCATAACACTGGTAGCAACAAATAGTAGAGAAATTTTTTTTTGCCTTGTATGTTGAACATTTGCGATTTAGATGGCGCAAAGAATATTTCAATACATAAATCTTAACCTTAATCTTATGGCTTTATATTTTAATACGGTTTAAAGCAGCAGACAATACATATAAGAAACAGCTGATGGAAGCGAAGTGTTATTTTTAAGGCGTTCAGTCGGGCTGCGATGCAAACATCAGTGACTTTCTCACTAATAGTGTATTACACCATTTTATTGCATTTTGCATCAGATTTGGCTGTTGTTCACCTTCCCGACGTGCATTAAAGATCCACCGAGCCTTCATTTATTCTCTACTTGTTCCACGGCGCTATTAAATTTGAAGCTCGTTCGAAGCGGCGGCTTCGACAGTAGAAATAGTAAAAAATTACAGTAGCATCTCTCTCGCTTTTTCCTTCCGTCATTCTCTCTCTCTCTCTCCGAGGCGCTTTGTTGGTATGACAAATGATCGTTCGACTGTATTGCGAAAACCCTCTCCTTCTCTCTCGCTCTCTCTCTCTCTCTCTCTTTCTGCTGTCAGGGAGGATTACAGAATTATGCTCCAAGCATTGCATAGAGAAACAGGCCAAATTATTCGCAGTTATCTCCATCCACCTGCGTTCCACTTATTTTTTCCGCCTGGATCTCCAGCAGCACCGCTTTCTCCCAGGCAGCAGCAGCAGTAAATCCTGATGTTCCATCCATGCTGACTTAAGAGAAAAAGAAAACACTAATAATAAGTGCTGGAGGGAGCAGAGAGCCGTGCGCACTAATGAACAGCTTTACTATTAACCTAATCTCACTCTTGTCATTACCCAGAGTGCATCATCATCACCACCATTATCATCAGTATCGTTGTCAGACAGGAGCGTCTGTTATCAGTTATTTTTTCTTTTCTTTTTTTTTTTTTACTTCTAATGGGATCCTGCAGGATATAATTCGCTTTATTGAGTAATCTTTTATCATCTTGATTCATCTTTTTTTATGAATGTATATTGTTTCTGTAGAGTTGTATGATATTTTCACTATATTTTACTGTTTTAGTGTGTGTGTGTGTGTGTAGTTTTTCACTGTGGGATAAGGAACTAAAAAGAAACACATTTCACTAATTAGCACTAAATAACTTACAAGCTTAGATTTCTTGCATTTATGATTTGGATATATTTGGTAATTTTATAAATTGTAATGAGTCTGTACGATCATTTTTAATCGACTCGCGGTAATTGTAATGGTTTTCTACTTTGTGCAATATGTTAAAAACACGATGACGTCTTGAAAGTCACTTTATGGATAAGACCCGTTTTTTTTATTTATTTTAAAACTAAAATAGCAACATAGCAGATAATATCAAGGCATGTTGTCTCGCGTTAAGTGATACGAGCATGTTCGCGTCTCAGAACAGAAATGACTGTCGACGTTTATGATGCTAACATTGCTTTAAAACCATTTATAGAAGAAACTGCAGAAATTGCGCTGAAGGAAATCTCGATCTGACTGTAGGCATGAAATTACTCCAGTGTATTTTTATTTTTTTTATTTTAATCTACTTTTATTTGTGTAGCACTTTAACAGTGGATATTTTGCCAAATCTTCCCAAAGCTCGCCATCAGAGATCCCTATAATTTACATTTACAGCATTTGGCAGGCGCCCTTATCCAGAGCGACTTCCGAGGGTTAAGGGCCGTGCTCAAGGGCCCACTAGTGGCAGCTTGATGGTGGCTCCAATGCCTTAACCCCTGATCTCCTTCTTCCCATGACGAGTTTGATCGTCAAGGTTACGAGTTGTTTCAGACGGACACTTGAATGCAACACTGCCAAAGGAAGTTCAGCCCTGAACCCACCCGTAAATCACTTTATACCCGTTTTTACGGTGACGATTACAGTCCAGATCAGCCTTTATGGTTTGTGTGTTTGTCTTGAGTACATCGTTATCTGTACATGTGGTGACTCTTTATCGTCATATTATTAGCAAAACTCAGAGGCAGATACATACACTCTGCGAGATCTACTCTATGCTTTATGCAAGATGTTTTATTATTTTATATATATATATATATATATATATATATATATATATATATATATATATATATATATAAAAACAAGGAACAGTGGCTTAGTGGTTAGCACGTTCGCCTCACGCCTCAACACACCGCCAGGGTCCGGGTTCGATTCCCGTCTCAGCCATGTGTGTGTGTGGAGTTTGCATGTTCTCCACCGTGCCTCAGGGGGTTTTTTTTTACTCCGGGATCTCGGGTTTCTCCGGTTTCTTCTTCCCCGGTCCAAAAACATGCACGGTAGGATGATTGGCACCTTGGAAAATTGTCATTCATTCCATCCAGGGTGTATCCTGCTTTAATGCCCATCGACACCTGAGATAGGCACAGGCTCCCCGTGACCCGAGGGAAGATCAGATAAAGCGGTAGAAGATAAATGAATGAATAATATATATATATATATATATATATATATATATATATATATATATATATATATATATATATATAAATCATTTGTATTAAGCCACAGATTGGTTAAACACAGTTAGGATGCAGAAGGATGATTGGCAGGATCTCCTGGCCAGATGAAACATGCAGCATGTGGTCTGAAGTGGTGGAAGGACATTTATTCCGTTTATTCCGAGTCCTGCTCCTGGTGTGAACGTGACCAAATGTGCTGCTCCACTAATGATCCACTCCACTCCTGATGGTGTTATTTATTTATTTATTTTATTCATTCCGTCCCAGTAGCCCGCTCTTCCCTACTCATAACGATATTCCTTTCGCAGTTATTTAACAAACTTGTCATGCTGCAGCATCTTTGGTTCGCTTCCAATTAGACCGGACGCCTGAAATACGATTAATGTATATATATATTTTTTTGTGTGTGCCAGTGAAACCAAAGACGTCCATTCCCATGTGTCGTTTTTTTTTTTTTTTTATTAGGAAGTCGTAGAGAATGAGGCCATTCATTTTAATTACGTTAAGAGCACAAAGCCGCTGCTTTTCACCCAGAGTCTAGAGAAAACCATCCTTTTTTTTTTTTGCAAGCCGAGCACTTCTCGTGTGATGACCGACTTGTTTCGCATTTCCACAGGGGCAAGGAGACGCCTCTGCAAGAAGCACGGCCATGGAGGGCGACTGCCTCAGCTGCATCAAGTACCTCATGTTCATCTTTAACTTCTTCATATTCGTGAGTGGATTTTTCCTCCTCTCCTCTTGTCTACACTCTTTGTTATAAATATATACTGAATATATTTACGTTTTAATTCGAATTAAAACATAATTATGAATTATGAGTCTTCTCCTCATAGTTTGGTTTGTTTGGCCGGAGGTATCTTAAAACCATATGAGGTTCCAAAAAAAAAATAACACACACTTCGTGTTGCCACCTACAATAGGCTTTAAAGCTATATCATGAAGAAGCACATTCATCTTGTGCCAAAGAATTCTGGGTTTGGCCCACAAACTCCACTGCACTTCCTCTGCTCAGGGCATTTCCCCCCGCCCCAAGCCCCCCCCCCCCCCCCAGGCCCCCCCCCCCCCCCCCACTCCTTGTTAGCAGTCTTGTGGAACGTTGCTGCTCTTTTTAACAGCAGGAAAAGAATGGAGGTGTTAAATCATAAGTCGAAACAAAACAATCCTGATGTTTAAAAACGCAATCAAAAATGTTACGTTTGAACTGCTCTCGCTTCATTATGGACTTTAGAATGAGTGCATAGGATGCAATAACTTTAAATATATTTTCCATTGTTAATAAATCATATATATATATATATATATATATATATATATATATATAATAAAATAATAATATAAGGTTATCTTAAATCCTACAAAGGCATTTATTGTTTTTTACATTTCAATAAATGCATAACATAACTAGTAACAATTAAAAAACAAAGTAGCAGCCTCTTTCGGCTGCTACCATTAGAGGGCACTATAGCAGATCATCCTTTTACACAATATCCTGTCCTTCAACGTCTGCTTTCTTTCACCCCAACTACCCGCATGTCTTCCTTCACCACATCCATAAACCTCCTCCCCCTCGTCCTTCCTCTTTTCCCCCTGCCTCGTACCTCCATCCTCTTCTCCCGCTGTACCCCATGTCCAAACCATCTCAATCTATCCTCCCTCACCTCGTCTCCAAAACATCCAACGTGGGCTAATAAAATCTTCAACTCCTCCGCCTCCTGTCTTTTAGACAACGCCCCCTACTGTCTCTGAACCGTAACAACATGGTACAGACCTATAATCTTTCTCTTTCACTCTTACAGATACCCTTCTATCACAAATCACTCCTTCCCCACCCACTCCGCCCTGCCTGCACTCGTTTCTCCACTTCTCTAACACACTCTCCATTACTTTCCACTGTTGACACCCAGGTACTTAAACTCATCCACCTCTTCCCCCTGCAACCGCACCACTCCACTGCTGTCCCTCGCTTTCGTCCTCTCCCTGCTCTCACAACAAAACACAATCTCATCCGCAAACACCATAATCCATGGAGAGACTCCTCTCCGGCCTCGTCCGTCCATTTTTACATTTACATTTGCAGTATTTGGCAGACGCCCTTATCCAGAGCGACTTACAACTGAGCAATTGAGGGTTAAGGGCCTTGCTCAAGGGCCCACTAGTGGTAGCTTGGTGGTTGGGGGGTTTGAACCTGCGATCTTCTGGTCTAGAGTCCAACACCTTACCACTAAGCCACCACCTCCCTCCATCACCACTGCAAAACAGGAAAGGGCTCAGGGGCGACCCTTGAAGCAAACCCTTGAATTCTCCACCTTCAAACCGCTCCGTCGTTTCTACCTCACTCTGTTCTCATACAATACCACAACCCCTCTCTACCTTTGTCTAGATCCACAAACACACTCACTCTATTCTTCTATTCCATCAAACATCGTCAAAGCAAATACCGCATTTGTAGTCTGCATGAAACCATTAATAAAACAGGTTTTAGAGGTAAATGTGTAAAATAAGATGTGCGAGTGTGAAAAATATGTAATCTTGACTTGTGTGGAGGTAAAATCAGGTACTGATGTGGGGTGAGGAAGCCCGCGGTGCAGTCCGTGTTCCAATTCAGTCGATGAGTTGAGGTCTGGCAGCTTCCTGCTGTTTCCGGCTCTAGCTGTGTTTGTTTACTGACTGTTGCATGTCATCCTGAAATACGGACAATTTATTGTTCAGGTCAAGTTTAAACTCGGAGCGCGTTTATGGGTCGGAACATACAATCTTTGGACCTCTTTACCATTTGGCGTGCTTTATTACCGCGTCTCTTCTCCCGCAGCTGGGTGGATCGTTTTTACTTGGAGTGGGAATCTGGGTGCTGGTGGATCCTACGGGTTTCCGGGAGATCGTAGCAGCCAATCCTTTGCTTTTCACCGGGGTTTATGTGATCCTGGCCATGGGCTCCATGCTGTTCCTGCTGGGCTTCCTGGGCTGCTGTGGAGCCATACGGGAGAACAAGTGTCTTCTGTTGTTCGTGAGTGAATCTACACCGAGCATGTCTTGGAAATTGGTTTTGGCATTTTGGACATATGAAACGTCACTTTGATAACATTTTGCGTGCAGTTTTTCCTCCTCATTCTCATCATATTCCTGGCGGAGCTTGCGGCGGCCATCTTGGCCTTCATATTCCGGGAGCACGTGAGTATAGCGCGTGTACTACTGGTGCAATTCGGGGGGGGGGGAATGGGGGCGTCGACCGCCTGCCTCGGTCACTAATCACTAATCCCTCCATCATCAGCTCACCAGGGATTATTTCACCAAGGAGCTGAAGACACACTATCAAGGCAGTAACAACACCGACGTCTTCACCACCACATGGAACACCATCATGGCTACGGTACGTGAGTCGTCCTTTCCCCTAACGCGGGTTCTTGTAACGTTGGCTCGTACCGTGCTCTCACCCCCCGGGGCTGTCGTGTCTCACTGTGCAGTTCGAATGCTGCGGCGTGAACAGCGCAGACGACTTCGATCAGCAGAGCCTCTTCAGACATCTGAACCCCGGCAGAGCCTTTCCTGAGGTGTGCTGCCTGCGGAACGAGCAGCTGATGAACAGGGACGAGTGTCTCAGGGGCAACATGCCCTTCCGCATCAAGGTACTTTATACACACTGGTACAAACTGGGGGATTTCATGGTATAAACATGGTATATTTAATAAAAAAAAAAATTATATATATATAATTTTTTTTAAACACACACATATATATATATATATATAATATATATATATATATACACATACATACAGACGGTCCCTACAGTACTGAACTCAGTACTGTACGTCTCCTAACTATGTTCGTAAGATATAAGCAATAAAACTGCATTCCTGAATTTTTCTGCACTTAAGAAAAGTTATTAAAAACAATAACAGTAACGAATAAACAGTATAAAAAAATACAGTAATGTATACAGTACTTAGCGTGGAATGTCGTGTGTGGATGGTGGGAGGAGGAGGAGGAGGAGGAGTTGGTAGGCATTACATGGGTATTACACTTGTTCGCTACGCTCTGCATTTGTTAAGCTAGCTAGCTTTTTTCCCCGAATCCGAACAAATTTGACATTGCGGACAGGTTTGTTCGTATCGGGGAAAGTTCGTAAAGTGTTTGTTTGTAGGGTGTCCCTAAATATACAGGCGTTATAATTGATTTTTCGATGAAAAATCCGCCGTTAGTGTGAAAAACCGCTTCATACCGGCCTTTCTTAAAACTTTGGAAACGTGAGATCCAGTTCCATCCAGATACGTTCGTTAGGATATAGGGAACGTGAATGGGCAGGACATTCCATAATAGATAACATTCCAGCGGACTTTTCTCTCTTTGGATAATGTTTACACAGATAATGTTTTGGCTCATTCGCGATTAAATTACAAATTTGCGCAAAACGTTTGCGATATTTACTAAATGCCAATAAAAACCTGTTACGAACTGACGTAACCATTAACCATGTCATGCGACTCGTCCTCTCGCTATAAGTCTTTAAAAAAAACGGAGACTGATATCGGCAGGCGTATTTGCATTAGGCGTTTTTATTTGTAATCGGAGACGTAGGCGCGTTATACAGTATAACGGCGAGGCGATCCCCGTGTACTTGGATGCGGCCACTTATGCGCTTGTTCTTGGACTCGAGTTCACGGATTGAGGATTGTGGATTGACAATTTCCGGATGAACACGTCCACTTTTTTTGAGCTGTGCAGTGCAACAGCGCCCAAGGCAAGGCAAGGTATATCATATGACCTGGAAATACGGAGGGGAAAAAAACGTTTCCATTAGAGTTATTGCTTTTTTGCATCGTCTAAAAAACACCTCATGCGAGTGTAAAAACCTTTTTGCGATACGTGTGTTTTTACGAATTTTTCGATTTTACATTTGCGCGTTTTGAAGGGTAACGGAAACACGCTTGTTGTCTTGTTGAATGGTAAATATTTGTCTCAATTAGACATCCCAATGGAATGGTGGTACAGTTTTAATTCCCTGTTGAATTCTTGTGTTATCATTCGACCAAGTTTGTTCTACATAAACAAAAATAACACGTTCCAAATCTTGAATGGTTAATAACAGTAACTCCGCTTCATTCCTATCCTAAATAGCATGACATGGAGTGTTTTATTCCTTAGATACACTATGGTTGTTTATACTGTATAAATGAGGTCACTCTTTGGCAAAGACGCAGATTTACGAAAGAAACGAATATTTTTTTCTTTAACAGGGCTGCTATTCGGCGGTGGTGGATTATTTCGAGGCGTACATCTACATGGCTGGAGCGCTCGCTATTGTCGTCCTGACAATAGAGGTAACATCTGAAAAGGATTTTGATTTCATTCCAGAAAGACATCTGACATTGTACAGCTCCTGCTGTTATGCGGTTTATTGTGTCTCACTGCCACCTGGTGGGCTAAATAGAAACAACAGCTTTTTTGGGGATTTTGTTGCGTTTAACTATTAAATAAACTTTAATGTTGGTTAGAATTATAACTAGCTTAAAAAAATGAGAAGAAACGTAAAGATAAAGTCGAGCGTCTCCTTTGAATTGTTTCCAAATAAATAACTTGTGAGTATTTTGAGTATACGAGTCGAGTGTTTTCTTCCATGAACCTTCACCTAGTGCCTTCAAGGAAAAGAAAAACTGTAACTTGTCAATTTTAAAGCATATTTTATTATTATTATATTATATTATTTTATTTTATGGAATGCACGGTGGTTTAGTGGTTAGCACGTTCCCCTCACACCTCCAGGGTCCGGGTTCGATTCCCATCTCGGCCATGTGTGTGTGTGTGGAGTTTGCAAGTTCTCCCCGTGCCTCAGGGGTTTTTTCTCCGGGTTCTCCAGTTTCCTCCCCGGTCTAAAAACATGCACGGTAGGTTGATTGGCACCTTGGAAAATTGTCCCTAGTGTATGAATGTGTGTGTGAATGTGAGTTTGTGTGTCCTGCGATCGGTTGGCATTCCATCCAGGGTGTATCCTGCATTAATGCCCATAGACGCCTGAGATAGACACAGACTCCCCGTGACCCGAGGGAAGATCGGATAAAGCGCTAGAAGATGAATGAATGAATATTATTTTATTCATATTATTATTTTTCAGTAACTTTTCTTCTTTTTTTTTTCTTTCCCCGCAGCTCTTCGCGATGGTGTTCGCTATGTGTTTGTTCCGAGGGATCCAGTAATCCCTCTTTGATTCGACAAAAGGACAATTCAATAAGACAAATGGCTTTAAAGAAAAAAAAAGGCACGCTTGTGTATATACTTCATTTGTCTGTTTCTGAGGTGCCCACAGCGACCAAACTGTACAGCTTTCCAGGAACGTCCCTGGTTTTGTGAAGCGAAGGAGGAAAAAAATGAATAAAAAAAGAGAGCAGAAATGTTTCACTCCAGTGGTGACATTGTGTTGTGATTTAACACAGACGGAGGAAGGACTTGCACTGACGTCTGAATGGATATTTATAGAGAACAGTTTGCATTTTACCTTCTTCACCGCCGTTTCGAGCCACACTAAAACTCTTTTCACATTGTGTGTGTGTGTGTGCTCGTGTGTGTTTTCAGAAGCCTACATCTATATTGTAAAGTGTTGTGTATTGCAAATGTGTATATTTTATGTGGTTTTAGTAATGTGTTGTATGCATTTGTACTTATATTCCTGATACCTGTTATATGTGACAGCGATTGGTATTAAACGAAAAAAAAAGAAAGACTGTTTGAGGAGTGTTTCATTCTCTATAAACATTAAACTTTCAGTTTATTGGATTCTGGACGGTGGATGGAAGGAGTCCTTTCTTCAAAATGAATGCGAGGAGTCTCCAGTGTGACCAGTGTAAAGCACCAGTGTGACCAGTGTAAAGCACCAGTGTGACCAGTGTAAAGCACTTTTGGATGTCCTTCTGGATCAGGCCATTTGCAAAATGCTATAAATGTAAGCAATGTAAGATATGAACGGAAGTTCGCTATCGAGCAAGCATCCGAGATACGCTCTTCACATCAGTGCACAAATGCAGAATTCCTGACTAATTATGAAATTATTTATGAAATTATGTATTTCAATCATTATCTATTATACATATATCCATCCCTTCTGTCTGATTTAAGTGTATAGACTTTACAAGTATATATACAATATATATATATATATATATATATATATATATATATATATATATATATATATATATATATATATATATCTATATATATATATATATATATATATATATTAGTCCCTCAGTTGAGGGAATGGCTGTATTATATGTGCAATAAGGCACACCCTTTTTTTAAATGCAATGTATAATGTTATGTTTTAAAAGTATGTCATGTAGGTCCTTTATTTGTTAAAATTGTATACGAGAAATAATAGTATAATATGATAAGAAAAATGTACTTTAGTAAGACGTGCTTGTAAAGTACAGGCAGAATGCTCTTGAAAGTGTTTCAGTCACATTTATTCTTACAAGTGTTTCTTGGCAATTGATTTCAACGCAAGTTGTTAAAGCAACTTTTGCGAAACAGAGGTCTCAAGTAACGAAGTAAAAAATACCTTAATTAAGTAGAAATTTGGGGTATTTATACTTTAGTGGAGTGATTATTTTTCAGATAACGAGATGTATGAACATGCACCATTCCGACACCTTATTGGTTTGTACGTCGTGCATCGCATCGCACCTGCACACGATACAAAAACCATGTCACACTCCAGCAAGGTCATAACCAGTGTTGGGGTTGTTATTTTTAAAAATAAAAAGATTATATTATATATTAAACATGTTTGTTTTTTTCACTACTGGCTCATTTATCAAACGGGTGTTTACTATATGGTAGGGAGTACAGTAGGGAGTTCTCCAAAGAGATGTTATATAAATAAATTATATGAATATATAGGATTGGAGATTTTGTCCTTAATGTTTCCCCCTCCCCACCTGACATTGAACACAACTTTTATACTTTTATACTTTAAGTCTTTTACACTTTTCCATAGTACACACATCTGTACTTCACACATTACTAGACACAGTTAGTCCATAACACAGATTTTCTTAATGAACGTGAATTCTTTTGACACCGGTGGTGAAACACACATCTGTCCATAGTCACACATCTGACTAGACACAAGTTTGTCCATAATCACAGATTTTTTCATCGTCACACATCTATCCATAGTCACACACATCTATCCATAGTCACACACATCTATCCATAGTCACACACATCTATCCATAGTCACACACATCTGTCCATAGTCACACGTCTATCCATATCACACATCTATCCATAGTCACACACATCTATCCATAGTCACACACATCTGTCCATAGTCACACACACATCATAGTCCATCAGTTACACACATCTATCCATAGTCACACACATCTGTCCATAGTCACACACATCTGTCCATAGTCACACACATCTCACACACCATAGTCACACACATCTGTCCAGTTACACACATCTATCCATAGTCACACACACGTCTGTCCATAGTCACACACATCTGTCCATAGTCACACACATCTATCCATAGTCACACACATCTATCCATAGTCACACACATCTGTCACACACATCTATCCATAGTCACACACATGCCCAAAGTCACACACATCTGTCCATAGTCACACACATCTCACACACATCCATAGTCATAGTTACACACATCTATCCATAGTCACACACGTCTGTCCATAGTTACACACATCTATCCATAGTCACACACATCTATCCATAGTCACACACACGTCTGTCCATAGTCACACACATCTATCCATAGTCACACACATCTGTCCATAGTCACACACATCTATCCATAGTCACACACATCTGTCCATAGTCACACACATCTATCCATAGTCACACACGTCTATCCATAGTCACACACATCTATCCATAGTCACACACATAGTCACACACATCTATCCATAGTCACACACGTCTATCCATAGTCACACACATCTGTCCATAGTCACACACATCTGTCCATAGTCACACACACATCTGTCCATAGTCACACACACATCCATAGTCACACACACGTCTGTCCATAGTCACACACATCTGCCCAAATCATAGTCACACACGTCTGTCACACACATCTATCCATAGTCACACACATCTATCCATAGTCACACACATCATAGTCACACATCTATCCATAGTCACACACATCTATCCATAGTCACACACACTATCTGTCACACACATCCATAGTACACACATCTCACACACATCTGTCCATAGTCACACACATCTATCCATAGTCCATAGTCACACACATCTATCCATAGTCACACACATCTGTCCATAGTTACACACATCTATCCATAGTCACACACGTCTCTCACACACATCCATAGTCACACACATCTATCCATAGTCACACACGTCTATCCATAGTCACACACATCTATCCATAGTCACACACATCTGTCCATAGTCACACACATCTATCCATAGTCACACACATCTGTCTAGTCATACACACATCTATCCATAGTCACACACGTCATCATAGTCACACACGTCTGTCCATAGTTACACACATCTATCCATAGTCACACACGTCTGTCCATAGTTACACACATCTCACACACATCCATCACACAGTCACACACATCTATCCATAGTCACACACATCTATCCATAGTCACACACATCTATCCATAGTCACACACATCTATCCATAGTCACACACATCTATCCATAGTCACACACACACGTCTGTCACACACATCTTATCCATAGTCACACACATCTATCCATAGTCACACACATCTGTCCATAGTCACACACATCTATCCATAGTCACACACGTCTGTCCATAGTCACACACATCTATCCATAGTCACACACGTCTGTCCACACACATCTATCCATCACACAGTCACACACATCTATCCATAGTCACACACATCATAGTCACACACGTCTGTCCATAGTTACACACATCTATCCATAGTCACACACATCTATCCATAGTCACACACATCTATCCATAGTCACACACATCTATCCATAGTCACACACATCTATCCATAGTCACACACACATCCATAGTTACACACATCTATCATAGTCACACAGTCTGTTACACACATCTATCCATAGTCACACACACATCCATCTCACACACACATCCATAGTCACACACATCTGTCCATAGTCACACACATCTATCCATAGTCACAAATCTGGCTATTCATAACATCTGTCCCATGTCACATCTCTGTTCATAGCCACACACCCGCCAATGCTCCAAGTCCATAGTCACACATTTAACTATTGATAGTTGCACTTTTCTCCATAGTCATTATTTCTGTTCATTGTTACTCTTTTCTCTGTTTACGCGCTTTTTCAGTGCTGGATCATATGAAACATCCCCCTCTCCAATATGGCGGACGCGTTGGCGTGTAGTCCTGGTTAGCCCGCGATGCTAATCCACTGTTTACCTGATGCCTGTACGACAGGAGGCGATACGCTCGCAACAACTGGGATGTTTTCCCCGTTCCTCGACGGGAAGCTGTTTCCTTTCCATAGACCGTTCACCCCTGACTTGATAGATATGTAAATAGACAGTAAATAATTATTATACCGTCGGCTTCTTCTCTCCAAATCAACCACACGAACATGAATTAATTTCCGTTAGACGTCTTGTAAAGCCGCGGTGACGCGACGAAGCTAAGGTAAGCTAAGCAAAGCTTTTTTTTTTTTAAAGCTAACAAGCTAACTAGTTTATGACATTTAGAATGTAATTAAACTGTGTTAGCAGGTTATGTTTAAGAGTTTTATGTACTTATACAAATAACAAGTAACCGTTATAAAGAGGAATATTGGTCTTTAATATTCAGTTAGCATGACAGCTAGCTAAAAGACCATAATACCATAATAACCGTAGTTATATTTATTGTAATTACGATAAAGCTAAATAAAATGAAATGATAAATAAAGGGATGGGAATGTAGCTGTAGAGCGCACAGTGTAGGGTTTTAGGACTGCGGGTGGAGAACCAGAACTAGGTGTAAAAGATGAGCAGGGATTTGGAATAGTGTAATGGATGGAAGGGAATAGAGGGATGAGGGATTTTTGGTATAGTGAATAAGGGAATGATTACAGGGATTAGAGTGTAATGTTAGAGAATCAGAAAACGGAGTAGGGACAAGGGATTTGGTCTAGGGAACTAGGAAGGGAATGTAAAGTTAGGAGTGGAGAAGAAATGGGGAATTGTGGAGAAAGGATAACTAGAAGTAGGGAATTGGACGCCATGTAGTAAAACAGGAATTGGTAATAATAATGTAGGAAATTGGCTAGAATAGGGTGTAGGGAATATAGAGAGAGGAATAGGGTGTATATATGGAGAAAGAGTAGAGTAGGGTGTAGGGAATTTGGAGAGAGGAATGTAAGTAGGGTGTAGGGAATATAGAGAGAGGAATGTAGAGAGGAAGAATAGGGGTAGGGAATATGGAGAAAGAATGGAGTAGGGTGTAGGGAATTTGGAGAGAGGAATGTAGAGTAGGGTGTAGGGAATTTGGAGAGAGGAATGTAGAGTAGGGTGTAGGGAATATAGAGAGAGGAATGAAAAATAGGGTGTGGAGAGAGGAATGTAATAGGGTGTGGAGAAGAGGAATGTAGAGTAGGGTGTAGGGAATATAGAGAGAGGAATGAAAAATAGGGTGTATGGAATATGGAGAAAGGAATGTAGAGTAGGGTGTAGGGAATATAGAGAGAGGAATGTAGAGTAGGGTGTAGGGAATATGGAGAGAGGAATGTAGAATAGGGTGTAGGGAATATGGAGAGAGGAATGTAGAGTAGGGTGTAGGGAATATGGAGAGAGGAATGTAGAGTAGGTGTAGGGAATTATGGAGAGAGGGAAATAGGGTGTAGGGAGGAGATAGAGGAATGTAGAGTAGGGTGTAGGGAATATGGAGAGGGAGGAATGTAGAGTAGGGTGTAGGGAATGGTGTGGAGAGAGGAATGTAGAGTAGGGTGTAGGGAATATGGAGAAAGGAATGTAGAGTAGGGTGTAGGGAATATGGAGAGAGGAATATGGAGAGGAATGTAGAGTAGGGTGTAGGGAATTTGGAGAGAGGAATGTAGAGTAGGGTGTAGGGAATATGGAGAGAGGAATGTAGAGTAGGGTGTAGGGAATATGGAGAGAGGAATGTAGAGTAGGGTGTAGGGAATATAGAATAGGAGAATATAGAGAGAGGAATGTAGAGTAGGGTGTAGGGAATATGGAGAAGAGAGGAATGTAGAGTAGGGTGTAGGGAATATGGAGAAAGAGGAATGTAAAAGAATAGGGTGTAGGGAATATGGAGAGAGGAATGTAGAATAGGGTGTAGGGAATATAGAGAGAGGAATGTAGAGTAGGGTGTAGGGAAT
>JACRUU010000005.1:7754654-7809654 GCA_030449085.1 Kryptopterus vitreolus | reverse complement strand
GAAACTAATTAGGTTTTAATCTGAATGTCCAAAGAATTTGACAAAAATATTTCTTATGTAAAGTGCAATGATGATTAAAATTTTATGTACTAGTAGATTTTAATATATATTATATTATTTAGTTGTGACTGATCTCAAATCAGACAGAGCAGCCTAAACGTTCTATTTTTATATTAATATGTTTGTTTATCAGAGGTGAAACTTTAAGCTTTACATATTCACGAGTCTTCTGTGCGAAGGCAAGAGGGAACAATGATGTAGTTAGTTGACGCTGTAACCATGCTTTATAACTGATTATGAACGTACAAGCAGATTTAGTCAAGAGGAATAGAATTCTGTAGCATTTTAATCAGTGCTATATATAAATATCAGACTGCACTCAGATATGGCTCTTATCTAAACCCTGAGCTGTCATGTGAAGTTTTAATACAACGAGATGTTATGACCTCTGTTCTGCTCGACTTACAGTCCCGTCTGTGATTCTTCATACCCGCGTCTCCCTCGACAAAGTGTTGGGAAAATAATTACTTCAGACATGCTGAGGCCAAAAATAATATTAGTCTACCTTCCCCCAACGCTGTTTTATTAAAGCATATTACCACTATATTTAATGTTATGAGAGTGGCAATTAGGATAAACATAAGTTTACCCCCCCATTATTATTATTATTATATGTTGAAATTACTTAGAAGGGTTTAATCACTTATTATTTCATTTGGAGTCCTTTATGAACTGGAATATACACTTCTGTTTAAGGTTGAAAAATCAGTTGAATTCAGATTGAATTGAAGGAAATAACTCATATTTGCATGGAATGATTGAAAAATTGTTCGTTAAAACAATTTGCGAAGAAAACAATTAAAAAATGTTTAATGCAATTAAAAAATGAAATAATCATTTTATGGACAGTTCTTGTTTCACCAGCAGAGGGCGCAAACATTAATTCCTCCAATGATGTGTTATGTTACTTAGTGAGTGTGTGTGTGCATGGGTATATGCCTCCCTTGTTAAGTATAGCGCTTGCATGTTTCATACGTCACTCTGCAGCCAAACAAAAGAGAAAACATTAGTGCAGTATTCAGTTAATTTCTGGAACATCACCTCTGGATTTATTCCTCCTATCGCCAAGACCCCCCCCCCCTTTTTTTTTATTTTAAGGGGGAGGTTGGTTTTTAGCTTAAACAATTTGTTAGCTACGTGTTAAAACAGCTGCTTCTCGGTTAACATCAGTTTTTATTCTACAGACTGAGACCCCCCTTGGAGTGCTAAGACTTTTTAGATTAGTGTAGAGTGCAGGCAAAATTCAGACCCAAAAGTGTTTCAGTTTGTTTGTTTGTTTGTTTGTTTGTTTGTTTGTTTGTTTGTTTAATAGGTTGGTTGTTTATTTTATGTCATATTACTAGCGAGGTGTTTGGGGTTTAGGGCAGCGTGTTTTTGTCCTAATGAGACAAAATGGTCAGAAGTGATAATTATAACACGACCAAAAAGATGCCTTTTTTTCTTTGTAGAGTTATTTGATGTAGAACAGTAAACATTATGTATTTATTCTTTATATTTCCGCTACCTCAAGTGCTATGAATTCACCTTTTTTCTCCCCTCTGACACTTTTCCGTTCTAATGATAGTCGTCTGTCAGAGCCATCCATCCATTATCTTCTTTCTCATGCGACCTCACCTCATAAAAATTCCCCCACGAATTTAGAAGACTTTGCCTTTTTGAGCTCAATCTGTCCATGATTTTTTTTTTGTTGTTGTTTAATTGCGCCCCTTCCCATCCCTTTCTGTCTATCCCACTTCGGACAGAAAGCTTTCATCATGGTATAATTTACAGGCGTCCACACTTCCCATGAGCCCCCACCCTCAGGATCGCAAAGTCTTTTTCAGTCCTCTTTTTTCCCCCCTTGTCCATAAAAAGTAAAGATGTTTTCGTGTCTTCTATTTCTATTGGGATTTTAAGAGCTGAGAAGCTATAGGGGATGAGGACGGGACAGGATGGGATGGATAGACAGAGAGAGAGAGAGAGAGAGAGAGAGAGAGAGAAACAAAGCTTGTAGTAATGCAGAGCACTCTATAGACCATATGATAACAAACACGGCTGTCAATAAAAGCGAGAATGTGCTGTACAATCGGAGCTGCCGGTGTAGTGAGATCTGCTTGTTTTTTTTCCCCTCATGAGAGGAAGAAAGGACCTTGTTTAAGTAGAACCTCAAGCTACTGAAAGATTTTATTCAGATTTTCAAACCCATATTTCACCGGCTTTGTAAATGTTTATTTACATTTTTCTGTCGCACTGATTGATTTCTCAAACAATGCGAGAGCTGTAAATGATTCCGTAGGTCTTTATTGTGTAGAATTGAGAAATTTGACAAAACACAAAAGTATATGCTGAAAATAAAACTTTGATTAAAGATTTTTTAATAGTGTAGGAATACGATCAACAATTACATACATCCTAAACAGAATAATAATAAATGTAAAAAAAAAAAAAAAAAAAAAAAAAAATATATATATATATATATATATATAAATATATATATATATATATATATATATATATATATATATATATCTTTCCTTCCTAAACAATAAAAAAAATTCAGGAATTAAATAAAAGAATAGATTATCTTAGCCTTTATTTGTCACATACATTACAGCACAGGGAAATTCTTTCTTCGCATGTCCCAGCTGGGGTCAGAGCGCAGGGTCAGCCATGATACAGCGCCCCCTGGAGCACAGAGGCTTAAGAGCTTTGACCAAGGACCCAAAAATGGCAGCTTGCTGATACCGGGGTTTGAACCCCCGATCAGTAGCCCAGAACCTTAATCACTGAGCTACACTACACCCCCCCCCCCCCCTTTAATAGGCAGTAATAATTAAAAAAAATCCAAATAAGATGTCTTTAGCACACACTTTGAAATCTAGCCCAAGAAATATGGAAGAAAAAATAAAAAGATGTACAGAGTAATTTATTGCTTAGCAATTTACCCTGAGGGTACAATCCTGTCACACTCGTGGAAGTTTTGTTAATATGGCATTATAGTAATTTATAGCACACAAGTGCTGGTGTTATAATGCTGCATTTTGACAGCAGTAAAGCGACATGACCTTTGGCCTCGCGTTTTTGTTATTTTTTTCGGCGCTGAAGAGCCCGTTCTACTTCAAGGAGGGGAAAAAAGGTCGAAAGACCAATGGGCTGAAGCGCTCGTAATTATCCAGAGTGTTCCCTACAGTCATGTCAGCAGGTTTTAATGATGCCAAGCTGCCTTTGAAAGTGTTGAGGAAGGTCAAGAAGGCACCAGGACTCTAGAAGTGTAGAGGGGAAACTTAGGAAACATCATAAAACCCGAAGAAGCCAGACACTTCTGATGCGGAAATGTGCAATGCGGCGGTCATTCAGGGTGGGAAGTTCTCTGGCATAAACAAACCTGATGTCAACAAACTAAGGTGTAACTTTATTTAAAACTGGCTTATTTCTCCAATCTGATTGGCCGGGATTTCCGCAGTAACGTCCTGCATAAAACTTGCTTGGACAGTAGTCCTATATTTTATAGATGTTGTAATTGTTGATTTTTTTGTCAGAGGCTGTTAATTGAATGTGTATGGAAGGAGTCTCCAGTGAAAAAGCTTTTGCATTTACTATGCTTGAACACTAGAGGGCCCAATCTCTGTAACCCATAGAGTTAAAGTATTTTGTGGAGGGCGTATCTATTTATTTATTTATTTATTTTCTGTCTTAAACAGAGATAGGAATGATCTACAATGCTGGAGCATGACGAATGACATGTTATAAATTGATATAGCTTTCTAATGATCCACCATTTGATCGAATGCTAAACGTATCTCCTTTATTTAGCTGTTTTTGCATTGTTATAAATAGTTTTATTCAGACAAATAAAGAGGTCTACCCTGTTATCCGTTGTTTATGATTCAGAAATAAAAAACAGTTATAAAAGGATATTTACAGTTGTAATAGTTGTAAGCGTTTTAAGAGTCTGGTTTAGTGAATGGCATCGTTTATCATTACGTCGTACGGACTGCAGCTTTTATCTGTTCCTAATGATGTCATTAAACAAATCTTGTGTTGACTTTCAGGCTCGCTGGTTCTGGGATGCGTACTTCAGCTCCATGAAGGCTATCGGTTTGACCACGCTGCAGATCATCAACGACCGCATTTATCCCTACGCAGCACGGACGTACGAGCAGTGGAACAACCCTCCAGTCGTGGTGAGTGAATTAGATCTTGAGCGTGGGAGGGGGAAAAGACTATAGATCATCTATATAATATATAATAGTAATATAATAACTATAGATAGCTATACTAAATAGATAATCAAAGCTTAAAAGAGATAATAAAAGCCTTTTCTGTTTTAGTCTAGTAGGTTCCTCTTCAAAAGAACAAATACAAATGTATTAAAATGTAATAATTACAATGAATTTTAATTAAAATAATTTTTTAAATAAAATTTCCTTTCATTTTTAATTAAAAAGAGTAGAGTAGACAAGCTGCTGATCCGTAAACCATATAGCGGTGCGAGTTATCCATCATGCATTGGACAGCTCGTGTGTGTGTGTGTGTGTGTGTGTGTGTGTGTGTGTTCTTTAAAAATAAATATGCATGACAGTTTGTTGACAGAAAGAAGCCGTCCAATCTGATACGCTGGTGTTTGCTGGTTAGCTCGATGTCTCTGGTTACCAGTCCCTCTCTTGGGGAGAGTAGAGAACGGGTGGTGGGCGGGGCTTGTTTGGAAACATTATGTAGCTACGAGCAATAATTAGTGGAATTTCAGAGGGCTTAAAAAGTGAAAATAAACTTAAAATTTACAAAAGTACAAAGAAGATCATCAACAACAGTTAATGATCTAATTCAAATGTCAAAAATCCAGCAGAGAAATTTTTGTGTAAAGATTTAACAGTGTTTTTTTTGTTTTTGTCGAGACCCACATGAGTAAGGAAAAGAATCTGCACGGAGGGGGTGTGGTTATAAACGCTCTACCTTATAAACTTGTGTTACAGTCAGAAGCAATGCTATAGACCCGTTCTGTAGTAGCATTAATACAAAGAGAACCAGTCAGAGCACCTTTCAACCAATCAGCCAATGCCGTGCCAGCGTTAGCATGTTGTTTCTCCTTTGAGCTTCAGGTAACTGTGAGGTCATGTGCTGCATCATGTCTGTGCTCTTTGGTCACGGTAAAGAAGCAGGCATCACAACTTCCTTTTTAGTTTTTCCGCAATCGCAAACTACCTCAAGATTTACTGCCAATTGTGTTCTGCTTGTCCGACGTTTCCCTCGACTTCATCGCTCGGTGTTGTGTCTCAGGGTGCCGTTATCAGGCATCGGTCATCGTTACTCTTACATCGTTAGGTCAATTGCGCCGTGTTTCTGTCCTTTAAACATTCCAGCATTACAGGAGGGATGAAATACTTTCTCAGCTGAAACGTACAGCACTATTGGAGCCCAGCACAAAATAAATCAAGCACCCCCCCCCCCTTTCTTTTTTTTCTTCTGCCGGCCTGCATCCACCGGGACGTAATTGAAAACACATTTCTTGAACTCCTCGGGTGTTTTTTGAGATGCTGTCAAGGCCGCCTTTTGTGTTGTAGCTCTTAAGGGACTCAGACACAAGTCAGATCCATGCAGGATGAGTCAGGTCCATACTGTACATCTCCTGCTTCCTTACATCTTGTTTTTTTTTTCCTGAAATTTATTTTAGGTTCCTTATACATTTTTGTCTTACTTTAGATCATGAAAGTGTTTCTTTTACAAGTTTTCTATTTTTCTGTTCCATTCTGTGTTCCGTCACATCCAGGATTCAAGTCTAGTATTTAGTTTGATCTTTTCTTCTTCCTGTGATTATCGTCTGATAATGTTTTACAACTTTTACTTTAGTTACTTTAGTTATCTTAGTGATACTGAGTTACATTTTGTGTGTGTGTGTGTGTGAGAGAGGGGGGAAAAAAATATATATATATATAATAAAAATATAATAATAAAACTATATAATATATATATAATTTCTTTATTATTTTTTTAAATTTTTTATTTCAAGTTAATGCTAAGTAGGTTGCATTTTATTTTTCTTACCATTTGGTCAGAATTTTGCCTCACATCAAATGAAAGTTCTAAATGTAGACACATTGGTGTCCCTTGTCATTTTCTATTGTATATCATTCAGATCTTTAATTATTTAATTATTGTATATCATTTATATTTTTAATTATTCATTTTTAATAATACCAGTTGTTTGTTTTCTCTCGACCCTCAGACCTGTGATTGGTCAGGAGGTTAAAAAGTATTTGATGTGGAAAAATGTAAAAAACACCAGTTAGTTATGAGTTATTGAATTGAAGCCATTTGCAAGTTGGTGCATAAATGATTTAAAACACACAAACAATTGTTTTTAGATTATGAAACCTGTTAATTTTTTTTGTCCGTAAACCGCTATTATTCTAAATCGCATCTCTGATCCAAACTCTACCCAGCGGTCAGTGTGGAGCACGGCATGAAGGCGAGCGTTTCATTCTCTGTGTGATCGAACAAACATTCACGTTTTCATCTGGCTTCCATTTCTGCCTAATCCTGAAGCAGCACTCGCATGATTCCAGCTGCAGGACACGCCAAAGCTTCCTCGGCCCACATGAAAGAGCCTGCAATCCCTCACCGTCACACTGAGCCGCTCGTACCTCCTCTAACAAGCTCTTCAAGGCTTTAGCATCCTTACAGCCAACTCTCGCTCTCCCGCATGCATTTATATTATAAATGATAATTACCAAAGATTTGTTTTCTCGAGAGACAACAAAGAAGGTTATTGTTTTACGATCAGTTAAGTTTTATCATCTTTAAACAAAAGAAGAATGGATCATCGAGCAAGTAAACAAGAAACAAATAAGAAAGCGAGCGGGTAAATCAACAAGTGCGTATGTAAATAGGAAGTACTGAGTACTGGCAAAAATGCTTTTGCCGTTAAGTCGTTATTATAGTATGCAAGTTTCTTTTAATTTGTCCACAAAAAAAAAAAAACAATTTCCTGAAATAGCAGGTGAACGCCACATCGGATATTTCCGCCCAAAGCACCTCTCATGAATCTCCCATTCCTCTTGTTTATTTTCCTAACTCTCAGGCTTTTAAAACGCAGTCCAAACCACACTGGAGCCTACTCAATTAAACTGGAGCACTTTCGGGTTCCGGGTTGAACGCACTCGTGCACCTCTTTACCACTTAGATGTCACAGTGGTGCTTTAATTATTTCCTCCTCGGCTCGCGTGCTCAAAGAAAATTCCTGTCGCCTAATACGCTTTGTTTTTATTAGTAGGACGGTTGACTGACGTCGAGCGAAAGATGCCTGTGTCTGTGGTGGCAGACCGTGGAGGATGCACTGATGTCGGTTAAGCGCTGCCCGTCGCGCGTGCGTTTTGAGCACCTGTAGGAGGAGGAGCCTTGGGCTCGAGTTTGCGAGAAATATATAGAGCGTAGCGTCTCTGTGCAGTCTTTGAAAATTGTATTAATGACGCTGTGTAGCCGTGTGTATGCACGTTATTACAGAGATTCTATTGCTTCGGTGTTTCTGTAGTCGTAGGAATGCAAGGAAGAAGTCTGCAGTGTCAGCATTTGTAACAGTCCGAGCTAAAGCTTTAATTTTTTATTATTAATATCACTGCAGGTATTATTGTTATAAGACGAATAAACCCCAGGGAGGGTATTACCAGACATCTCAATTGTTTGTTTTTACACTAGTAATGCACAGATGTTATTGGCTTCACAAGATCTTGATTTGATTCATGAATTGATTCGGTTCAATTCTGAAACGATTCGAACGATTTGCTTTGTTCCTTGATTCAAGTTGCTTTTATATTCCGTATTAATATCAAACACATTTAAACACAAACACATTAAGATACAAGTGAATCAAAACGGAAGGCAGTCGCATACAGACCCTTTAATTACGTTATACAATGAATCGTTTCATCAACAGCCTTTCCATTGTATCGTTGCTGTAGATAAATAACACTGCAGCATTTACTGAAGAAAAATATTAATAAGGTTCATGAAATCCAGATCCACTATTGTAAATTCTACTAAACATTATGAAAAAACGAAATTATGGGAAACCAAATTGCTATTATTGTTATTAGAATTATTCGTTGTTATTTGTATAACATTTTTTTCTAATTTTAAGCCTGAAGAATACGGTGATTTTTTTTTTTTTTTTTTTGGTGCTGCTTTTTCTACCACCTCCTCCTTGAGGCCAGTAATAAGCAGTGCTCGACATGACCGCATCAGAGAGCTTCCAAGCAAGCACTTTGCAATATTTACTTTACAGCGTCACTTGATCTCCACTCCAGTCTGTGCATCTTTGAGAGTTTATGGGCTGTTTTTAAAGCGGGGCCAGGAAGAAGAGCCAAGCCTCACACTGGCAGCAGACAACCACTGACGCCTGCAATATCCCAGCACCCCTGGCTTCACCCGAGTCATGCCAGGTCCTATGTGCACCCCGTCTGCACCCACTCGCAACAGCGCAGCCATAAAATTCACCTAGCAGTAAAAACAGCCGAGACTTTAAGCATTCTAACAGTACAGAACCGAGTCGTGCGAAGATTCCCCATCTGCACATGCAAACGAAATCCTCACAAAGTTTTATTTATTTATTTATTTATTTTTATGAAGGCAGTTATAGCAGCTTAAAACATATATGCTTAACTATCTAATATATTTAAATAAACAAGCTGAAGTAGGCAAGATTGTTCCGTAAGTAAAATAAGTGTTCAAACAAATAAATAAAGGCGTAAATAAGAAAACATGTGCATGTGTAAATATGTAAGTAAATTAAATAGTATGTAGAAAAGTGAACAACTAAGTAAATAAGCACACGTGTAAACAGTAAATTACCAAGTAAAGAAACGCGTTCATGAAAATACATAAACAAGGATTTAGGTAGTTATTTAGGAAGTTATTTACCTGTCTGCTTATGTAAATCAGCAAATAAGTAAAGAAGTAGTCAAGTTAAAAAGCAGAGCATGGGTTCATCTATTGATAGATGTGCTCCATTCATTTCCCTCTGAAGCTTCATGCTTGGACACAGTAAAGAATGTAGCACTTAAACAAACAGGGCTTTAAACGGATTTGACTTTGATCGATCTGCGGGTGCTTTGTGAAGACTTTTTCCATGGCAGAAACACTTTACGGGGCAGCTTTTGGTCCAACATTGGGGCACATTTTCTCCTGATTACAGAAAGGAAATTTTGGGTTTCTAAAGGCCAAGTTGGAGTTTTCTGCTCACTGGGAACGCTGGTGCTTGAGAAGTTTCCCAAATTTTGAAGGAAGAAAGTTTAGACAAAGGTCACAGTACACTCCTCCAGCTGCTTATTGCCTCAGGTTTAGTCTGCAATGTGTGCGCTCGAAGCTCCTCACTGTTTTAATGCTGTGTAGTTTTCTGTATAATTGTATTTATTTATTTATTTATTTTTAATAGTTCTGTTTATACCTGGAGCCCCGCAATGCTGTATGAGTGAACAATCAGATCGTATATAAACCTATTATTTGCAACGCCACCACCATCAGAGCTGCCGTTCTAAAAAAAAAAAAAACCCAATCAACACCTTTATAACAAATGTGAAAAATAACACATTATTTATTTATTTATTTGATTTTCTTGTACAGAAATGGTCCAGTGTGAACAGTCCGCTCTTCCTCCCACTGATTCCCCCTCGCTCTCCCGGATTCACCGCCGTGGTTCTGACCTATGACCGCGTTGAGAGTCTCTTCAGGGTCATCACAGAGATCTCCAAAGTGCCCAGTCTGGCTAAGCTGCTGGTGGTGTGGAATAACCAGAATAAGAGTCCACCTGAAGGTTTGGATCGATTTTACATTTCATTCAATAAGTACACAAACAGTTTTGTAAACAAGGAAGTAGGAGAGTCAGCAAATGGGTGAATAAATCTGCATTTATGTATAAAGGTAAATAAGCAAAAGCACAAAGAGTTGCGTAAACCAGTAAACAAACAAATAGGTAACTAAATAAGTAGTTAATTAAGAAAGTAAGTAGGGATGTGACCAGGTATAAAAAGTTGTGATTAAATGATGCTATACATAATATGTTATAAACAAGTGGAGGTAAATAGGCAGGGCATCATCAGCAAGAAAGTACACAGGTAAGTAAATAAGTAACATTAATAGTAAAAGCTACAAACAGACAAACAAGCCCATGATTAAATTAGTATAAAAAAATTGCATGAGCAAATACATGGCTAGTCAGGTAAACAGGAAGCAGATCAACAAGTAGGTAAATAGCTAAATAACAATCAAATTACTAAACAAGTATGGAGTTCATTCATTCATCTTCTACCGCTATATCCGATCTTCCCTCGGGTCACGGGGAGTCTGTGTCTATCTCGGGCGTCTATGGGCATTAAGGCAGGATACACCCTGGATGGAATGCCAACCCATCACAGGACACACACACACACATTCATACACTAGGGACAATTTTCCAAGGTGCCAATCAGCCTACCGTGCATGTTTTTGGATCGGGAGGAAACCGGAGAACACGGAGAAAAAAACCCTGAGGCACGGGGAGAACATGCAAACTCCACACACACATGGCCGAGACGGGAATCAAACCCGGATCCTGGCGGTGTGAGGCGAACGTGCTAATCACTAAGCCAACGTGCCCCTCAAGTATGGAGTTAAATATGTAAAATAAGTAATATTTTATATACGGGTATATAAGCAAAAAGTTCAAATTCACGCAAGTGTATCAACATAAAAATAATAAAAGCATTAGAAAAGAAAATGATGTGAATTCTCCATAATAATATAGATGTTCATGACATATTTACTTTAATGAATTAATGTAAATTTAATCGGTCTAAAATAAAATAGATGAGTGTGATTATCATCAGTACACTTGTCGTTCGAGTTGCATCATGCACATACTTAAACAACAAACAATACAAACAAGCCAGTGCTAGTAGGCAAAGTCGTGTAACATCGAGACAAAGAATACATTTTTTCATATCACTTAGCCTGAATTTAATCAGATTTCGTTCCCTCGATATTCGAGCCATACCTCGAGCCAAAGCCAAACTGGTTTTCTGGCTCGTACTTAGATTGTAAATGAGAACTATTTTGGCCCCTGAGATGGTAAATATGTTTTGGAAAATAGGCCAGTGGAAAATATTTGAGTTCTTGGTCCTTTAAGTTGTGCATGTCTATAGACAACACCACTTTCTATTAGTCATATACCATTGTTTGTGTTATTGCAGTTTATCCACTATTGGCAGTTAAATAAAGAAAAATAATTGAAGTACTGCTATTTCAAATCCCCAAATCTTTATATTGCTGGACTTCATTGTCCGTTCTCAAATTGAAAGGCAGCTCTAAATGAGTGTTTCAAGTCCTGAAAGAGTACATTATAGTTTTAGTATCAAAGGAATTTTTTTTTTTGTTAGATCTGAATGTTATTTCCACTCAACTAATAATACAGTCGTTTCTTGTGTGTGTCATGTGGCAAAAATATTATATACATCACATTATATAATAAAGTTGAAGCTCATTTCTCTAAGTATATTCAAAGGGCTGGAATAGGTTCCGAATTTTTTTTTGTCCAGCATTATAAAACTTGTTAATATTAAAAAACAAACAAAAAAAGAATATGATTAAATTATGAAGATTAATGTAAGGGGTTCCGTGTGTTGAATTTGCATGCAGTATCTTTCGCCCGGACCTCTTCCTATGTGGTCCACAGAAATGCTATATACTATATATATAGAAATAGTGTAACATTAGGTGTTTACGCTTAAGCAATTATTTTGTCCAAAATAAAGAATCAAGAATTCTTTGAAAGAGGTGATTATAATCCACATTTTTTTCATATATATATATAAAATATTTTTAAAAAATCCTGGCTAACAAGATGAAAGTAAACATGTACCAGAATTGTATTAAAAGACGTGTATGGAGAAGAAAAGCGAAGGCTAATAATACAAAGCACATCTTTGACGGTTTGACCGCTGAGAGAAGCATCGTGATGAACTCTGAAGCTCCTAGAGCCGAGCGTTCTGCTTAGATTCATTCATTCATTCATCTTCTACCACTATATCCGATCTTCCCTCGGGTCACGAGGAGTCTGTGCCTATCTCGGGCGTCTATGGGCATTAAGGCAGGATACACCCTGGATGGAATGCCAACTCATCGCAGGACACACACACACACACACACACACACACACACATTCATATACTAGGGGCAATTTTCCAAGGTGCCAATCAACCTACCGTGCATGTTTTTGGACCGGGGAGGAAACCAGAGAATCCGAAGAAAAACCCCCTGAGGCACGGGGAGAACATGCAAACTCCACACACACATGGCCGAGACGGGAACCGAACCCGGTGCCTGGTGGTGTGAGGCGAACCTGCTAACCAGTAGACCACCGTGCCCCCTCAGATTCAGTCAAAAACTATATATAATGATCCAAGCCATCAACTAAAAGCAACCTAAGACATTTTTTTAAATAGCCCAGTCACCTGACAACACAACTGACCAATGAAACTGAGTGTGACTGCATTAGAAGACCTTGAACATCACCTCTGTAATAGAAACATGTACCAGAATTGTATTAAAAGAAGTGTATGGCGAAGGTTTCCGTGAGTTCCAGACTTTGCAAACTGTAAGGTGATATTAGCCTTTATTTATTAAAGTGGCCTCTCTCTCTCTCTCTCTCTCTCTCTCTCTCTCTCTAATAATAGGTCTTATCCAGGTGATTAGTTATGTGCCTGTTTATGGATCTTTGCACTAACTGCTGTTTCGGGGGGTGAAAAAAAAATTAATTATGCTTTCCACATCCATTTTAGTAATGTAATTCTTTTGAGGAATACTTTGAAGTGGACTAATGGGTGAGTGTTGCCTTTGATTAAAGGCGTCAGTGGAGCCAAGCAGGGGCTTTGTGACCAATTACGACTAATAAGGTCCTCTTTTACAGGTCAAAGCTGCAATCCAGGCTGAAATCTCTTTCTTTCTCCTCCTCGTGTATACTGTTAAATAATCACCTTTGTTTATGTAGAGGGATTTTGCAAGATGCTTTGTGTCTGTAATTTATTTATTTATTTTGGTAAAGTATAATGTATTCTGGAGGGGACTTTATTAACGGAGGTGACGTGTGAGTAATGTTTCTTTTCTGGAATCTGAAGGCCAGTAACCGTGTACAAAGCCGATTACAGTCCCCGAGAGGCGGTGATCTTTATTTATTTTATTTTATTTATTTATTTATTGTGAAATCATTCTTTGGAGAAATGATGTGTGAAGCATTTCAGCTTTTAGTTTATTCCCTAAACGTCTATACTTTACTAGACGAGAACGCACACGAGCGGCTGTGTAAAATCCGTATCGGTGCTCTCTCCAGAGTTTAATTACACACTCCCAGCGTGTTCTTCCTCCTCTCCCACCCCCACGTCGTAGTAAAGCAGGACCTTCTACCGTATCTTTATTAGGTGACGCGATACTCACGGTCCGTCTTCCTCGTGCCGTGGAACGCTCCCAAGATCTTACACAAGCGAAAAATACCGCGGCTTGTCTTTCTCACCCTGTGAAGAATGTCAGCGCGGTCGGATTCATATGTGCTCGTTGTATTTAGACATCTCTCTTTGACCTCTCCTGTTATTTCTCAAATGTAATATATATTAAACTGTCTTGTTTGTTTGTTTGTTTGTTATACTTCCCAACATAGAAACATTGTGGCCCAAGATCGCCGTTCCTCTAAAAGTGGTGCGCACCAAAGAAAACAAGCTCAGCAATCGCTTCTTTCCCTTTGACGAGATCGAGACGGAGGCGGTGCTGGCCATTGATGATGACATTATCATGCTGACCTCTGACGAGTTGCAGTTCGGATACGAGGTAACGACTGTAGATTTAGGATTTAGTATTGACACGCACTCTCACTACACGAAGAAAACCTAGTATAGTCACTGACTTGCGACCATTTCGATGAATCGGCGCGATTGAATGTTAATGTTACCTTTATTAGTGTTTATGTTTATCATGCTATGATCTCATTCCTCTTAAGTGTTATAAATATTGTCAGCGATTCTCTATAAAAAAACGCAAAAGTTGTTTGTTTAAGCATTCGTTTGTATCGTTTAGGTGTGGCGGGAATTCCCAGACAGGCTGGTGGGATATCCCGGCCGACTCCATTTATGGGACCACGAAATGGGGAAGTGGAAATACGAGTCAGAGTGGACCAACGAGGTGTCCATGGTGCTGACTGGTGCTGCATTTTATCACAAGGTACTCAAACGCCACCCAAACTTGTGTTCGCATTAGTAGCACGCCCATCAGAGTGCACAGCTGGATTTAATACTGCGCATCATATCACTTTACAAAAAGAACTGAATGTTTTTATGATCACATTTATATAAATCTTCACACAGTTGGAACTAAAAGCACAAATTAACATAAAAGCAGAGGCCAAATGTTGTGCTTTGTCTTACAAAGTTACCAAAGTTGGTATCTTGGTTCGTGATACCAAGATCATGTTGACAAAATCGATTAGAATTCAAAATAGAATTTGAATATATGTATATACATATACATATATGTTTGCTTTTGCAGTACTTTAATTACCTGTACACCTACAAGATGCCGGGAGACATAAAGAACTGGGTAGATGCTCATATGAACTGTGAGGATATTGCTATGAATTTCCTGGTGGCCAACATCACAGGGAAAGCTCCTATAAAGGTAAGAACATTTCATTTATCATTAAACTTCCATCGATGCACCATGAATTATATATATATATATATATATATATATATATATATCTTGAGATTTTCAGCACAAACACTTCTATACTTCAACACATACTGGCTTGTGTTGATGGGGTTTTTTTTTAGGTACATATTTTTGGACTGAAGTGCAAAAAAAGTTTTAAAATGCATACTTTTCTCTCCGTTTTGGCCTTCCGTCCACACCGAGGCGCATTTCATTCGAAGAAATCGCTCCAAAGCGGATACATTTGAAAAATGCAGCTTTTGTGTCACACCGTGAACCCAGAGGCTTTCCAAAAACTACGACGTATTTCCAGTTTGTAGGATTAGGATTCAGGATTGTAGGAGTAGGATTAGCTTTTCCGTAAACATCATACCTACTGAGTAATTTCTGAATATTTCGTATTAATTAGTGCATGAAGTCGTTTGCACATTTGTTAATTGTATTTTGTAAGGTAAACCTTAAACTGGATGTATTACTGTCTTATTCATTCATTTCATTATTTAACTTCATAATCATTTACCTACGTTTTAGAATTTAATACAAATAACAACTTGTAACACTTATATTCACATAATTACTCACTCAAAAAAAAACTATTTTTTTAAATACTGTGTTGGAAAATACTGCATTCATATCCTTTTATGAAGTCGGCGAGAGACAATATAGCAGATGTATTGGTGGTAACTGGTGTTTATACCATCTTATATAAATAGAAAATGATATTGTACATATTTCACAATGGTGTTCATTATTTAATTGTAACAGCATCATATATACACACATACACACACATACACACTTTTGATTAATATTGAAGATTTAAATACAGCAATGTAATATCTTTTTCACCTTTTGTTTCCATCATCAATTTTTTGGGGAATTTTTGACTTTAAAAATAACAGAACTGCTTATTACAAGGAGTTTTCTTTCCTATTTTTGTTATTCAGCATTAAAAAAGGCAGAAAAAAGCTCAGTCATTAATTCATGTAAAGGTAGAGGTGAGATTCAAAGGAACGCACTGATTGGTCCTCCTTCCCGTACAGGTGACACCTCGTAAGAAGTTTAAGTGCCCCGAGTGCACGGCGATAGACGGCCTGTCGTTGGACCAGACACACATGGTGGAGAGGTAAAGCATAAACACTGTATAGGACAGAGTCGAACCCTGGGAGCTTTCAGAACCTGGCATGGCTTCCTCCTGTATCTGAAACATATTGTGTATTCTCTCTCTCTCTCTCTCTCTCTCTCTCTCTCTCTCTCTCTCTCTCTCTCTTTCTCATCCTGCTCAACAATAGCCTCATTGTGGTGCTTCACAAGATACATGTGCATTTATCAGCCAAACACTGAGGAACCTCTCTGTCCAATTTCGAGGCTGTGTTTGCATGCCAAGCTCGAGTCTGATCAGCATCCCGACGTTCACGCTAAACCAGAGCTCCCCCGAAAAACACCGCCTCGCATTTCCCCAAATCGCTTTACAGAACCCGAGCTGACAAATCATTACACCGCCATGTATTAGGCTCTGTTTGAGTTCAGGAAATAAAGCAGAACCAGATCTATAATCCACACACTCTTTCTGTCAGAACCTTTAAATATCCAGTCGAATGTGTTTTTATATGAGATAAAAACTCCTTAATTATTTATCTGCTTAAAGAGAAATCCACATGTTAAACTCCTGACAGGTTCTAGATATTACAGCGACAATGATAAATGATATTGATATGACAATGATATTTGTTACCACTCGTCCATCAAAGGACCTTTATCCATTCATCCATGGAATGATTGCGGGGTTTTCATTTTCTAAATGAATTTTCTGCACTTTAATAACCCTGGATTATTAATAGTGAACTATTAAAGAACCATTAGAGAAATTTTAGTCAGGATAACTTTGTAAATATGTTATTGGTTTTCAAAATAATTAAAATATAAATTTAAAGTGTCAAGTATTCATTTAAAAGCTCTTATGACGATCAAAGAACGACCTTATTTTAAAAGACTGCTATATTTATTCATTCAAAATACCAATGAAAGAACCCTTGATTATTTGATGAACACTACATAATGCATTATAACCCTGCACCAAGAGATAAACGAGAAACAATAGACATGTTTATGATATTAAGAGGAAAATGATAAGCAATATTTATTTTTTAGGGATATTGTGATGGTTAATGTTTCTGCCCATTCTAAACAACTGGGGTCTACATATACAAATATATATTGATTTTTTAAATGAATATATATACATTTTTATTCTTTACCAATATTTTTTGTTTTCCTTTCGGCTCCCGCAGACGTCGCTAGGCTAAGGAAGTTAATTGCACTCAGTGACGTGCCACCTCTGTGTGAGTGACGGCTTTAGCACTTGAAAATGACCCAGTAGCCTGCGCTCCGCTCCAGGCCTGAACAAGTGCACGACCTTGGAAGTGAATAAAGAGTGTTACTAATAGAGTCTGGCTCCACAGACCACGCACCCCTTTGACTGGAGGCGCACTGGAGATTGATGGGGCCTTTCTGGTCACGCTTCTCGCTCTGAACATGTTTCCTGCCATAAAAGCCAGGCTTTGCACCGCTCCGGAAAAAAAAAATACCAGTGCTTTATCGAAGTCTGCCGTTTGTGCTCAGACTAGTATTAACTTCTTCACTAGTCCCTTTAAACGTCTCGTCAATGTGTAGTAGACTTGTAATTGTTTAGAATGGACAGAAACATTACGAGTTAATATATTCCTGAAGGAAAAAAAAACAATTATTGCTTATCGATTTCCTCTTAATATCATAAACATATCTGTTGTTTCTTATTTATATCTTGGTGTAGGGTTATAGTGCATTATGCAGTGTTTATCAGATTATCAAGGGTTCTTTTATTGGTATTTTGTGTGAATAAATAAAACGATCTTTAGCTTTTAAAATAAGGCATTGTGTAAATCTCATTTGATAGTCTTAACAGCTTTTAAATGAATACTTGAAACTCCCTGTGGTACCTGGTTAAGCATCTTTTCCCACAAAAGAAGCTTTAACGGCACCTTCGTTATCGTAGAACTTCTTTTGTAGTTCCTTTGTTTCGCCTGTGATCATTTCTTCCGACGTACAGGCGGCCATAAATTCTTGTCACGAGTTTTTATTGCGTCCCGCAGAGGTCCATTTAGATTTGAGTTGTCGACTCGATCTCGAGTCCTGCAGGGAAAATAAATATTTGATTTATTCTGACCTGTGCTGATATTCTGTTGTGCTTCTCAGAATCTTTGCGCAATTTTTGTTCGCCTTAAATTCTCTCTCTCTCTCTCTCTCTCTCTCTCTCTCTCTCTCTCTCTCTCTCTCTGTATGTGTGTGTGTGTATATATATATATATATATATAGAGATGGGTGGCGGTAGAAATGCTTACAATATCATTCTGTAAAGTTCCGACAACGGCAAGCTCATTTATTAAACTCATACATCCTGTCTGTCAGGTTTATATCAGCATAGACGTGGACTGGTGTATATCTAGTATATCAGTTAAAATGTATATCATTAAAAAATTTATTCTTTCTCTAAGCACTATTATTCCTTTGAATGTTCAAAAACAGCTTCCCGGAGGCTACGGTCAATATTAAGCATGATGCTCCCACCGCCAGTAGTTATTCAAGGAACTGAAGATATTACTGTGTGGAATGGAATAGACTTTATTTATCATATATACAATACAGCACAGTAAAAATCTTTCTTCTCATAACACAGATGGTTTGGAAGCTGGCGTCAGAGCGCAGGGTCAGCCATGATGGGTTAAGTTCCTTGTTCAAGGACCCAAGAGTGGCAGCTTGGTGATACCAGGGCTCGAACCCACGACCTTCCGATCAGTAGCCCATATATATATACGCTGCTATATGTTGGGATGCTGAAAAGATGGACACATTTAAAAAAGGGTGTTAATCGTGGGTTATTGATTGGAAGGTCATGATGCGCAATGTCTCACAATGTTTTATACCGACGATCTCTATTTCCTTTTCTCGCAGGTCTGAGTGCATAAACAAATTCGCGTCCGTGTTCGGCACCATGCCTCTGAAAGTAGTGGAGCACCGAGCCGATCCCGTTTTATACAAGGACGACTTTCCGGAGAAGCTCAAGAGTTTTCCCAACATCGGGAGTTTATGACCGGCCCACGTTCGCCTCGTAAGAATCACGTCACAGACACTCTAGGACTCATCGAGATTTGTCGAACCTTTTACAACGCGAGCGTTTCTTTGCGGCTAACGGCGGGACGGAATAAATGGCTGTATCAAGAGAACCAATATCTGGAGGGGGCGGGGTTGGGGGGCGGTCAGGATTGCATCAGTCAATAACACTGAAAATTAGGGTCCACTGATGAGCAGGGTCACATTTGACCTTAATATAAAGCCTAGAACGGTGGCATTTTATATGTTTTTATGAAAAAAACAAGGACGGGAGTTGGAGAGTTTTGAAGTATTATTGAGCATATTAAATTTCTCATTCATTATTACTCGCATTTTAATGTATTTTACTGTATTTAATGAATAATACGTAGTGCTTTTCAGTGCAACCTGGGTTTGAGGTTTGAGTATTAAATAAGGAGCTAAAGTTTGACATTTTAATTTGTTTTGAATTTTAAGAAGGTATTTAATGAATAATACGTAGTGACTTTTCAGTGCAACCTGGGTTTGAGGTTTGAGTATTAAATAAGGAGCTAAAGTTTGACATTTGTTTTGGTAAAGAACGGAATGACTCTCGACAGCTGATGCATCAATCATTGGAAAAAAGCTGATTCTTAATTCTACGACGACCCCTTAAAAACCCCTTTGTGTACCAACATAACTAAATGTTAAACTCCTGACATCACCATGGTATTAAAAAGCAAATGCTGAGCATTCATTAAGGTTTATGGCTAATTTAAAACCATTAATGGGTCCTAAAAATTCTACCCCGAACCCCCGATGGTAAAAAGGTTTCCAACAGAGTTTTAAAGAATCGTTTATTCTAGGAGTGTGTGTGTGGGGGGGGTGCGGGTGGGCTGAATAAGTGTGTGTTGCAAACTCCAGACTATTGCTGATTATTTTCTTCTTAGTATCAAGAACCTGTCAGCAGCGCAACATGCCGTTTTCGGGGCGGAGAAAAGGCTCCAGTACTTTATTATTAAGGAAGTAGTGTGTTGTTAGGGTTCCACACAGAACCTGTAAGAATTCTCCCCTGAAGGAAAAGCTAAAGAAAGTTCCTACAGTGTGTAGCACATGGCCTTGTTTCACAGCGTTTAACATCTGCGATGGAAAATTTCAGCATATCGCAGTCATAAGTTGAGAAATTTCAAATTGCTCAGAAATCAGGCGCTCAATGAAGCAACAACACGGGTTCGATCAAAAGTATAGGAACACTGGCTTTGTGGTATAATATTTAAAGATTAAACCCTGTACTGTGTTGTTTTTCTTTGTTTGTTTTTTTTTTTTAACTTGCGAGGTTTTGGATCAAATGTATATGTACAGAACACAGAGGTACCAAGGTTATTAGTAGCATTTTATTTAAAAAAAAAAAAAAAGTTCTTACATTAACATAAATCCTTTTTTTTTTTTTTTTCAACTGAAACTCATCCTATGAAATTTCATCCCCAGTTAATTTCACAATTCCTCAACTTGAGCACGATTTAGCTTCGTTCTCGTGATCCATTTGGAAAATGTACGCGAGATCGGCGACTCGTTCATCTTTACGAAAGGTGGAGGAGATGTTTAAATATTAAGCGTCGCTCACATAATGCAATTCTTTCATGTTGACTCTCTGCACCCCTGTAAATATCACCTTTATTCAAAGGTAGCATCTTGCAATGTGATATATAAGAAGTCTGTGAGGAGTTTTCTAAATATTCCTGTTATTTTTAAACACTAGAATAAATATCGGGTCACGCCTTTCGTCTCCACTGACGTTTCTAAACCTCTCAATTCCTTCGAAGGTTGTCGTTTTTAGTCGACCTGTTTATTAATAAAAGGCTTTCGTTGTTGTTTTCCAAATGACAATTTTCTGACGCGCGCCTAAGTGGCGTTGTGAAGTTAAAACTAAGCAGTGGTGTGTGTGTGTGTGTGTGTGAGTGTTGTGTGTTTTTATGGTTTCTGTTGTCTAGGGATGGAGCAGATGTCTGAGCTCTGTGAATGATTTAAGTGCAGGAGCCTGCATGTCTGAGATAAATGCATTTCATCTCTATGGGGAGTGAACTTGCGAAGAGAAATGTATTCCTGCTCTGCCTTTTTTTTTCTCCCTCTTTTTCCCTGACAGAGAAAGAGAAAATCTGGTAAGGAGGGGAGGGTTCTGCAACGACTTGGGTATTGGAAATGTCAGTGAATGACCAATTACGTAGCGAGAGCCAGATTGTCTGCAGCTCTTTCTGCTTTATGAAGTGTCTGTTATTTAGTCCGAGCGAGCGTTGGGAGTGTTGCAATTGCTTCAGGGTTTTAAACGGGTCTGCTTTACGAGAAGTGTGTGTGTGTGTGTGTGTATGTGTGTGTGTTTGAGAGAACACACTGAGAGAAGCGTTGTAATTTACTGTACATTGGTCATTGTTTCTCTAGTTACATATCATTCACTAATAATAATCCCGTTCAGTATTTTTGACAGTTGGAAACGAGTCCCCAGTGTCAGTAATAATGTAACGTTAAATTCAGGAGAAATCTCAAATGGAGAACAAAAAAAAAAGTGTGAGGCTGAGGTGAAATGCTGTTTATAGCGACTGGAACACAATTTTAGCTATACAGTTATAAACATAAAAATAAGCATTGCAAATTGCTGTTGTATAAGTGAAATAAAAACACTTACTAGGTAACGAAAAAACGAGAAGAAAAATGAGTTATTCTTAAGGAGGGGACTATAATAAGGAGTTACTTCAAGAACTAAGAGCAATTTTGGACCCTGTACTAAGATATGCTTGAGAAAATATGCCACGTTACAATGTCGACAAATTATTATTATTATTTTTAAGTGTTAAGAGCTTTTAAATGAATATACACTTTGTGTTAAGTGTGTGATTCCGTCTTTATCCACTGGTGAAAAGAAGTTTCTCTACTAAAAAAATAAAAGATTCTCTATGAGCGTTAACGGGACCTTCAACCACGACGGAAAGTGAAGTAACGTTAATTACCACCATTTCTCAGTAATAAATAATGAGAAGAATAAGGGGGTTTTTCAATGGGATCCTTAAGTTGTCCAATTACTGGATTTAATCTTGTCGTGAAACCAAACCAATTTTAACTGAAACCAAGAACCGTTTTGGACCCGGAACCAAGATATATGAACGTTATGGCACTTTATAATGCCAGCGATTTTTTTGTTGTTGAAAGTCTTAAGAGCTTTTAAATGAATATCTAAAACTCTTGGAAAAATGATCTGTGTTAAGCGTGTGATTCCATCTTTATCCACTAAATACTCCGTAAACTCTTTACAAGTTCTTTAAGGTTCGGATGAATTATTAGTTCCAAAAAAGGGGGGGGGGGAAAGATTCTCTACAAGCTTTAATGTTACCTTGAAAAGAACAACGTAAAGCAAAGTATCGTTATAAGGGGAAGAATAATAGGGTTTTTAAAGGGATCTTTAAGTTGTATAATTACTAGATTTAACTCTGACACCTCGTAATCTCCACTAAAACCTTCCAGAACCGTTTTTGGACCCGGTACCAAGATATTTTTGAGGAAATATGAATGTTATGCCATTTTATAATGTCTTAAGAGCTTTTAAACTAATTCTTGAAAATCTGTAGTACCTGTTTAAGCGTGTGATTCCAGCTTGATCCACTTATCAGCAGTGTTGGGGAGTAACTAGTTTCATGTATCGGTGTTACGTTAATTTAATTACACAATAATAGTAACAGGGGCGCGGTGGCTTAGTGGTTAGCACGTTCGCCTCACACCGCCAGGACTCTGGTTTAATTCCCGTCTCGGCCATGTGTGTGTGGAGTTTGCATGTTCTCCCCGTGCCTCAGGGGGTTTTTCTCCGGGTGTTTCTCCGGTTTCCGGTTTCCTCCCCCGGTCCAAAAACATGCATGGTAGGTTGATTGGCACCTTGGAAAATTGTACCTAGTGTATGAATGTGTGTGTGTGTGTGTCCTGTGATGGGTTGGAATTCCATCCAGGGTGTATCCTGCCTTAATGCCCAAAGATATAGCGGTAGAAGATGAATGAATGAATAATAGTAACATTAATTTGTTACATTTCCTGAGGAAAAAAAAACGTGTAATTAAATTACAGTTTACAGTACCCTTTTGAACAATGTCGCATGTCGAAAGAACCTCCCCCCCCCCCCCACCCCCCCCCCCTACACCCCCCCCCCCCCCCCCCCCCCCCCCCCCCCCCCCCCCCCCCCCCCCCCCCCCCCCCCCCCCCCCCCCCCCCCCCCCCCCCCCCCCCCCCACCCCCCCCCCCCCCCCCCCCCCCCCCCCCCCCCCCCCCCCCCCCCCCCCCCCCCCCCCCCCCCCCTAAAACAATTTGCTTCTGATATGTGAAAGATTTATGGACTCAGGATTTCATCAAGCGCCACCTAGTGGACGAATGAAAGTGGTTAAAAAGCACTCAAATGCGATCAGTTACTTTGCTAGCAGTTACTTTGCTATATATAAATATAAAGATACAAGCTTTAATTTTACCTCGAAAAGAACAACGGAAAGCGAAGTACCGTTAATAATCGCACAAATCGTTTCCACCAAGAACCGTTTTTGGACCCCTCGTACCAAGATATTACAACTTCAGCGATTATTTACACCACATGAGGCGTCGTAGTCCTTTTCTAGCATCACAAGGAACAGCACAATAACAAAAAAAAAGTATATTAATGTTAACAATAGTTTTTTTTTTTTATTGATCAGTATCTAAACGGAAAAAAGGAAACACGCACACTCACACACACACTAACACACGTTCAAAGCCTCAAACAAAACAAACGAGTGGAGCTCTCTTCCCCTACATTGGTTAGAATGTAATGTTCTTTTGTCTGGAAGACGGACAAACCCACACAGCTGCTTCTTCTTCTTCTTCTTTTCTCTGCTGGAACTCCATTAGTCCAATTTATTAGAGAATAGAAGAGGAATGGTGGTGCGTTAGAGAATGCATGCGATGATTTCACAAGCCAGAATCTTAAAATAGTCTTGAGTGGGAATTGTCCTGGGGCAAAACAAAAAAGAAAAGAAAGAAAGAAAAACCGGCTTCACATAAAACCAGTGGGAGCCTTGGACGGGTTTTGTTCAGAAACCATGTGATTTGTAGCTGACTCATGCGTCATTACGGTTGGGTAAGACGAGTTTGGGACGACTAGACGAGGGGAACAAACAATAAACGTTAATAATCAAGTACACCAAAAAAAAATCGTTGGCGCTCGATTATCAAGCGCTTATTAGTGATATCAAACCCGGGTCGGTTTATTACAAGCAAAACCTTTTTGTAAGTGCAATAACTTACGTTGCATATCTCTCACACACACACACATACACACAACATATATTTATATATATATATAGAATATCAGACAAAAGTAAATAATTAATTCAAAATGCCATACAATTAGCTTGAAGCTTTCTTTGGGAGGAGAACTTAAAAATGCATCACACCAAGAAAAACAAACAAACAAACAAAAAAAGAATAAATCACATTAGAATCCGTAAAACACAAACGCCAACCTCGCAGACATAATAATATTAAAATCCTTGCAAGGATAATTACAACAAATTAATTACATTTCCAATTCCTAAACAGCCAAACCAAACAAAAACAACAACAAAAAAATGAAATGAAAAACATTGTACATGCCCGCACACAAAAAAAGCATTATATTATTATTCTAGAACTTGGATATGCCTTCTTCAGTAGTATTAGAAGTGACAAGGGACGATGCAGAGATGGACTTTTTTTTTTTTCTTTCTTTCTTTCTTTCATTTTCAGTTAAATTTGACTATTTGTATGTATACACATGTATGTATACTCTATGTATACACAGTTGGGGGCGATGCTTCGCAGAACCTGCATTCGTATTTTTACAGCTAAAACTATCCCACAGCCATTTTTGTGACCTGAGGTTTTTTTTTTTTTTTTTTTCTTTTTTTTCGTGGCTAAGCTACGACAACCACCTAAAGCCAGTCATAAAATAATTCGCCAACCCGAGAACCCACGTCTCGGTCCTGTCACAGAATCCTGATCCGCAGTTGTTCGGGTGATAATTGAAGAAAAAAAAAAAAAAAAACGTTCATGAATGTCCAAGAGTGGACGGTTTGAGAGAGGGAGGGAGAGAGAGAGAGAGAGAGAGTGATGGGGGCCTTGGAGCAGTGTGCGACTTTGTGAAAGAGGAGCCCTGACAGCTGAGCACGAGCATGAGCGAGGCATGTTTGTTTTGCATTTACTCCGAACACAGCTGTGTGGAGCGTCCTTTCTTAGAACGCTGGAATACGATCTAGTCGCACTCGAAATTAACCCACAAAACAGGCGTTCTACTTTTGTACAGCGACCCAGTCGAAGTGTCGGGCGACGTCTGTATCTGTATAATAAGAAATGATGCACAGAATAACCTTTTTTAATTTTAAGGGGTAATGTAGGAAGTGATAGGGGAGACACCAAGCGAAGTGATGACCAACAACTACAGATTATTTTGTTGGCTTTCGAAGCCTTAAAGACCTTATAAGCTCTTTATAGAACCTTATGACAGCAGGAATGCCAAGTGCAAGAAGTACAACTATGCTGCTTTTGTAAAACTGACAGGTTATAGCTATGAAACAAAGAGCAAATGGTTCCATAAAGATTGTTTAAGGCATTATTTGACAATTATTAGTTGTTTTTTCTTTTAGCTATGGTTCTCTCCGGGAGTTTCTCGAATCGGACGTCAGAGAACTGTTTCCAAAGCGTTATAAATTCTATTTATGTTTCGCAATGGATTCCAAAAATGAACCTTTCACAATCCCGAGAAAACTTACAGAACCCAAGTGCACAAATGTTTTAGTTAAGTACCAAACTGCACTGAAAACCTCCGTGCTCTTCATATATATATATATATATATATATATATATATATATATATATATATATATATATATATATATATATAGTAATGTGCAAAAGTTTTAGGCAGGTGTGAAAAAATGCTGTAAACAAAGAATGCCTTCAGAAATATAAATAATGATTGTTTATTTTTCTCAATTTACAAAATGCAACATGAGCCAAAAATGGAAATGAAATCAATATTTGGTGTAAGTATGTTTATAAGAAGTAGAAGTAGTGTACGTGATGCACGCCCCCCCCACAGAGCCCTGATCTCAACATCATGGAGTGTGTGTGGGATTTACATGAAGAGACAGAAGGATGTGAGAACGTCTCCATCCACAGAAGATCTGTGTTTACTTCTCCAACATGGAACAAACAACCAGTCGAGTTCCTTCATAAACACTGTGTGTAAGTGTACCTAGAAGTATTACTGCTGTTTTGAAGGTAAAATGTGTTCACAACAAATATTGATTTGATTTCCATTTCTCTTTTCTTCATTCACTGCATTTCGTTCACTGATGAAAGTTAATAATTAACACTTCCATTTTGGAAAGCCTTCTTTGTTTACACCATTTTTTCATCGGTATATAATTAACGCGCTTATCGCTGAATACCGACACAAAATCTCTACAACCAAACTCCTATACGTAGTAGAACATCTGGCCAGTCGTGTGAAGGCGTGTATATAACTACACATAGGGACAGGACGCTCAAAAACCCACGATATTTACGCCACCAAAAGCTTGTCCATAGAGAGTCATTCAATTCACACTGATATCTCATTTGCGTTAATGGTGAAGCCACTTCGCGTCTTTCTGCTTAACATTGCGGCGGCCGATCGCGCCGTCTCTGTTTACGAACCCGATAAAACCTCATAGTGTTTAAACCAAAAAAAAAAACCCCTCCCAGGAAGATGACATAAACGTGGTTCTCATTTCTGAACTGCAAACGGTCTGTCTAAACACGTATCGGATTCCACCCCAAATTTAAAGCAGATTTGTTTTTACCTGATTTATATCAGGAATCCGGAAGAAAGAAAGAAAACAAAACGAAAATAAAATAAAAAACCCTAGAAAGGCTTAAAAAAAAAAAGCACCGGTGCTCCAAATGAATAGTATTTGCTTTTAACTCGTGATAAATAAAATTTCCAGTAAAAAAAAAAGGGACGGAACGCTGAAGATTTCTCATTTTCAGAGCGACGGCTGCCAAAGAAAATATTGAAGTAAGGATCATCCTTCAGCCTGCCTTTAAGTGTCTCTAACCATCCATATTGGATGGTAGGTACAGATGATGTATCCGATGTTTTTTCTGTCCCATTATATATGGTTTCTGCGTAACCTCCCAAACCACTGTCAAATTACACTCTTCCTTCATGCCGTCTCTAACGGCCCCCGTAATAAACTTTTATGCTTTGTTATTAAAGCGTGCGGAAATCCCAGACTCAACCACACCCCCCCCCCCCCCCCCCCCCCCCCCCCCCCCACCACCCCGCCGAGACGTGCGTTTTTTTTTGTCACTTCGGGTTAAATACCTTCCTCTGATGCTTTCTGGGAGATTTTGGATTGAGATGTCATTTATTTCGACATGACGTACGGCTTTATTCACCCGTCACGAACCTTCTCACCTGGGAGTTCCTGGAGACGGAAAAAGACCTTTTAAAAGCGTTTGCTAGCTCGGCACGGATAGGTTTTTTTTCCATAAAGATGCCGATGAAAGTTGTTTCCAATGGACGAATATTTTCCGAGATGTATGTATGGGAACTATTTTGAGCCCGAGGTTTTTGAGCCTTTTTTTTTTTTTTTTTTTTTTTTTTTAACCCATCATCCCCTATATTACTGTAGATAGTTTCGGGATTCGGTTCACTAAAGAAAATGTTTGGACGGATTGATTGTCAAATTACTTTCGTTTTGTACCCTGTATCCTTTCACCAGGATATTTGTTCTCGTTCGTTAGCATGTTAAGTGACGTGTAACGACGTTACGGCATTTGGTGACAAAATAAATGTGTTACAGCAGTTCGTGGCAGTTACTGAGGCAAAAAAAAAAACGTGTCATTAAATTACTTATGAAAATGTCACAAATAGGGTCACATCTGAACCATTCGTAAAATCGGCGCCTTAGACGACGACATGATCCTCAACTGAAACGCCATTTTGATTCGAATGATGACGATCTGCTGCTTCATTTTGGAAACATAGAACCCATTTGGAGCGTTAACTTAAAGCGCCACCTAGTGGACAAATAAAAGGAATCGAAAAGTAACTTTGCTTTTAGAAAGTAAAAAAAAAAAAGGAAATTTTGAATAGTAATCTGTAAATCTATTACGTTTCCGACGTAACCTCCCTCATCCCGTCGAAATCTTCTCGCGCTAATTCGACATTTTTCAGTCTGTCACGGCGACGCCATAAAAACGCCTCGACTCATGAGCTCGTTTTTAGAGCTCTACCGATTTACTGGGTCGAAAGTCAAACCGCGTAAATCCAATTCGCATGTACATTTTCACGCAGATTGTGTATTTGCTCTTCAGGGTCTTATGTGTCCGGGGTCGCTCTCTCACACCGTCGCGCACTGCGTACCGACAGCGTTTCTGCTCTGCAGGACTCGCTGTAGTAAAGCACATTTCAGAGCATTGTAGAACGACTTGTAAGTGTGAGACGGGTTCTTTTTGAATTTAATGTGTAATGTGATTTTAATTGTATGTTGTTGTTTTTTGTTGATTTTTTTTGGGGGGAGGGGGGGGGGGGGGGGGGGGGGGGGCGGAGATAGCTTTGCGTATAAAAAAACAGTACTATTCTCAGGCCTGTTTATGTTTCTGTACTCTTAAGAGCTCGGATTGATCGGATAAGTGCAGGAGTTGCTTTTAGATTTAGTTTGATGCTTTTAACCCAAGCTCTTTTTGTTTTTTTTGGGAAATGAATGAACAGTTCAATTTGGGTAAATTCTCATTGATCTCGTATTGTTCTCTCTTACCTTCACAGGTTTGTTTTTGTTTTTTTTTTAATATATATATATATATATATAAAACAATAATTTTCTGATCTCCGAGTCACCGTCTTTGTCTTTCGCCACACGTGGCATTGGTGGTTGCCCTGGCCTTCAACCACGTTCGTTTTTGTTGTTTTTTTGTTTCGTCCTCGTCACCTTCTCCTTTCTCGCACCGCGCTGTTAAAGAACACTACAAGCGGCCGCGGCGATGGGTCTCGGGGGCGGGGCGATCATGTGGCCCAGGAGATGGCTGCACTGTGCTCCTTGGCTTTCATGCGCAGAGAGGCAATGCTGGACGACTTGCGGTCAGGATCCATGTTCAGATCGTATCCGTTGATGCCGGGGCTCATGCCGGGACTCCCGAACAGACTTCCCATGTGACTTTGTCCCATGTGTCCTCCGGGACTGGGTACGCCCAGGAAGTCAGACACTCCGCTCGCAGCGTGGGGGTGAGGGGTCATGCAAGAAGTCACCGAGTCACACGGAACGACACAGCCTGGCACCGGGGACGCTCCGCTGCCGCCCCCGATCCATGAGGGATTCTGGATCTGTCGTGCAATGCAAAGAAAACACAAGTTTCTTAGTCGTCTGCAGTTATCGGGTCAATAATTATAAATATAAAAGTATAAAAACAAAAAAAAAAAACACGACAGGACTGTTTGTGGCACTACTTTCCAAAAGTGGAATAAATGGTGGTGTAGACTTTTCAAACTATAACACCATGACGAGAACCCTTTCTTTCGACTACCATTAGCTAAGCGATCTAGCTAACTACCACAGATTTCTACGTTTGATGGGAAAGTACGGAGAAAATCTCCAAACATTCGAGTTTTATGGGAAAGTGAAACCTCAACAGTGATCTATACCACTGTTATCAGCAGTGTTGGGAAGGTTACTTTGGAAATGTATTAGGTTACAGATTACAAATGACACTATTCCAAATTTTTTACCTTATAAAAGTAACTGATTCCACTTTCATTTGGCCACTAGGGGGCACTTTAAGTTAACATTCTACGAAAAAAAATTCTATTTTTCCTAAATGAAACTGCAGCAGATTTTCGTCATTCAAATCAACACTTCAGTTGTAAATCATGCCGTCGCCTAAAGCGCTGATTTTACGTGAAACGGTAACGCTGTTTGAAATCTTCAACATTGACTGTAATTGATTGCACATTTCTTTCTCAGTAACTGTAACGAATTACTGTTACATTATTTAGTAATTAAATTATGTAACACCATGACATGGTACTAGTAACTCCCTAACACTGGTTATCAGTGATATACATCATATACGTATCAGATTGACAATCTGTTTGGGTTCAGCGCTCGTTTGTACTTGTACTGTGTTTACTGAGTCGACATCAGCTCATACATCTTCACCCTGTATGACACGGGGTTCAATTTAAATTGTTGTCAAATAAAAATAAATACATTTTCGGCCCCTTTTGGCGAAATGAAACTCGCCACTTCTTCGTCTTTTATTGGAAGTAACCTGCCAACGGGGGGCAGTATTAACCTGCGCTAACAAGTCCTGCTAGAACTCTGCCTATGTTTGTTTTTTTTTTCCTCCCCCTTTTTTTTAAGTTTGCTAGAATGACCATCACTTTTTACACATTTTACACATTCTCATAACACCCCTACAGGCCCTGTGTGGAATCCGATTGTACGCTTGTGACCCGATTCGATTTGCTTTATTCGATTATTCGAGTAATTCGAATGCAGTGTTTGACTGAGCGTTCCATCATTCCTGCGCAAACTTATCTGCATTCACTTTATGAACGTCTCGTCTCTGGCGGAGAAGACCAAGAAGCATTTTTATCAGGCTCTTTGAGGTTCTCAGCCTCACTCAGATGAGGAATGTCTGCCTGTGCTTCTCTTCAACACCTAGCGTGACTCTGTGGATCTGTCTTTTCTGCTGAGAGGAGGAGCGTGGAGGGAAGTGAAAGGGCAGCGCTGTGTGTGTGTGTGTGTGTGTGTGTGTGTGTGTGTGTGAGTTGAATCAAGGGGATCTGAGGGAGGGCTGCAGCAGAGAGAGAGAGCGAGCGAGAGAGAGAGAGAGAGAGAGAGAGAGAGAGATGAAAGCCCTCTCAGGGAGATGCCCCAGATGTGCAACGGGCTGCATTCCACAGCTGCAGGCCTGCTCCCTGAAGAGCCTCCTCTGCTCTCCCACTCTCCTGCAGATTCACAATAAATCCAAGGGAATCTCTCGCTCTCCTACGAGGGCGTGTCTTGTTCTCAGATCCTGACCCGACTCCCGGGACACGAGAAAGCCTCTGACTGTTGTCCAGTCCCATGCGGCGTTTACTGCTGCTGCTGTTATTTATTCTGTATTCATGCGACGACACTTAGCTGAGTGAATAATAAGGACTCTACTAACAGGGGGGGGAATGGGGGGGGGGCTAATCAGTGACACAGTGAAGCTACAGCAATATTCCTTCTGCAATGTGATGGTGATAAATATATTTACAATTATTGGCGTTATACATATCAAGATCCTGGTTGTATGTTATAGGAGCTCGAAACTCCGTCAGAAAGATCGCTACCTCAGATTGTAATAATGCACAGACCCCGAACGTTAGTTAAACGTTAGTGAAAACTGCACCATGTCGTTAGGATATTAATATACGAGAAATGAGGAAAACTCGATGCTATTTTTCATATAGCTGAAGAATCAAAGGGCCAAAGCTGACGAACGTGAAATCCCAGTTGGTATAAGCGCAATAAAACACTGTGCGACGTGCGCTCTATGCCCGAGGCGGTTACCTGAGCGTAGTTTTCCGGCCGGGTGAGGAGCGGAAGTTCGTAGGCAGTGGAGAAGTGCGTTCGGACCTGCTGCATCTGTCCGAAACGTTCCCTCTTTCTCCACTTGGCTCTCCGGTTCTGGAACCATACCTGCAGGACACAGTGGGTTTTTTAAAGATTTTTTTTTATTCATGTTTGTTTGTTTGTTTATTTATTGATTTGTCATGATGGAATCGTTTCCCGCTACGATCCCGAACGGTCAAAGTTCGTCTGGTTTCAAAACGCTCGGTCAGAAATTCCTCTCGGCTGCCGCCGTCTACTTTTTCAGCATCTCTTCTCGGAAGAATAGTTCAGTGAGACCTGCACGGTGTTTGATGTTACGGAAGATGACGGATTGCGAAGGCCTCCTCTGAGGCCTCAACCACCCCCTTACACCCCCCCCCTCTATCAGAGCCGTCAGTAACAGCAGGAGGTAGAGAGGGGAGTGCAGGAACCCACCAGGGCCAGGGGTCTCAGAGAGCCATGTCACTCCTCCACCTTCCCTCATGACTGGAAGAATGTGTTAGAAAAAAAAAAAAAAAAATGACTTGAGTAATAAATGTTTAGTGACGTGAGGTGTTTTTTTTTTTTTTTTTTTTTTTTTTTTCCTTTTCTGACTTTTGCGCCGAAATTGTTGTCGTTTGTCTAGCAATATCTAATATTTATGCAATTAATTATCAGGCGGCACTTTTTCTTTTTTTTGTATCATTTTTGTAAAATGTTTTGTATAATAATATTTGCATCTTTTTTTTTTATTTCTTACTATATATATATATATATATATATATATATATATATATATATATATATATATATATATAATATATATTTAAATTGAGAATGGAAGCCTCCGCTTTTAAAGACATACTTTTTGTCTCTTGAGTCTTTTACTAATCCTGACTTTCTCCGACACAAGCGTTTATTTAGAGTTTCGTCTCAATGCGGGAAAAATCTTCTGTGATGACTGGTCCACCGACACGCGCGTTTCGTTTCTCCTCCACACGTGCGTGCAACTGCAACTCAAGCCGCATGCAATTAAGAAACGAGAGCAAAAGAAGGGAAGCCATTCTTCTAATTCCTCAGTGGCTATAGACAATCAAAGAGGGGGAAAAAACGGAGAGAAGGAAGATCCTTAATACAGACAATGTGGAGAGAATTTCACATCCCTCACATCCTAAAAACAAAATGTTAGCAGATTCTGCATCTACCCCATTACCAACCCCCTCCCCCCCCCCCCTTTTTTTTTTTTTTTGCTTTTTTACCCCCTCACCCCTTTTCTTTTGTGCTTAGACTAGCATTGCATAGCACAGCGGCCCTATGACAAAAGTGTACCATAATTACCTCTGACAAGTGATCCTAAAAGCGTTGTTTATGAGAGCATTATTATGTTTAAACTACCATCAAAGGCAAGCAGAGAAAGCGATCTATCTAAATACAGACCGAGTCTCAGATGGGTTTAAGTCTGGCATTTTCCACTGCGGCCAAAACGGGGAGACGTCATCTCGCTATCTGCTCTGTGCGAAACCTGAGCGCGCTGCCACTCTGATTGCACTTTATCATGTCAGGCCTCCGACTTAAGTCCTTTTAGAGTTTCTTACTGGATTATTTACACAGATTGAACAATAATCAAACTTCATAATTAACAAACTAATTTGTATATATATATATATATATATATATATATATATATATATATATATATATATACACACACACACATACACATACACACACACACACACACACACACACACACACACACACATACATATATATATATATATATATATATTATAGTTAATACCCATTTGCTGTTATTATAACCTCCTATCTCCTGGGAAGATGCTTTATTACATTATGAAGTGTGTTATGTAGTGTCATTCAGCCACAAGTGTGTAAGTAAAGTCATGTAGGGTTCGGAGGCCTGAAGTGCAGTCAGTGTTTCAATTCATCCCAAAGCTGTTGTATAGGTTTGATGTCAGGTCTCCAGAGCAGGCCACTCGAGATCCTTTACTCCGTGCCAGACTTCATATCTTCATGGCGCTGGCTTTGTACACAGGAGCATCGTCATGCTGTTTTACCGTCACAAGAAGGTCAAAAAGAAATGATACCAAAATCCTGCTATATAATCCTGCGCCTTTATCAGGGTGGAAATAATAGATTTTTGGCACAACCACAAAAAGTCCAAACACTTCTGTGAATTAGTGAACAAGCATCAAATCTCTGATTATGAGCAAGAAAAACTTTTTTTTAATTTTTTTTACAATTGCTAACTTTCATCATTAAAAGCAAGTCCTAATATGATATACGGCACCATTTTCTTGTTTAATAAGTCACCGTATCAATTTTCTGCACGTTCTGCACATTTTTAGCATGTTCGCCTCACACCGCCAGGGTTCGGGTTCGATTCCCGTCTCGGCCATGTGTGAGTGGAGTTTGTGCATGTTCTCCCCGTGCCTCAGGGGGTTTTTTTTTTCTCCGGGTTCTCTGGTTTCCTCCCCGGTCCAAAAACATGCACGGTAGGTTGATTGGCACCTTGGAAAATTGTCCCTAGTTTATCAATGTGTGTGTGTGTGATGGGTTGGCATTCCATCCAGGGTGTATCCTGCCTTAATGCCCATAGACGCCTGAGATAGGCACAGACTCCCCGTGACCCGAGGGAAGATCGGATAAAGCGGTAGAAAATGAATGAACACTTTTCTGCAAGAGCCCTTATTGCCTTCATTATCATTCTTACGTGATTTCTTTCTTTAACTTGACGACGAGACGACGAGAACCGTCACCCACGCCGTCACACTTTGTCATTAATTATTTTGTGTTGACATGTCAATCTTGGCAATTTTGTTGGAAAAAAGTTTGAATCGTGTATTTAACGTAGTGTTTAACGTTTTTTAATCGCCGGTTCGTTTAGTACGCTTCCTCGTGTTTATTTGTTTCAGTCGTGACCGAATCATTGACGGGCGTGATGAAGTGTGTGAAACGTAGTGTGCAGCAGGGGAAAAAAAAAAAGTCTCGTTTTCTTCCTGTCCTCCGCTCGGCTTTTTTTTTTTTTTATCTTCGCTCTTCACTTGGGGAAATTGAGAAAAGGCGAGATGGGAGAGTTTCAAACCCGAGCTTGTTTTCATTTTATGTTTAATTTCCTGACGCCTAAGCCCTCCGGCTTTCCGATGCCGCTCCTCCAACCCCCGAGAGGCGTGCCGACGAGAAAAGGTGGACGTATTCCCTCGCTCCTCTGCTCTTCTCTTTCTGAACTCGAAGACGGCGGCCAATGCAGAGGCGTGTAGAGTTTCAACTCTCAGCGAAAGAAAAAAAAAAAAAAAGAAAGGGCCCGCTTGTGTACCACAGAGACTGAGAGGCCAAAGCTCTGAGGGAGGATTGCTAGAGAGCAGAGTTCACGTTAAAAATGTCCACTCTTTTCCTGTCTCTGTCCCATGGACTTTCCTCTGTGTACTTCTTTTTTTCTTTTTTTTTCTTTTTTCAAAACAGGAGGAAAAAACTATTATTATTTGTGTGTGTGTGTGTGTGTGTGTGTTTAGCACGCGTGGTAAAAAGGCGCAGTAATTGGTAAAGACGTTGACAGCTAAAGCCACTTAGACGCTTATTACGGAGCTTTATTTATGTTCTAGCGCTGGAGGAGAGCGAACAGAAACACTAAACTCGGCCCATCGGAAAAAGAGGGGAAAGATCAGCTTTGAAGTCACGAGCAGCTTTGAGGATTGATTGTCTGGTTCTGCTGTCACTCAACTTCACCTTTTCTTTCTTTTTGTTTAAGGGGGGGGGAAGAAAAAAAAAACGTGTGCAAAACGTAACAGCCAATATATATATCGCTCTTTGGGTTCAAGATCATAATCATAATGAACGATGTTGTACGGACGTAACGCGCCGCTAATAGCAAATGAACTTAGTTTTCACGCTGCTGCGTTTCTTTGGCACGGCATTCTTTTTCCATTCGGAATAATCCTGTCGCATGAAACCAGGAGGGGGGGGGTGCGGGGGTGGTTGTCCAGACGAGGCGTGGGATATCAAAGCGCTTAACCTTTGACCTCGGGCATCTAGCTAACCTTGGGTTCGATAGCCGGTACGAAGGAGGCGCAGCGAAAACACATTCGGAGGTATTGAACATGCATTTGTTGTGCAGCTTTGGAACGGGAGCAAAACGCGTATTTATATTTACAGAATGCTATTTGTGTCATTATTGTGCATATTTGCATGTTTTTTTTTTGTTTGTTTGATAAACGGACTAAAAGTAGATCTGCGTTTTCTTTTTTTTTTTTTTATTATTTATTTTATTTATTATTTTTATTACGACGTGAGGTTGAAGGTTACAAGTAAACTTCGGCACATCCAAAGCCTCCAGTGAAGTTCTCTCGCCCGGCCCTGATGGGAGGGAGGGACACATTCTTTCACTGAGCAGGACATTAATGAAAAACAAACAGTTTAAATCCCGAGCTTCTTAGTAAAGCGTGCATGTGTCGTCGGGGTAAAGTGTGTGTCGCTCACTGCTGGAATGCAAGCCGTGGTCGTGGAAGGATTATATGCAAATATGAAGAGAGAGAGAGAAGGGTCACAGGTTCGGGGTTTTTCCAAACCCAGATATGTTGTATTTCAGAGGTTCTGGTGAAGGTCATGGGTGAAACCTGACACTGAGCGTCATGTACACGTCGTCCTTTCTTCTTTTTTTTTCTTCTCCCTTTGCTTTTTAAATCGAATAGATTACAGATTACAAATGACTCTATTTGAAATGTAATAAGTAGCGTCAATGACTTTATACAAGTAAAGATTCCATTGGATTACATGTTGATTACCTTCATTTGTCTACTATGTGGTACGTAATGTAATTAACATTGTAAAAAAATAAAAATAAATAAATAATACAAACCCTCGGAAAAAGTAGGTTATATTTTTCAACGTTGACAGTAGCGCACAGTAGGGGTCGGGGGTTTCATCTATTTTTTTAATGTAAATTATTATTATTTATTTATTTATTTATTTTCCCCCCCTCACTGGTCCTCTGCAAACGGGTACGGTGGCTTAGTATTTCAGAACGTTAGCACGTTCGCCTCACACCGCCAGGGTCCGGGTTCGATTATCGCCTCGGCCATGTGTGTGTGGAGTTTGCATGTTCTCTCCGTACCTCAGGGGGTTTTTCTCCGGGTTCTCCGGTTTCCTCCCGGTCCAAAAACATGCACGGTAGGTTGATTGGCACCTTGGAAAATTGGGTTGGCATTCCATCCAGGGTGTATCCTGCCTTAATGCCCATAGATGCCTGAGATAGGCACAGGCTCCCCGTGACCCGAGGGAAGATCGGATAAAGCGGTAGAAGATGAATGAATGGTTCTCTACATTACTGTGAATTTCAAGCATTTAAGAACTATGCTGAGCGTTACACTTGTCAACCCGAAGCAAATTGAAAGACATATTTTGGTATAAATGTTTGCGAGGGTTCAATGGCACAGCAAGTCATAATTACTAGTTGAAGTGTTAAAAATATATAATGTCCGAGCAAAGAAAATTATTACAATGAATGCAAAAGTTTCCACACACGTAATATAAATTTCATTCAACGTTGTTCCACACACTGAGATCAGTCATAATGATGCAAACTGGGTAGCAGTGAATTATTCTGGTTGAGCGTAAAAAGGCTTCGACACGATAATTTTTGAAATTAGTTCATTTAGCAGACGCACTTATTTTGTATGATGATGTACAAAAGTACCTTGAATCATTTCATTCATTCATTCATCTTCTAGCGTTTTATCCGATCTTCCCTCGGGTCACGGGGAGCCTGTGCCTATCTAAGGCGTCTATGGGCATTAAGGCAGGATACACCCTGGATGGAATGCCAACTCATCACAGGACACACACACTCGCATTCACACACACATTCATATACTAGGGACAATTTTCCAAGGTGCCAATCAACCTACCGTGCATGTTTTTGGACCGGGAGGAAACCGGAGAACCCGGAGAAAAACCCCCTGAGGCACGGGGAGAACATGCAACTCACACACACATGGCCAAGACGGGAATCGAACCCGGACCCTGGCAGTGTGAGGCGAACGTGCTAACCACTAAGCCACCGTGCCCCTTCCCTTGAATCATCTGTCAGTGAATTCAATGTGATAAAATTCATCGTGATCATATTTCTAAACACAGAAACGCACCTTATTGGTTGTTTTTGATTCAGTAAATGATTAGAATGTAATTGAATTTTGAATTACATCCTTAATATGCAAAAATAAATAAATAAATGTGTCACGTAGGTCAGGGGTCTTAAAGTCCGTTCCTGGATGGCCGCAGCCTTGCAGTGTTTTGTTCCAACCCTGCTCTATCATACATACCATGTAGTTTTCAAATAAGCCTTAATGACCTGTCCTTCTGGAACTTGTCTAGGTGATGTTTATTTATGAGCGATCACAAAGAGGCTGAGGATGACCTTAATGTGAATCTATGTATTTATTTATTTATTTTTACCTGAACTCGAGCCTCGGTGAGGTCTGTCCTAAGTGCCAGCTGCTCTCGAGCGTACACGTCCGGGTAGTGTGTCTTCTGGAAGACTTTCTCCAGCTCTTCCAGCTGATAGCTCGTGAAGGTGGTGCGATTACGTCTCTTCTTGCCTTTGTTGCTCTCTCCCTCGCCTTTGTCCAGCGGGGAGGAGAGATCGGAGCTGGGTCTCTCCTGGGAAACCTTGGCTCCTGGATCCTTCATGCTGAGGTAGCTACCATCCATTCCCGTCGGGTCAGTGTTCGTCGGCAGCTCTGATTCAGTCAGCCCCGTGGTGTCTTTACCTGGTGGGTTACAATGGTGCAAATGTCAATTCAAACGTCAAATAGAAAGCTTTGTTTTTGTTTAATAGATTAATTGTTTATTTATAACATTTGGTATGTATATATGTATTTGATATATATATATATATATATATATATATATATATATATATATATATATATATATATATATATATATATATATATATATATATGAACGTCCTTCAGTGGTTGAGGCATTGGCCTTTGGACCAGAAGATCGAATGATTGCAAGTTCAAATCCCATAGTAACTTACAACTGAGCAACTGAGGGTTAAGGGCCTTGCCTAAGGGCCCACTTATGGCAGCTTGGTGGTGGTGGTGGGATTTGAACTTGCAATCTTTCGATCTTCTGGTCCAAAGGCCAATGCCTCAACCACTGAAGGCTGTTCATTTCAACTATATATATATTATTCATTCATTCATTCATTCATCTTCTACCGCTTTATCCGATATTCCTCTCGGGTCACGTGGAGTCTGTGCCTATCTCAGGTGTCTATGGGCATTAAGGCAGGATACACCCTGGATGGAATGCCAACCCATCTCAGGGCGACATACACACTCACACAATCACACACACACACATTCATACACTAGGGACAATTTTCCAAGGTGCCAATCAACCTACTGTGCATGTTTTTGGACCGGGAAGGGGGGGGGAAACCGGAGAACCCGGAAAAAACCCCCTGAGGCACGGGGAGAGAACATGCAAACTCATCACACACACACACACACTTGGCCAAGACGGGAAATCGAACCCGGACACTGGCGGTGTGAGGCGAACGTGCATATATTTACATACATACATACATCCATCCATATATATCAAATATATATATATGTATTAAGCATTTTATATATATATATATATATATATATATAATTTTACATTCTCATGGGAACGACTGATCAATAAACCTTGATTAGATCAATTCAGCTTTGCTTTATTTATTATTTACTCTTTTATGTATTTTGTACTAGAAGGTGAAATTGCACCCAATTGAAAGGTGTGTGTTTCATACAGGATAACATCTGCGATGTTGTTGGACCGGGGGGGAAGCAGTTCTTTGTGTATTTCTGTATCGTGTATGTATTTGATAAGTAGATGGATGGACTTCCATGTCAGTAAATTATCTGAGTAACCGCACATCGCTAGATGTAAATGTGAAAATGGGAGCGATGCTGCGTGCGTTTGGCGGTGCGTGTTTCAGCCGCTTGCAATTCCCGCTTGCACGTCGTCCCACTGGCGAATAAAACCAATCGATTTTGATCCGTCGCCTCGGAGAACCGCCCAGAGTTCCTTTTGGCCGTTTGTACGCATGGAGCCGCAGTGTTGGTGTCAGGCCTTTGGCTTTGTGTAATATTTAAACATGTCTGACTTGCTCCACTTACGACTGCCAGTCTCAGCTCGTAAATCAAGCGCTCATATGAAACAGATACGCAGAAACAGATGTAATTGCAGCCCGATCGAAAATTGCAGGTTCTAGAGCTGGATTCGTCTCAGCAGCCTCGTGCGAGCTTGTTTTTTTTTGCACGTGATCTACTGTAGCACCAGGCCGGTCATGACGCCAAACTGACCCGGCCATGAGATTGGTCATTTTCTACATCGGGCCACTGGAAGTGCATATCAGCCCAGCTGTGAAACCTCAGTCTGTCAGTCAGAAATTGTCAGTCAGAGCGTGTAGCTCAGTGGTTTAAGGCGCTGGTGCTACTGGGGGGGTTTGAGCCACGGTATCACCAAGCTGCCACCCTTGAACAAGGCCCTTAACCCTCTGTTCTCCAGCCGTATCATGGCTGACCATGCAAACAAGCTGGGATATGTGAAGAAAGATTTTCACTGTGCCGTAATGTATAGGTGACAAATAAAGGCTAATAAAGACTCTTACAGGACTCGTTAGTAGCGATCCTACAGGTTTCAGAGCTTCCGTCAGAGCTCCTTAGAAGAAACGGAGCTGTAAATAAATGTGTGTGATGCAATCTGCCAAGAAATCATTTATTGACATTCTGAAAATCGGCAAAAATACGCCCTGATCGTTCACGGACTCTTTCACGCCCTCCTCCGTTTATGAACTCACTGACTCAGCTGACTGAAACATTCATTCACTCACTAATTGTTTTACAGAGTGCCTCGGTTTTTTTCTGACTCACTCACTAAATGTTCAGACCCACTGACTTACTCCTTCACTAACTCGTACACTCATTCATACATTCACTGACTGACTCACTGACTCAATGAGCCACTTTCAGACCATCTCTCTCTCTCTCTCACATACATACTAACTTTCCTCACTCTCTGACTCGAGTAAAGCTAGTTTTACCCAATAATTTCTTTTTTTTCCCTCCCTAAATTTCTCATTAATTCACATGTAAGAGTAATATGTATATTTGTGATTTTATTAATACATTATTATATGTCCATTGGATTTCTTTTTTGGACGGCTGAAGCATTTATACCGTGTTCTTGTTGTAAAATCAATAACAAAAGAAAAAGAATTTCGGGTGATGAGTCGGAGGGATGAGGAATGCTAACATTTAGCATCTATCTTCCTTTTCCCTTAATCTCTATACTGACGCGTCCAAACTTTCTGTTCTACATATGTTCCTGTTCCACTATTTCTTACTATAAAGCAATCCTGTGATTTGACAGGTTAAATATACAAAAGCCAGATTATGGGAAATAGAGCCGAGGGTCTCAAAATGCGCATTTTCCAACGTGCGCGTTAACGCGTTTAAAACGCCATTCCTGTCGCTATGTGATTGGTTCTGGTATTGTCTTTAGAATGAAGCGTGTACATGCGATTTATTTATTTATTTTATAATTTTTTTTAAAGCTAATATAGTCGCTTAATGTTGAGATCATTTTATCATATAACCAGTGTTGGGAAGGTTACTTTGGAAATGTATTTATATATATATATATATATATATATATATATATATATATATATATATATATATATATATATATATATATATACATATAATAAAAAATAAGGAAATGTAATAGATTACAGATTACAAATTACCCTATTCAAAATGTAATAAGAAGTATAATTTTTCAATTTCTTTATAAAAGTAAAGTAACTGATTATATTTGATTACTTATTGATTACTTTCATATGTCCACTGGTGACACAAAAAAGTGGGATATATTTTCGAAACTGACCTGCTTCAGAGTCAAATTGTTGATATGGGGGGAAGGTGTGTTAAACGGTGGACTTTGGAATTTGTAATTTTCAAGATTTTCAACATAACAGTCATTTAATGACGTTTTTTCGCAGTAACTGTAACGGATTACTGTTACTTTTATTTTGTAACTAAATTACGTAACGTCGTTACATGTAACTAGTAACTCCCCAATACTGGGTATAACGTTACTGATTTTCCAATGTAACCTTGGAATAGTGAGTATTTTGGTTTCTCCGGCGCCTAGCAACAACATTTTCATGACTTTTTCTACTTTTTACAGGCAACAACTAAATTATAGTAAATTATAGAATTATCGCAACGCATCGAGCGAATCTTTTATTATGATTTATTTTTTCCGGGGACGCGCTACTAAATCATCTCTTTAAAAGCCACCATTCTCAGATGAATAGAATTCAGTCCTTGTTTAATTATTTATTTATTTTTATTTAGCATAGCAATAGCATTTCCTAAGATTTATCGTCGGTTCAGGGAACATAAACCAGAACGCTGAAAAAACCCGTCAGCGTCAATAACAATGACACGAAGCACGGCATTTCGTAACACGCCTGCTGTTCACTACCTGACTCGCCTCGTTTCGGATAAACGCTCGACCACTTGTTGGCGTAAACATTCAGCGATGTGAATAAATGCTCCCCGAGGATCCGCCGTTGGCCCTGCTCGTATTCGAGACCCCCGTTAGCGCTTTTCCCTCTGGTCACTGTGGCCTCTGCGTCCTGACAGACATGGAGCCTGGGCTCCGGGGGGAAACATAATGGCTCCCATATTGCCTCCTGCTCAGGACTGACACATCCTGTTAAGCGGAAAAAATAGAGTGAGCGTAAATATTTTCGGATTTTGCTTTGAGATACCGCGCACTGCTCGGACCGTCGGCCTGGTCTCGCTCGCTGCGGTGCCCCGGCGATCAAAGGGACTCTCTGATACCTCGTGTCGTCCGGGCCTTCGGGTATATGCTCGTTAGAACTTGGGGTTGAAGTTTTTTTCCCCCGTCGCTTTTCGAGAGCAGCCCCTCGGAAGTTCCTCCATCTGGCCTTGTAACACGACCTCCGCATGAAACCTCACTGCAAATCGCTTGTGTTAGAATGGTGAAGGTTTGGAGACGAGTGCGGTTGAGCAGTATCGTTATAAAACCAAAAAAAATAAAAACAGGGCATGTGGGCACGGCATTTAGCTGCCGACAAGCCATTGGGCTTAAAAAGCAAATGGCGTCTGCGGAGGTCATTGTATGTCTGTTTCCCCCCGAAACCCCAAATCCCTGTCTGCTTTCACAAATGACACGAAACAGGCGAAAAATGCTTTGTCCTGTAATTCCTCAGCTTTCTAAACGTATATTGGAATAAACAGACGTAATCTCTTCTCTTTGCGATTAAAGCGTGCGCAAACGAAACGCAACCTTGGAACATTTTCGCTGGAAAACAATCAGCGAGAAAAGTCTGGTCGGGATTATTGTCGAGTCCTGAACCCCAGCTATGATGTCGCGACATACCGCATGTATCGTGGAATATGCCCCCCCCCCTCCCTCCCCTCTCAACCCCAACCAGAGCTAGTTAGGTCCATATCGGAATACTGATTTTCTCATTGAGTTTATGTTTGATCCGTTTTTGATGTCCCCCCCCCAAAATAGGGCTACAAATCTAGAGTTCATGAGCAGGTTAGAAGAGGCTGAAGTTCAGCTCCAGGACTAATTGGCTGTTTAACCTGAGTGTATTCACACCTGCTCCGCTTTGCTTGTAAATCTAGTTTTACAGTATCTATCGCTCGCCCTACTTTTGCTGTGGAAGCTGTGCTGAAATCGGCCGTCATCCGATACGTCTAATAAACGAGCGCAGGAGAAAGTCAGCCTTTTATAGATTCCGTAAAGGCACGCGTGAAGGCTTCAGACGGTCCGCTCCGCTCCAGACACGGGCGCACCTTTGCGCCGGCGACACGAGATGCCAGAGGCTCCCGAGCCCCCGTAAGATGTCAGTCGCCGACCCTTTAGTTAATCAGGGTCATATCTTTACAAGGGGCAGCGATTTATTCCCAGTCGAAAATGGGGGAATACATCAAAGTGTAATTTAACTGGCTGTAAAGCGGCAGGGCATCTCCCATGCTTTTTAGGCAATCTGATGGGCAAGGTCAGCCACCAGGCAAATAAAAAGCAACACTATAAATTAGGCACCCTAGGGTTTTCTTAGGGTTAATGGCAAGATATATATATGTGTGTGTGTGTGTGTGTGTGTGTGTGTATATGTGTATGTGTATGTATATGATATATGTGTGTGTGTGTATATATATATATATATATATATATATATATATATATATATATATATATATATATATATATATATAAATATATATATATATCAGCATTTAAATCTTATTAAGGCCGTATTTAATACAAAGTGAAGCGAAAAGGTGGTTCAGTTTGTTTTGCTCTGGATTCGTTTGTGTCTCGAGTTGGATTTCTGTTCAAGGCAATATGAAACGGATTATCACACTTTGGTAAATCTGAAGTCTTTTCAGTCAACGTGCATCCGCTTTCTAATTATCTCAGGCTCACACACACACACACACACACACACACACACACAGTCTGATCATTTGTCTACAATATGAATGTTGACACATGGACAAGAACACTTTTTTTTAAGCAACAAATGTTTGATTAATGCAAGATAATACGAGAGGAATAGTTCAGAAGTTCGCCTGGTGTTGTATTGTATATATTTCGGTATATTTTACAAACCGTTCACATCCAGCTTTCGGACCAATATTTCGGACCAAAGCGTTCTTTTCCTTTTCGATGCTTTTTCCCTCCACCTTGTTTGAGGCGTTTAGAAAAAAGAAAAGAGTGGTGAGAACCTGAGCCGTCCACTCCACAGAGAAGTCCAAACAGATCGCTAGTCCTGAGGGAGGATTTATCCCAGCAGGCTGCAACAAAGAGCACACGCTGTGCAAGAAAACACAGCATTTCCCTTCAAACCTCTGCTGGTGATAAATCACTCCTCTATCTACTCATCTGAGGATCTTGGAGCGTTTCGGCCGCCACAAATTGATTTAAACTCCAGCCTGTTTAACGTCTCGGGAGATTTATTCATAGATTAACAGCATTTTTAAAACAGTCCCGACAGCAAGTGTGGTGTTGCTGTAGTGTTCCGAGTCATGTTTTTAATTACAAGTATGTATGTACAAAAAAACTACCTGAAGCTCATTTAAGGAATGAAATAGTTGTTTTTTCTGATTATTTCTGATCTTTAAGAGCCAAAAAAGGCAAGAGAAAGTTTTTCACTCTTTCAAAAAAAAAATTGCACTGAAATGCATCAAGCGAGGTTTAAGGTTTGCCCATTTAAACAATCACTGCATGGCGTAGATCACTGACACACATGCTGTACATGTACGATATTCGTTTTTGTTATTATAAATGTATAGGATTTGCATCTTAGTTATGTAGAAGTAGAAGAAAACAGTTTCTCACACATTTCAGAGCGAAAATCAAAAGATGAAAAGCTTATTAAGTCAATTATTAAAAGAGCGGATTAACAAAACATATGAATTTATATCAAACGTACACATGCTTGGTTTTTATGAACATTTTATGTTTCCTCATTTGCATACACAACAACAATAATCATCATATAGTGTCTCGATGTTGCATGAGTATACGCAATGCTTTGTGCTCGGTGATATAGACTGAAAGCTCTCGAGGGAATCTCCCGACTGGCGTTTAAAACCACAACGAGGTGCTTTAGGAGCTTTAACAGTACAGAATGTAACAGAATGTAGTGAAAAATGCTAAAACCCAAATTGCACCCAATGAACCCAAAACTGCACCAAATGTGAACCCAAATAGCACCAGAATTTGATTTGCATTCAATTCCAGTTCAGTCATTTCGAATGCACTCTGCACTTGAGGACGATGGTACAGGATACATATCACAATATATGATGTATCAAATATTTTTTCTGATAAATTCGTCCCATGTCATTAATACAGATTACACACTGATTTAGTGTCTCTGATTCATTATTTGTGACACTAATAAAACGTAGCATGAGATTTACAGATGCAATATAATACAGAAGAGTTCAACTATCAGCAAAATCAATAAACCCTGCTGATGCCCTCCTTTAAACGTCACTAAGAAGAACCTAGCACTAAGATATCAAATTAAATTTGATTTAAAAAAAAAAAAACATTTGAAATATAGCGCCATCCCAACAATATCTTTGATACACTATATTGATAACAATATATTGATATACTTGATGAGCCCTTAAAATTGCCAAAAGAACCTAACAAATTGTGTTAATGTACACCAAAAGGAAATAAAACCTGTCGCTGAAGTTACCGATCAGTCTCAAAAGTCTCAAAAGTCTCAAAAATGTGCTGGACCCATAAATATTAGATTAACACTGTACCCTGTACATTGAATGCAGTGGTACACTGCAACACTGATTTAACACTGTATCTAAATGAATCCATGTTAGTTTAAGCTCCGCCTACTCCATCCTGGCATTTCTTATTAAAAAAAACCAATTAGATCGCTCAGTTCTGCTCGAACGCATAGAAACCGCTTGGATGTGTCAGAAACAGGGTTTGATTAAACCCTGGTCCAATCCTTTGCTTTGTCTTTGAAGCGAGTCAGCCTGCTGCGCCCTGTGTGTGTGTGTGTGTGTGTACGTGTGTGTGCCAGTCTAGACTAATGTAAATTGTAAAAGCCATAATGTCGTCTAAGTGGTAAAGCGATCCTCGGTTCTTGTCACCACTCTTTAGACTAACAACCTGCAGAAATGCAGCCATTTCTTCAGACGAAAGAGAAACGCAGTGACTGGTTCTTATTATTTTCCTCCCCTGTTGCTTTACAGAAGCTTAAGCTTATTCACCCTGCACTGGCAAGCAATACATAATCAAACTCCTACAAAAGATTAGAATTTTAATATATGTTTTTATCACATAAAAACAAAAAATCTTTCAATCTAGATAACAACAGGCCTTCAAAAGATCTTGAACATGGACACTGAATATAAAGAAGATCAAATGGATTGGACCAATATTATTTCTTTACATTTCTTCCGTTTGTTCATTTATATACTTTGGTTTTAATCTCCATAGTCAGACAGTTATTATATTCATCATTCAGTTCAGTATATAGTTTCTGTGCAGAATAATTAAACAATATGCATATATTTATTTATATTATATTTATTATTAGTAGGTTTAATTGTTACCTGTATTATGGACTTTTTTTTTTGCTGTGGCGATCTTTATTTTTTTTTGTCTAATTTTAAAATCATACATGAATTGGAAATTATAATTATAAAAGAATTAGACATTTTCAGAAAAGGTGATTTAAAAAATCACTATACAGCCTAATTCGCTAAAGGCTGCCCTGACTATAAGGATGCAATTTATACATTGCTCATATTCTATCTCGTGAGATATTTGTAATCAAATGAATATGAATATTAATACTTTTATAAATTAAAATAGCATGTCACTTCCTCACTTCACTGCGTTTGTGTATTTATCTTATACCATGTGTTGGAAAGTCATAGTGTCTTGGAAAGAAAGAAAGAAAGAAAGAAAGAACTAATGATTGACACTCAATATAAGAGTTACAAGACAGAACATCTTTTTCATTGAGTAGAGACTGGACTTGCTCCAAGAATTGGTCTGTGCCAGAATTCTGAATTCACCAACCATGTGCTGGAAGGAATTTGTGCATGTGGCTGTGATACCCAGCTGGGTCAGTGTGCCACACAGCTACATACACAGGCCTCAGAGTATCCAACAAAACCCTCTGATTCACAGCTACGGAACAACCATAACCCTCATCCCACCATATAAAATGTAAAAAAATAGAAAATAGAAATAACATTTCAGGTCCGTCATGTTTCGTATGGAAGGAATGCTGTTGTTTGGGATTATGATTGCCCTGGAATTTTTTTTTTTTGGGGGGGGGGGTGCTGTTAGCCTGATTAATCAGACTTCCAGTCAGACCCTTGTTTGGTTGTGAAATCAATATTTAGTCTAAAGTCAAGATTGTGAGCTGCATCCCAGGCGGAGTTCGAATTGCACTGCAACGGTTCATTCAAAGCAACAACTAAAGTTGTTGTAAAGTAAAGTAAAGATACACATTTTTGATCTAAAAGCTTAAAGATTAAAAAGGTTGTGAAAGGCTTTATGCGTCTTTAACTCAATTATTTTATTTTATTTTTCTTGAATGCTACAATGTTTAAGGTCACACTCGCCCTCAGGACAGTTTGGTGCATCATCCATCTGATGTAGATTAATGAGTTCTCCTGGGTTCCTTCTAGCTTAGCTTTTTTTTTTTTTTTTTTTTTTTTTAATCATTGTGAAACTCGTTGTGGTTGTGTGGTTTATTATACAGCATGTTCTTGCAGGAGTCAGTAAACTTTCTCAGGCTACTTTTGATAAATACACTCTTTACGTTTTTAGATTTTTTTTGCTGCTCATTTTAATTGCGGTCACCAGTATTTATTTTATGGTCTTCCTTATAATCATATCTCTCGTATTATTTATTATAAAAAATTCTAAGCATACATCGCTGTTCTTGTCTTTCTTTTGCTTTCGGGATATTATTGCGTTATTGCGAAAATATTTGTAAATACTTTTTTTTTAACGCTACATAATTTTTTATTATATTTTGAACCTGTAATTCTGTTAATGCATTGTTAATGCACAGTGCAGATTATCATTGTCGCATTCGGAGTGTTGTTGGGCTTGTTTGCGCCTTTGTGGGGACCTGGAATTTTACTGCAACATCGCACTTTTCCCGTTTGATTCGTTATTAAACCGAATATCAAGTGCGCGTTTTATTAGCATGGCGGTTCCTTAATTACCGCGTATTAAAAGTCATGCATACATTACTTGAGGGTTCTTCGGTTGTCTCTTTGACCTGTAAAGATTGTACACTTATCCCTCTCTATGACACTTTTGACGGTTTTTCTCCAGCAATTATTGTAAAAAAAATAATTGCAATGTAAAAATGTTAACGTAAAAATATTAATGGAAAGATGATTTCAAAACTTGAAAGCTTATCCCGAATTATACAAGACGATTTTAAATAAAAAATAAAAAAAAAAACAACAAAAGCAACCGGACACTTTATTCTAAGTAAATGGCTTTTAAGTGTCATTTTGTTCCTAACATTTTTTTGTACAATTTCATCTACACAATTAAATATGCGACTCCGTTAAAATATGTCACCTGAAATTATTATTATTTCTCTTAGAAAATCAGATGTGCTTGAGTTCATATCCAGAAGGCCAAACACAGTGTAATTGAGCCTAATGTGATCACGGCTGTTTCATTTGTATTGTTTATAACTTCTATCCCATTAGTCTGGAGAAGACAAGAATGCTTTAATAACATGTGTGCAACAGATCAGTAATAAATCTGCTGTATGTCAATAGTTACGTTGTGCAGTTACAGTAATTCTCGCACTGAGACTGATTGCACTGTGAAACTGTGAGTACTACTACTACTACTACTACTACTACTACAACTAATAATAATAATTATTATTATAACAACAACAATAATGATAATAAGAATATAATAACAACTATTATTATTATTATAACAACAATAGCAATAATATACTATGGCTACTACTAATAATATTACGAATTGTTAATATTATTATTATAGCAATAATATACACCTACTACTTACTACTACTACTACTAATTAACAATTATTATCATAACAACAACAATAATGACCATAATAAATAATAATATAATAGCAACTATTATTATTATTATAACAATAATAGCAATAATATACTACTACTACTACTACTAATATAATAATAATAATAATTGTTATTATTATTATAATAATAATAATACACCTACTACTACTACTAATAATAATAATAATTTTGTAAAAAAAAATAATTTTTGCAAAACTTGCTACCAGTCATCATATTCAGTTATTTAAATAATTAATCATATGTCAAATATTCTTCTGATAAATACGTCCCATGCCATTAAAACAGATTACACACTGATTTAGTGTCTCTGATTCATTATTTGTGACACTAATAAAAGTGTGAAATGTGGCATGAGTTTTCCAGAAGCAATATAACACAGAAGATACTCGTTAAATTGTATCCTCCACTGGCAGGAAGGAAAAGGGCTACTAAACTGTCATATCTCTTGTCAGTGGTAAAGTGTTCGTATATAGTAACGTTGGTGTGGACCTTTAATCACTTCACTTCGAATGTACAGGGGTTACAGGAAAAGTAGGCCTTTTACTTTTTATTATTATATATATATATATATATATATATATATATATATATATATATATGCATGCTGTTGCAACCTGTCAGTAAGAGATTTGTCTTGATTTGACCTTGTAATTAAGAAATCAAAATCACTTTAAAGAGAACGAATCACTTAAAGAGAAGCACCATTAGTCAGTATTTTTTAACATTTAGAAACATGCCCTATATGTATTAACGCTGTTTACATTTTAAACTTAATGTACTAAATAATAAACTAAAATGTATTTATTTCATGTGAAAAAAGGGAACCAGCTAAACTGATGCTGATTATTCCACACGTCCCTACAGCAAGAAATATTCGTTAGTAAACTTCTTCGATTGTTATTCTATTGTTTGTTTTTTACAAAACGCGTTGAATGGCATTAATGGCGTTGAGAAGGTCAAAGGATAGAAGGTTTTATGTATGGTTTGATATTCCCGGTGCTTGCGGCTGTGCTCCAGATGGAAAAATGTTACAGGAATATTTTGATCAAATTCTGTGAATAAAGAGGCAAAAACGGCGATGCAACATATTAGTTATGTGGATTTCTGGTGTTGTCTTGTGCTTAAATGATGTCGATTTTCTTCGAATTGTAAGTAGAATTAGTATAAGTATAACAAGTAGAATAAGAGGCTTAATAGCATGTGTTGTGTGTTTTCATTGGGTGTAATGATCCTCTTCCTCATTGTCTGATTTATTGGCTGTAAATAAAATACGCCCAAATTAAACCTAACACTCTAAATACATTTAATATTTGTAAAAAAAAAATATTCGGGAAAAAATTAAATCGCAACAAAGGTTCTGTTTCATATCTAATTTTATTTACTTAAATGAATACAGTTAATAGCGACGCGGTGAAGTTGGAGTTTGCGAACACTCGCGCAAGCTTTCTTTTCACAGCACACATTCGTGATAATTCCCACTTCCCTAGCAACAAAACTGACTTTTCTTATTCTCCTTTTTCTTTTTTTCCTCCTTCCCTTTCTGCTTTATATTATAGGGATGATACGCTTTTATGACCTTTACCTGCAATTCATCCCCTGACGTCATTAATGCGCAAGTTGCTCGCACATGTTCGAGAATGATTTTCGGGATTTATTTTTCATAGTCCTGCTCCCAGATTGTTTATGTGTTTACAGTACATTCATCTTCTGCAGATAATTCAATTTTGTATTTTTTTTGTTTTTAGATGATAGTATTTAGGGGGGGAAAAGGAACATACCGACTATTCGGTTCGCTTGTTGGAAAGATATCTGTTCGACCTTTATGTTCTTTTTTCCTGCCAGATGTTGTAGAGAGTCCATAACTTATTTTTCTTTCCTCACGGGAAAGCATTATATTTTATGTTACTTAATAACAATAATAATATTAGAATACATTATCGTTGTATCATTGTCTGTGCATGCGTTCGTCTAAATCCGGTGATTTTGTGTTTAATTGGTTTATGTATATAAACGTTATATGGTTTATATATATATATATATATATATATATATATATATATATATATATATATATATATATATATATATAAACACATAACATAATATTTTAATATTATCTTTAACGTTTATTATTGGAGAGTGTTTTAGCGTTCGGTGTTTTCTTCGGTTCTTCAAAACGTCTTATTAGCCCACATCAAATCAAAATACCCGTTATTTCAATTGTCCCATTTTGATATTATGAGGACTTGGAGGCAGCTCAGTGTACAACAATAACAACAACAAAAATCAAATAATAATTCCCTCTAATATTGAATTGAAGTTTAGCGGCTGATTGTCGACTAATCGTGTTAGTGAGATTATTCTTTTATCGTCCAAGTCGCGTCCGTTGTATAAACGTTTTCCAAGAGTGACAGTTGGTTGAAAGGATTCAATCTTATTTATCAATTATTCGTAAACGTGTTGTTTGTATATTTCTTTGCTCCTGTCATAATCATAGTTATTTATGTCACACGCAACACTTATGGAAACTCTCTGTATGTGTAATGTATCCGTGGTGTTTGTAGCACAATAAACCGAAGATGGTGTTAAAGTAAATGTAAAAGCGAAAGGAAAAAAATGTGAAGGAAAAAAAAACATAACACACACTGACCGTAGCAGGAGATGAGTCCTCCGTTGGCTGTGCCGTCCTGGTGCAATTTGTTGCTTTCTGGTGGAGTCTTGCAAGAAGATCTGTGCATGAAGAGGTGGTATTTGTTAAAGGTGCCTTCTCCAGCGGTGCCATCCAGTGGCTGGCATTCCTGTTGGAACGTACTCCGAGACTTCTCTACGTACGCCTGACCTTTACTGCTGTTGGTGTTGGTGGTGACGGCGGGGCTGCTGGTGAGGAAAGTCGGGCTGTATTTGGTGTCGCTGCTGCTTGGGAATGTCCTGAACGGGTTGCCGGCTTGCTGATCCCTAGCCTGCGCCGCGGACGCGCTATAATACGAATCCATGGATGTCATGTCGCAGTATGAAACGCACGTCTCGGCGTTCATCCCTGAAAAAAAGCTGCTGCGGCGTCGGCAGAGGAGGAGGAGGAGGAGGTGGTGGAGGTGGAGGAGAAGAAGGAGGAGGGGGGGTGAAAGCTGAGGGATCTTTACTTTTTTCCTTTCTGTCTTTCTTTCTTTTTGCTTAGACTAAAGGAAGCAGACCCTCTCGGCTTCTTTCTCTTTCTCTGCCTCTTCCTCATACACACACACACACACACACACACACACACACACACACACACACAAGCACACACGCAACTCAAACCCCTGACTCACACACTTACTCACACACACACACACGCACACACACACACACACACACACACACACACACACGCACACACACACGCACACACACACAGCAGCTGGATTTGGTTACTAGATGTTTTCCAGCTTTTAAAAAGCCTCCCTTAAGGTTTCAGTAGTAACAAAAAATGCGTCTTTCTTTTCGAGAAGATGCAACCCAGATCTTCTCCTGCGAGCTCCTCCACGCTTCCCAAACGCTCTCTCCGGACGGACATGTGGCAAGAGATCTCTCCGCTTATTATGTAGATGAAATGAATGGGTGAGGTCAGACTTTTTGCTTAGAAGGGAGGGGAAAAAAACATGTTGTGTTGGAAATATTTAGAGAGGGAGGACTTAACAGACAGCTTTAATGCAATTACAATATGAATATATAGGTCAGTGCTTTGGAAAGCGCGCACACTCATAGTGAGCGAAGCTTTACAGCATTCGAAATGACACAATTTTTGAACGTATTTCCTATGGGTGCAAATATTTATTGATGTTGTCTTTTCAAGTTCTAAACACGTATCTCTTTCTATCCTTAGATTAACCCTCCTTGTTTCCAAAGCCGCCCTCACTTAAACAGGAACGCAGCAGATTTTGTGATTTCCTTTTTTTTAAATTCCCAAAGGACTAATCTCTCCACTCTGGTGATACATTTTACTACGTTGAAGCCTTCACCTTTCTTTCTTTTTTTTTCTTTTCTTCCAGCAATGACTGCGCCTTTGGTGTCCAAACACACTTGATAAACGGCTTAACTTTGGCGCGTAATAGCGCACTTTCTCTTCATCCCTTCATCTTCGCTGATGATGAGTTCTCACCCCCACCATCCCACAAATCCACCCTCACAAAACCCCCAAACACACACATTTTCTAGCCTGCAATATTCAATTTCTTATTATAACCTTTTCATCTTTTGTCACGTCAGCGCACATCCAAGCATAATGTTTAGATAACCCGCTTTTTGTGTTCACGCGCCTCCGACATTTAAAGAACACGGGATTACAGGGAAGACTTCATTTTTTGTAGCTAAAATATCAAATCATTTTTTTTTTGGGGGGGGGGGGGGGATACAGTAAAGGAATATCATTTAAAAAAAGAAAGCTTTGCTTAATCACACACGGTTATGATTGCGTAATTCTGATCAAAACGAAACCTTATTTTTGCGCAAAATGCGATAAACACGTGCATGTTTAAAATCCAGTAGTTATTATTGTGCAGTATTCATTTGTTCTGTCGTGCTCATATAACTGACCAATATAATATTTAATAAAAAAAAATTAAGTGTTCCAGCTACATTTTCTATAGGTGTTCCTATTTTCCGCCAAGTATCCTATTGAAGCGTTATTCTCATTATTATATATATATATATATATATATATATATATATATATATATATATATATATATATATATATATATATATATATATGTGTGTGTGTGTGTGTGTGTGTGTGTGTGTGTGTGTGTGTGTATATAATATTATATATATATATATATGTATATATATATATATATATATATATATATATATATACATTTTATTCATTTATCTATTTTTGATCATGTGACACAGCATACGTGTATGTATTACGTTTTATTTTTGTCACAGAGCACCCGAAATAGTAAATAAATAAATAAACAATGAAGAATCATTTCCGTAAACATATTTACTATATATGACTTTACTGTGTGCCACTGCAGCGATTATAACTACCCTCGAAATATAATGATAAAGAATATTACAAATACGGAACTATGAGCTATAACGACACATTTCTGTTTCTCATTGAATTATTCTCCAATGATCAAATGTTGCACTGCAAAATGTGTATTTAAACAGGCGAAGACACGTTTATGATTTTATCTCCATTCAGAAAAAAAAACAACGTGGGTGTAAAAACACTTCATTCAGTAAAGTCCAGGAGTGAAACGATCACAGCTACAACCACAACCGCTGCTGAGGAATTGGGACATAATTACAGAAAGATTTTTCCCCTTCCATAAACACACATTCCGGCCAGAGGAGCTGTAATCATGTAACACAAACGAACACGTGAAAGCTTAATTAAGCGCTGATTAATTTTTCAAATGGCTAATATAGGGAATAAATAAGTAAATACAAATAAAAAAAACATATAAATATATATATTACAATATCTGTAGAAATATCCTTGAGGAAAATAAAGCGGCATCATAAAGCCAAGCCTCCATATAAAATGAAACCGAGCGCGTTTCCTTCATGTGTAAGCTTCTGTCTGTCTCTGTCTGTCTGTCTGTCTCTCTCTCTCTCTCTCTCTCTCTCTCTCTCACAAACAGTTCTTCAACTTCTTTCAGTTATGTTGTAATGTGACAGTAAAAATAATCATTTACTTTTATATTAATTTGACGTTTATATGTTGGTTACATTTATATCAGAGAGGAATCAAAATATAAAT
>JACRUU010000005.1:7739654-7752154 GCA_030449085.1 Kryptopterus vitreolus | reverse complement strand
ATGTTTATGCATCACTGTCTCCATGTGTCAGGACAAATTATGCTCAGCAAAACCAGTCTCTACCTCGTATAAATCTTTCCTCCTACGCTACCGATGGACAATTATCCTAAAAAAGTTTTGCGAAAAAAAAAAAAAACCACTTGAGGATGATTAGTCTGACAGGCTGGAAGGTTAAGCGAGCTCAAATCACAGAGGAAAGAGGGAGGGGTGGAAGGAGGGCTGTTCTTGTAAAATACAGCCACTGGAGATCCGATTGAAAAATTCACTTTTCGCAGACTTGGGTTTTGTTAGAAATTCGGTGTTGTGATCTGCAGAAAACGTTTGCGAGCTCAAGTCACTTCCTATCATTGTACTAACTCTAAAAAGCTTGTTTTTTTTAGATAAGTGGGAATAACAGAATGAGATTCGAGGAAAAAAACAATAACAACAACAACAATGTAACCACGGTTCTCCTGTGATGTCCTGTGCGCGTTTCATTCAAACCTCAGCAATCTGTCACTGATATTAAAGAATGGCTCCTTGTTTGTTTATAATATATGATAGCAGCTATAAATAGGCTCAAGATGTGACGCACGACTGTTACAGAAACACTAACACTGAAGACTCCTTCCATGAACAATTCCATGTGAATGAGTTATAACTGGAAATGGCAGCGTATTAGGCTGAAATTAAAAGAAGCCCACTTTGTGCAGTAAATTTTTCCCAGCCAATCAGAATCCGGCACAGTGGTAGAACGTCCGAATAATAAATGCTTAGAATGACAATTATAATTCATGTTTTAAGTGACACAGAAACAGAACAGACATACGTCATCATTTATTTATTTATTTTATTTTTTCCTCCTAAGTTTGTAATCACCGGGAGAGACATCATTTCTGTCCGGATGCCTGGATGTGTGTGGGATTTGCACATGGTTCTAAGTCTGGAACACTGCTGGACTAGAAAACGGTGGTAACCCGGTAAATAAAGACAGAAGGACTTGGTCTTTCTTTCCACTGACATGTGTGTGAATCTTTTTTTGGCCAAAACACAATTCCTGTGTCTTTTATTTTAGTGCAAGAGCGTCGTCAACTTTGGGGGGGGGGGGGGGGGTCGGTGATAGACTGGTGGTTATGGAATCTGGACCGAAATGTCGCAGGTTCAAATCCGACCAACACCGAGCTGCCACTAGTGGGTCCTTTAGCAAGGCCCTTAACTCCAATTGCCCCTTCTGCCACTGCCACTAGTGGTACACAAGCCAGGGCCTTCCTAGTGCTGATCCCAAACCCTGATAAATGGGGGATGGGTGTAAAACATGCACCAAACCAAATATGCGAATTATCCGCTGTAGCGACCCATACCGGGAGAAGCCTAAAGAGATGATGACGATGATGAGTGTCGTTTGGAGTAACGGATTTCTTAAAAACTCTTAATAAATACTCGTTCATTCATTTTCTAACGCTTTATCCGACCTGTTCCAATCTCAGATATCAAGGCAGGACACACACAGTATAGAATGCCAAGCCATCACAGGGAGCGCACACACAAACACACACACACGGAGGAGGCGGGAATAGAACCTCTAACCCTGGACGTGTGAGACGTGTGAGCCTTACTTTATATGTTTAAAATAAATAAATAAATAATAGTAGGAAGCACTTGCAAATATAAAAAATGTGCAGTATGCTTTATGTATGTGTATGTGACATCAAAATTTTGAATTTGAAATACACTTTCCCCATTGAATCTTCATCAATATCACGTTGTAGATTGTCACTGAAGGCATCGAAACGATAAATGAACACATATGGAATTATGTAGTAAACAGTAAACAAAGGTGAGGATCTAAAACCCCTAAATCCAATCGAGCGCTTCAAGACTGTTGGCAAACCATTTTCGGGTGAGGAGCTCTCATGAAGCTCTTCAAGAGAACGCCGAGAGTGCGCAAAGAAGGAATCAAAGCAAAAGGGTGGCAATTTTGAAGCATATAAAATATGAAATATATTTGGAGTTGTTTCACACTTTGTTTACTACATAATTCCATATGTGTTCATTTGTATTTTTGATGCCTTCAGTGAGAATCTACAATGTAAACAGTCGTGGAAATGAAGAAAACCAGTAAACGAGAAAGTGTGTCTAAGTTGTACCTGGTAGTGTATAAGTCAAGTCTGATAGGTTTGTCTTCTATACACAACATAATACAACAATCCGATCTTCCCTCGGGTCACGGGGAGTCTGTGCCTATCTCAGGCTTCTATGGGCATTAATGCAGGATACACCCTGGATGGAATGCCAACCCATCACAGGATACACACACTCACATTCACACACACACATTCACACACTAGGGACAATTTTCCAAGGTGCCAATCAACCTACCGTGCATGTTTTTAGACCGGGGAGGAAACCAGAGAACCCGGAGAAAAAACCCCTGAGGCACGGTGAGAACATGCACAAACTCCACACACACATGGCCGAGACGGGAATCGAACTCGGACCCTGGCATGTGAGGCGAACGTGCTAACCACTAAACCACCGTGCCCCTTTAATACAAATTATACAAAGTGTTTAAATATGTGCTGTTTTAGGCAACTAGGCCAAAGTTTATTTCTTTGCCTAAAATGTATTTGATTGTTATGTACTTATTTTTAAACTTTACATTCTAATAGAAATGTGAAATTTCTATTTCTAACCCCTATAACCCTGTGTGTTGACATGCGAGAATAACCCGAAGTTGATTTTATGAATCTAGTATGATGTCGTGATCTGTTCTAGCAGCATTTTCACAATTTCACTTTGACCGTGAAAGGCAGAGGTGATGAGTGTGTGTGTGTGTGTGTGTGTGTGTGTGTGTGTGTGTTGATTGGGAAATAATTTGTTAAACTGGTGTTTCTTACTTGCCGGGGATCAATGGGCGCCATTGTGACCCTCTGTGACTGTACAAAACTCTTCCTCTGCTTAGCCCTTGACCTTTAATCACGACGAGCGTCAACCGAAGTGGCTTGTCTAGTTGCATTTAGCTTTGATTATTCGCGTGTTTTGCCAAAACAACATTCGCAGATCCGGAAAAACCGAGAGCATCGACGTGCAACACACAAACGCAGTGTTCCATCTCCGGTGGCCCGTGGCGACGCCTGTGGCTTCCTCCCTTTTGAAAACTTTCATTTGGCGCAACCGAAGGCACACAATTGTGTCCGTTGTTGGGTTGTGGTCAAAAATAAGGAGGATGAACGACACACTTCCGTGTCACGTTTCACGCTCCTTTTTTTCCCCCTTTTTTTCATTCTAACATCTCTCATTTTTAACAGAGTGTGGCGCTGGAGGGAAAATCTTGCGGCAGAACCCTGCTCTCAATCACCGCTTCGACATGCTTAACGTCACACACACACACACACACACACACACACACACACACACACACACACACACTCCTGGCCTGCGAGCAACACTTCCCTGGAAATAAACAGAAGTAATTACCCTTCAAACAAACTCCAGGTCCATTAGAATGGTGGGATGAAGCGCAGGCCCTGTTGCGTCCTGGCGCACTGTGCTCTGTGCCTACGCCTGCGTCTCACACACACACACACACACACACACACACACACACACACACACACACACACACACACACACACACACACACACACACACACACACCGCTCATTCATGCTTCGTGTTAAACTCCAGGTTTGATCTCATTTCAGCACTCTGATTATTTGGAATGGCTCCGATGGCGTGCACTGCGGCCATGTTGTGCAATAACTGTTTGCTCACGTCAGTGTGTGTGTGTGTGTGTGTGTGTGTGTGTGTGTGGCACTCTTCTATAATTGTTTACAAGACAATTAGTCCCCTTCCAGAGCTTATTTAGGGTCAGTTGACGAGACAATCAAAATGTTTGCAGGGTCGCCCTGTAGTTTGAAGTCTAATCGTGCCATTTTTCCCGGCTTTCACGGTTCACACCCACAACCTACACACGGATGAGTGATGCCATGTCTTCGTCTGACACTCTCTTTTACCTAGAGATAGTAGTGTAAGCCGTGAAAAATACCGCAGTCCATTTTCATAGAGTTCCTTTACAAACCGTTGATTTGTGTGTCAGACTTGAGACCCAGACTAAGAGACCCCAACCGGATCCAGCTTGGCAATGCTCCTGCGAACAAAGCGATCTCCATGAAGACAATGCTTTACATGGGTCTGGAGTGGAAGATTTCGAATGGCCTGCTATAGAGCTCTGACCTCAACCTCTATTCAACATCTTTGGGATGAACTGGAATGCTGGCTGCACACCAGGCCTCCTCAACCTACATCAGTGCTTGATTATTACTAATGCCTGGGTCTGTGAATGAGCACAATTCTTCACAACTGCTCATTAAAACCTTAGCGGAATATCTTACTAGGGCACTTTGGCTATTATAACAGCAAAAGGGGGGGTCTATATATTTAATCACATATGAATATCCATGTCCAAAAATTTCCCCGTGCCCATATAGTGTATATTTTAGGAAACAAACTCAAGCTTACATTAGAACAACTATTAAGAGCCAAACTGTCTCTGATTTGATCTCTTTCTTATGTCATTATGAACGATATCTCATTATAGAACACTCCATTTTACAATCACACAAAAATTACTTTCATTACTGTGGTTTTGTTATGTTGTTTTGTGGTTGTATTACTTGTAAGAGCTGCTGTTACAGGAAGTCCTTCATTTGCAATAACCTTTTGGACCAATCAACATCCAGAAGCAATCAACATGATTTGTTGGTTATATTTTGTCAACTAATTAACTAACTAACTAACTCACACCGCCAGGGTCTGGGTTCGATTCCTGTCTCGGCCATGTGTGTGTGTGTGGAGTTTGCATGTTCTCCCCGTGCCTCAGGGGATTTTTCTCCGGGTTCTCCGGTTTCCCCCAGGTCCAAAAACATGCACGGTAGGTTGATTGGCACCTTGGAAAATTGTCCCTAGTGTATGAATGTGTGTGTGTGATTGTGATTGTGTGTGTGTGTGTGTCGCCCTGAGATGGGTTGGCATTCCATCCAGGGTGTATCCTGCCTTAATGCCCATAGACGCCCGAGATAGGCACAGACTCCCCGTGAGCCGAGGGAAGATCGGATAAAGCGGTAGAAGATGAATGAATGAATGAATGAATGATATATACATATATATACATCAAAATCACGTTTCGGGTTGAAAATCATGCCGTCGTCTAAAGCATTGGTTTCATGTGAACTTGTTCAGATGGAACCCTTTTTGTCATCTTTAACATTTTCATAAGTAACTGTAATTTAATTACGCATTTTTAATTACACAGTAACTAACGAATTACTGTTACCATTACATGTATATATATATATATATATAGTATATATATATATATATATATATATATATATATATATATATATAATTCAAATCAGACACTCAGAAGGAGCCGTAAGGCGATTTACAACAATCGTACTGTCGAGTGAAGTGACGACATGGAGCAGGTCCCAGCAGCAAATTTTGTACGAGATCGGAAAGTTATTGCGTTCACGTGACTCTGGAAGCCAGATGTTAGGATCGCGAGTATTTCTGCGATACTGATTGCGTGAAGTCTTTGTCTCGCTTCACACACACATCTGACGTTTATTGTGCTGTGAGTGTGCTGGTGTCGGTGGTTCTCTCGCCCGGTGTCCTCTCCCGCTTGTTTGGATCTTTGGACTTCGGCTCGGATCCCATGACTGCACCCGTGAGTTACACGACGCGCTGAGTGTGTGTCTAAAGAAAAGTTGGGTGAGAATGATCGTCTTGAAAAGCTTCGGATTGTTCTGCGTCGCTGCAAATTGGTTTCACATGAGGGACGGCTGGCGTCAGCAGATTTTTCCTGATCGAATTAAATGGAGAACGAGGACGAAAGAGTCCGTGGTGGTACTGATCTCTAATTGAATCAAACGCAATGTGAAAAAAAACGGATGATCAGTGCCCTCTTTGTTCATCGCTGTCTCATGAACAGATTCGCTTCGACACCAGATCTAACACACAGACGATACACTGCCCATAATTTCAGCCGATATCAAAGTTCTTCCCGTGTCCTGTCTCTCATTCGTATTTTATATCGGCTGCTGAAAAAGAAATTCACTTCATGAGTAAGAAACCTTTTTTTTCCGCAAAAATATCTTGGCGAAATTCCAAAAGTCTGCATTTTAACCTTCTCAGGAAAAGGAGATGAAGTAGCAATGACATGAGGTTCTATAGAACTCATCGTTTACAGTTCTTACGCCGCGATTACGATACGTTACGCGTTTTCTCCTCCTCAGAGATTCAGATCCGCAGAACTCATTGGTAGGCCTCGGCTTTGACTCGCAGCCTCGTCCTCCTTAATCTGCGGATGAAAGTCGATTCGGATTTATAAAAATGTGTCCCATATGTGACTTTGCTCGGGAGCCTGGGGTTGGTGTGAGGATTCCTCCTTTAGTGATATGATCAGTTGAGTGAATTTTCCCAATTCATCAGATTCAGGGAACATTCAGGGCCTAAGTGAGAGTGTCGAGAGAGAGAGAGAGAGAGAGAGAGAGAGAGAGAGATGGATGGATTAAAAAGCAATGATGGATCTTTTTCATTGTGTTCCTCAGGAAGCCTCGAGAGGCACATTTATTTTACAGTTTAATAAAGATGAAAGGATTCTTATACATCTTATTATATATATATATATATATATATATATATATATATATATATGTATATATATATATATATATATATAATGTGTGTGTGTGTGTGTTGTGTGTGTGTGTGTGTGTGTTGTGTGTGTGTGTGTGTGTGTGTGTGTGTGTGTCGTATTGAATTCGTATTTTCGTATTCGTATGAATTCGTATTTTTAACCCTTCGTTCACTCCAAAGCCAACAAGGTTTGTGAATGTCTTGGTGTTTGTGTTCATGTCCCGTATTTGCAAAGTATGAAGTTATGATCTTATGTTCTGATGTGTATTTTACTTCATATCATATCTGCATTTATTTACTGTCAGGTTTATACTTATTACTTTTTATTCTTCCATTTCTAAGGTAAATGACTTTACCTAAAAATGACCAGAATTCCTAAAATGGAAAAAATGTTGAAATAATAATGTCAACATTTAAATATTACATAATATTGTTTTGTTTTTTTTAAATAACAATATAATAATAATAATTCCTAGTAACATATGTGTAGTAGTGGAGTAGTGTAGTAGTAGCTACAGGATAAGTGGGGAAGTATACATATAGGGGGGGGGGGGGGGGAAATCTGAATATTCTCAAAATTAAAATTTATTCTTAAAGTAATGGTATCACAAACTATGCCACATTTACTTAAAAGAATGTAATAAATATTTTACACAAAGATGAAAAATAATGCTAAATTCTTTTTCCACATTTTGGTTATATGTGGCATAAAAAAAATCTTTTTTTAGGAAACTTTAGAAAGAACTGGCACATTTAATTATAATTTTTTAATATGATGTATATGATACATACACATATATAAATCCCATGTTCATATCGTTAAACTCATATTTAACACATTGTGAGTGACAGAAATAAAACGCCGTCCTTTAAAAATCCTTGTCTGTTAATGCTGTGCAAATGGCTTACAGACTGCAATTTCAATGGCAACGTATTCTGAATAAATTACACAAATGTCCAGCAATTTAGCTTTTCTTTTTTTCCCCTCCTCCTTTTTATTCCTCTGGGAAAATCCAGATGTGGATGTGGAGGTTTTTCTGGGGTGCTGTGGTTGACTGTGTTACACTGGAGTGTGTGATTGTAAAGCAGCTGCTAACTTTTATTAAAAAAAAAAAAACAAGATACTTACTTACAATATCCAGTGTTATTTATAATTATTAATTTAATTATTCCATTTGTGCCATGCATAAAACACTGACTAGTTAGATCAACGAAAAAGCAGTGCAGTCTGGATAGAAATGAGGTAAGGCAAAAGAACAAGGTTCGGTGAGAGAAAAAAAAAAAAAAAGAAAAGAAAAAGTATTACATTTCAATTTTCTTTGAAATAGCAGATTCACTTTCAAGGATGGATAAATTGTGGTAAAATGCCTTCAATCTTTTCTTTTCTTGGGATTCTTTATAGCACAGTTTGAGTTCATGAAGCTGTCATCTTCTACATTACACTGTATATTATATTCCTCACAGCACGGGGAGACAAATCTTCAGCGTGTTATCTGGGTGTGAAGATAATATTTGTAAACGTTCTGTATTAGAAATAGTCGTCTTAATAAAAATAAAACAAATAAGGAATGTCGTGCATGGAAATTTCTTCTCTGGGACCCGAAAGAATAAACGGAATTCCTTCAGCCATTTACAGAATTGTACTGTTTACTACTCAATATTCAGTATGCAGGAGGGAAGCGAAGCAATTGGCACTCGTCTCCTTTTTTTTCCCCTCCCGTTTGGAAACGATTGAAGCCAATCTTTGTGATTAGAGCATCCAGATCCTACACCTGTTTCTCAATCAGACTGACTTTAATCACGTCGTGTTCGTTTCCTTCGTTCTGCAAATCAAGTAATTAAATAGTCGAGTGATTCTTTTCCATTTCTCATGTCTCATGGTGTTTATGTTGTGTATATATTGTGTTAAACACTTTATTGTTAAACATGAACATGATTATTAGACAAATTCCTCACTGGATACATACATACATAGGTCCACAGAACAGAGCTGTTTGTCTACTAAGGCGCTCCTATAAAGGATCTCCCTGCAGACAAGCCGGCCGTCTGCTGGTTTGGACGCCATAATATCCTCTTATGAGTTCTCTGGTCTCCATTCGTGGTCCGAACTCACTCCATTCCAAGTGTGGCAGCCTCTAAGGCCTTATCCTCTGGGGCTGGACTCCAAGACTCCCATCTGCTGGTCGGTCTACAATGCTTGTCAGGTTATCTTAGTGCCACTCCTGGCTCTACTGTCCTTCAAACCCATCTGTGCTCACTCGCACCAGGCAGGGACTGGTCAGCCTGGCATTGTTGATCTCAAAGCATCGCAAAGCAGCTTGAGTTCCTTAATGGAAACGTCTCCAGGTTATGTATGTAAACCCAGAGGGAACAAGATCTCATACCACACTGCCTGCGTCCCTGCAGCGTTTCCTTCACCCTGCTAGCGCCGGCTCCTGTGCATGTGCTTTTATTACTTTTATACTTCATGTCTCCTTTTTTATACTTTCATACTTCATGTCTCCCCACCAGTGATGTCACGTCTCTCCATTGGACACGTGATTCAGAGCGATTTGTCTGCATCTCATTCCCTAGGGGATTGTAATTCTTTATACCCGTCGATGAGCTTCTTCGTTCATATGTCAAATCAGAGTTTCCTAAGTAACCCCACGGTGCAGATTTGCCGACGATGCCCGCTTAACTTTACTTCATTTTCCTCTCGCTCCACTTTTTCCCCTCTTTTCATCCATTTTTAATGTTTCTTTTGGAACTTTCCTTTTCAGCTCCATGCTTTTGTTTTCAACCACAAAACCTTCCACGTGACAATTCGTTTAACGAGTTAGATATAAAGGCTGAAGATGTTCCGAAAGCCACAATCACATATCAGAGTAAAATCCTCGCTGCCCCGATGTGGATGGGAATATTGAAAAATCGCTTCGGGAATATCAGAGAGGATTTTTTTACTGTTTCTTTTACTGAAGGCCTCAGGCTCTTTTAATTCTTCTTACAAGGTCGTTTAAAGTGTTTCCGAAGGCTGTCTTCCCACTGCTGTCCGATTTTTTTGTATTTTTCTTTCGTCTGTGTCAATTTATGTATACATTTCAAAGCGGAGAGAGGATCGGGATACTTTTCTGGAAAAGTGGTGGAGTAAAAAGGATTTGTGTGTGTTTTCCGGACATTCCATTCCGCGTGTAGAGCGCAATTTGCTGTTGTAATAACTTTCTGGGAAGATGTTGTGCTAGATTTTGTAATGTCCCTGTGGAGATTTTTGTCCTCCATCAGCTACATGGGTGTCAGCAAAGTCAGGTACTGATGTCCCACATCTGAGTAGGGTGCAGTCAGAATTCTCACTTCATCCCACAATGGGTTCAAGAGGATTGAGGATCATAGATGTTTACAAGGCCACTCCAAACTTCATGGAGCTGGCTTTTATACACAGGTTTGGGACTCCTAGTTTAAGGAATTTAACGTTATTAAATCCCAAGATATCCTATACAATTTCGTACTGACAGTTTATGAAGAAGCACATCGTGTCTAAATGTACAAAAGTAAAATATTAAACAAAAGTAAATCGCACTGTTCTCATTATTATGTTAAATTGATTTTATTTCTAAATGCACATGCCTGATTAAAGCCACATCAATGAGATGATATTATGCCTAATTCAGCTCACAAAAATGATCTCCTTCATACACCACTGCATTTTCACCCCGGTGTGTGTCAGGAGCCGTCTTCTCCCCGTCACGGTGTTTAAGTGGATAAAAGCTGGGTCTGATCCTGTGGGTCAGCTCCTGACCCTATCACTGTTTTCACAGCCACTTGCTTAATCCTCATCTCCGATCTGGGAGGTTCGCTCCGGGCAGGATGGCAGACCGACTTGCAGTTTCTTTTCTGCCACAGGAATCAGGCTTCCCAGTAAGGTGCCCGCTGTCATCACTGTGACCTCTGACCTGGCCAGTGGACAACTCCAGGGATCCACAGGGTCTTATGGCAATGGAGTGTAAAGGTCAAGAGGCTGGGATGCATTCCTGCACTTCAGTGCATGTGGGATGTCTGACTAGCATGGAATTATATTAATAACAAATACATGTGTGGAAGGAGACTACAATGTCAGAACGTTTTGTAACAGTCATGAGTGTTTGCTTGTGTGTGTGTGTGTGTGTGTGTGTGTGTGTGTGTGTGTGTGTGTGTGTGTGAGAGAGATGTTTAGTAGTAATGTTTAGTAGCAAATACAGGAAGAAACTTAAAATTGTTCCTAGTGTATGAATGTGTGTGTGAGTGTGTGTGTGCACTGCGATGGGTTGGCATTCCATCCAGGGTGTGTCCTGCCTTAATGCCCATATAGACGCCTGAGATAGGCACAGACAGACTCCCCGTGACCCGAGGGAAGATCGGATAAAGCGGTAGAAGATGAATGAATGAATGATCGAGGGACACGGTGGTTTAGCGGTTAGCACGTTCACCTCACAGGTCCAGGGTTGGGGGTTCGATTTCCGCCATGGAGTTTGCATGTTCTCCCCGTTCCTCAGGAGGTTTTTCTCTGGGTTCTCCGGTTTCCACCCCCCGTCCTAAAACAAGCACGGTAAATGGACTAAATATTGGACCAATGTTTCACTTTTCTCAGCGTTTCAGCGTTTTGGCTTGTTGACCCCAGTTTCCCTCACCATACACCATATTCTGATGTAAACTCCTTAATTACGAGCGTCAGATTGAAGTAAATGCATTGCATTGATCTATTTCCTTTCATTCGCGGCTTCCACGATGATCTGGAAGCAGTTGTCCTTAAGACCTGAAATGGTAAAGAATCCACGAATATGGATGTTTCCAATTTTTCAGCAGCGTTGGGGGAAAAAAAAAGACTTGCTGGTGATTATGCAAATGATAACAGCAGAAAATGAAAGGTTTCATATTTTTCACCTTGCAGCGTTTTATGCCGTCAAGAGTTGTTTTAAAGCAAATCTTTACAGGCTGTTGGGCTGTGTGTGTGTGTGTGTGTGTGTGTGTGTGTGTCACGTGGTTAATGATGATACAAAAGAGCGTGTTTGGGGTATAACGTCGGTATTCATTCATTCATCTTCTACCGCTTTATCCGATCTTCCCTCGGGTCACGGAGAGTCTGTGCCTATCTCAGGCGTCTATGGGCATTAAGGCAGGATACACCCTGGATGGAATGCCAACCCATCACAGGGCGCACACACACACACACACACACACACATTCATACACTAGGGGCAATTTTCCAATCAACCTACAGTGCATGTTTTTGGACCGGGGTGAAACCCTAGAACCAGGAGAAAAACCCCCTGAGGCACGGGGAGAACATGCAAACTTCACACACACATGGCCAAAACGGGACTCGAACCCGGACCCTGGCGGTGTGAGGCGAAGGTGCTAACCACTAAACCACCGTGCCCTCGATCATACTAGAGTTAATTTATTCTTAAATGGAGACTTGAAGCGCTTTAGATAAGGGCGTAAATATAAATATAGTGTCCACACTTGGCAACTAATCAAAGATTGAGAGATCTGATTGACCAGGGTACAATATTTTCTACACTAACAACGTAGTTCCTGTAGTTCAAATGCCGTTAGAGTTGAATATTCGTCTATACGGTGACCGTGCAGACGTCTGGAGTTGCTCTGCCGGATAAATGCACGAGCCATAAGAGCTTGTTGTCGTTTATTTGGAAAAAGAAACACAGTTGTTAAAGTCTCTCTAGCGGCCGTCTCGTTTTACATGGTTTCCACATAAAAAAGCCTTCAAATGGGATGCGACAGGGAGACGATGGCAGCGTCGGTGAGGCATAAAAGACGAGGCCAAAACACTGGCGAACGTGCAT
>JACRUU010000005.1:7729654-7737154 GCA_030449085.1 Kryptopterus vitreolus | reverse complement strand
TCAGACGCTCAGGCCGTGAACAAAGCTCCGTTCATGCAGTCAGCGAGCTGCAGGTGATTTCAATTACAGACAAAAGTTCAATTTACCCGCTCTAAGGCCGAAAGGTCATCGGTGAGCCAGTCTCATCTTCAAAGTTACATGGACAGTTGTGCTTTGCTCTGCACATATCTATTGGAGGAAAACATCTTCCTTAAACAACTTCATAATAACATCTTTAAAGATAAAACTTACTAACAGTGCTGCTGAAATCTGTATTGTAGCAGGTCTGAAAATGATTAATCATCTCCATCAGCAACTGTGACAGGAGTCTGGCCAAAAATGTTATATAAATGTCCTCTTTCTAATGAGTTATATTTTCTATAGTAATAGTTCATCAGCTGGAAAACAAGTAAATATGTAAATAAACATTTAAGGAAGGGGTTTGCAGTGCTTTATAATAGTCAGAGGTCAGTTGTCAGAAGTCATCGTGCAACAAAGTCAACTGTGAAATGCCATTATTTAGTTTTAGAGTTACATTTTATTATCGTTTGTAAAATAATTGTATAAGAGAAATCTTTGGGATTTAATGCAATTCTGAAAAAACCCTCCTTTTCATCACTTCATTCTTAATTATTCTCCTGTAACGTAGCGCACACATTGTTTTATCCCTTATATATATATATATATATATATATATATATAATATATATATATATATATATATAAGCGCAATATTCTTTATTCTTTATTATAGAGAAAAACATTCTCTAACCTTTGACTCCCTACAAACCCCTGATCCCACTTCCTCTTCTTGCCGCATGAAAACATGACAACATGTCTTAAGCATTTGCAGAACTCTGTCAACTAATTAATCAGATTAACGTGGACCTTGTAACACAAGAGGCAAGAAAAATCAATTAGTTGTAGTAAGAAAGCGCTTCCTCTCGAGATGCTGAGGACATGGTTCAGGCAAAACGAGAGAGATGGAGGGGAGGAAGTTAGGGTGTGGGATTACGCTGCCTGAAGGCAGAGAGACTTCCTGTAAATAAAATAGGGGCAGTGTGTAGATGTGGACTGCCCATGGGCCCAAGATTTAGTGGTCTGTCACTGTATACTATACTGGGTAAATTACATTTAAGCGCCATTTAAGCTCGAATAATGATTTTATTGCTTTAAAGGGTTCTAAATAAGCAAGAACTATTTTACTTTATTCATTGATGTAATTGTGGTCATTAATTGGCCAGCATTAAGGCATAGTCATTTTTATTAGAGAGCGCTTTGGTTTGTCTTGGTCAAAATGATCCATTTGTATTCGGTATAAGTTAAAGTGAAGTTATAAATATTATTATATAATATAAATTATATCGGTTAATATCTCTTACATCTAAGAAATGTATGACAACCTACAGACAAGCTGTTAATAATACACCAAAGTTGGATATAATGATATATAATGTAATATAATTTACAATAATAACTCAATCGTAAAGGAATCACTGCTGACTGTGACATCACTGGACAACGAGTAGTGTTTACTCAAAATAAAAAAGTAGGAAAAAAAAACACCAAATTAAAAAAAGAAAAAAGTTCTCAGTTAAATCACTTAATCCCATTTATTATTCACACTAGAACACACTAGAAATGAGGATTTATTCCATTTCAAGGGAAACAATAAGGTCATTTTGAATGTTGATGGAAAGGACCCTGTTTCCCACTGTGTAGCCAAACTTCGCTTACCAAAAATGTCCACAGATCTTGGAGCTGATGCTCGAATTCTAGGTTCTGGGTTGCGACATTCGGAGTAAACAAACCATGTGGAACGATGCAACGTGTAAACAATTAATGTTTTTTGTCATAAAACAGGATCGAACTGCTAAACCTCACTATATTTTTTTGCTGGATACGGACTATAACTATAACTATATACGGACTATAACGGACTATAACTATAACTATATAACTATAACATCCCACACTATATCGTGTTAGAAATGTGTAACATGTAGTTGTTTAGAGACACAACAGCATTTTCTGGCCATGCGCCGATCAGCACTCATGACTGGTGCTCAAAAGGTAACGGCCGTAACCAGTTTGAGGGACAAAGGCCTCACTCAGCCAGAGTGCTTTACTCTTTTATTTTCTGTTTTATATCCATGTGCTCTGGTTGTCTAAACGCTAACTCAATTACTGCAAATCACTCAATTTGAATCACATGCAACCCAGCAAGAAAATAAGGCCGCCAGATATGCAGGGTGAAAACCCTTCTAGAGCATTTTTGTAGAAGAATGTAAGAAAAGAGTCATTTCAGCTTATTGTCCCATATATAGCAACTGCATTGTTAGTGCTTGGCCATGTATAGCCTTTTTTCCTTTAGCTTCTTTTTTTTGCTGTAAAATGGTCTGCTGATCCTTTTACCTGCTGAGACTGAAAGACATGCTTTCAACAGACCATAAACTCGGTAGAATCTAAAGCTTGTACAGGACGGACCTCTCTTTCCGATGGCTTTTTTACGGAGCTGGAATTTCACACCAAAAACAATTATCCTGTGCCTCTTAATGGACGTTTTTTTGTTTTTTATTATTATTATCGCTCACTGTTGGCTTTTAGAGGTCAGAAAAAGAATCAGAATGAAGTTTGATTCTTTTGAGTCTTTTGATTTGGCTCAGTTTCATCAGTGTACAGCATTAAACTTAAATAAACTTAAACTTAAAACTTAAAAAGTAAAAAAAAAAAGGAAACCAAAAAAAAGTTGTGTTTAGGATGGGGAAATATCCTTCAAATATTCATCAATAATTTAATAGTAAACGTTTTTTTTAGCAAATAAACACATTTTTATTTGGTGTAATGATTTGACTCAGAAAACATTGCGGTTTGGCCGAGTTTAGCAGCAAAAGCTAGAATTTCCCAAAACAACAACAACAAAGTCGGATCAAGTCAATACTGAAAGCATATCAAGACCCCTCTATTGGACCCAAGTGTGATCGCGCAGAAACAGGAGAAAAACCAAATTCCGTACTCTGAATCGCTTTGGCTTTACAGCAGCAATTCGCTGGAGGTAAAAGATTCAGTGAGAAAAGGAAATGAGGTCTGACATGTTGACTCAGGTTAAAAATCCCCCTGGACCCTGAACGGACAGCTATTAAAGTTTAATTGCTTGCCACTCTAGGGTCCTTGGTTTTCTCTAGGTTCTGCTGGTCAGAACATAAATACGGTCAACGTGTCACAGACTTATTCATTTGTGTCTGTAACACCTGTCTGTTAAAAATGCTGGAACGGTTTGGCCCGGAGATTTTGAATGAAAAAGAGGACGGGTTTTTGGTAAAGAGCCCCGAGTTGGTAAAGGATGACAGCAATTGAACAGTTTCCAATCTTTACCCGACGTCCCACTCTGGTTTTGGAAGGAAGGGGGGAAGCGAGAGTGTCTGAGCTATGTTATGGAGCCATTTGCATAATTCACTTTGATGGCTGAATATTAGGCCTCCGTCTTTACTCACATTTGTAGCTGAAGATTACAAAGGAACTATTTGCAGCGCCGTGCAGACTACCAGGAGGAGACTATCAAAGAAAGGGAGAGAGGCTTTCAAGTCAGGACACTTCGATTGTGTTACAGATTGGTTCCAGGTGAAGCAGCTTTGGGAGGCTCAGCCAGAGGAAAATTACCCTCCATGAAGTGCCGGGCCGAGAGTGAGCGAGGCTTCACGGTTGGGATGGTATTCCGGAATTCCTAAACTACTCACGTTTGAAGGGGATTTGAAGGGGCTGAACGTCGGGCCTCTGAAATCTTGTTGTGTTGATCGTCTAGATATAAAAGCTAAGTGAACTGAGGTTTTAGTTGTCTCCTCTGGCTTGGTTAAACAACCTGAACATATTTCCCTAGAACCTATTGATCTGTGTGCTTGTGGTGTGTGTGTGTGTGTATGTGTGTGTGTGTGTGTGTGCATGTCTGAATGTGTCTTGTCCAAGGTCCAAGGTTGTGTGTACGAGATATAGTGAGACAGCACATCACAGGAGCACTTCACATATGTGTGTGTGTGTGTGTGTGTGTGTGTGTGTGTGTGTGTGTGTGTGTGTGTGTGTGAAGTGCCTCTAATAAGTAAATAAATAAATATGTGTGTGTGATTATATATATACACATTTATTTATCAGAGTCCCTTCACACACACACACACACACACACACACACACACACACACACACACATATATATACACACACACACATATATATATATATATATATATATATATATATATATATATATATATATATATATATATATATATATATATATATATATGTATATATATATATATATATGGGCACGGTGGCTTAGGGGTTAGCACGTTCGCCTCACACCGCCAGGGTCCGGGTTCGATTCCCATCTTGGCCATGTGTGTGTGGAGTTTGCATGTTCTCCCCGTGCCTCAGGGGTTTTTTTTTTTCTCCGGGTTCTCCGGTTTCCTCCCGGTCCAAAAACATGCACGGTAGGTTGATTGGCACCTTGGAAAATTGTCCCTAGTGTATGAATGTGTGTGTGTGTGTGTGTGTGTTTGCCCTGTGATGGGTTGGCATTCCATCCAGGTTGTATCCTGCCTTAATGCCCATAGACTCCTGATATAGGCACAGACTCCCCGTGACCCGAGGGAAGATCAGATAAAGCGGTAGCAGATGAATGAATGAATGTATACTATTTATTAATAATGTGAATTTTTATGTAAAATTAATGGAAGCAGATTTCAATGCCATTTCTGGTAAAAAAAAAAAAAAAATCTGAAGTAAGACTATTCAAAACTTCATGTCTTTGAATTATCTTCGGAGCAGAGGACTTATCTGCTCTAATATATAATATCTAATATCTGTTTATATCTGCTGTTAAGTGAAGAAAGCATTAACTGTAACTATAAATAGCTGTATATAGAGCATACGCCATGCCATCGCTTATGAAATTGTTGCACAGTGCTGCGGCGTAACCAAAGTGCTGCGGCGTAACAGGAATAAAACACTCGGAGACCTGCTTTCAAACAGTATTTAATATGAAAACATTGTTAAATAAACCTCGTGTTGTGTTTAATTTACTATATACACTGACAATGTAGACAGAAGGTGAGGGGGGCATTTTTCTTTCAGTTCTACTCAAATGAAAACATCTTTTTTTTTTTTTTAAGTATGTTTGATTTGGATACCATTTCTATCTTTCGAAAATACCAGAACATTGAACTGAATGGGCTATGAAGCCGAAGCAGGAAGGTTTTTATTGAATCTTGGAGCAGATGATCTCAGGTCAGTTATTGACGTGGGAAAAATGAAACTCTGTAACGCTTCCCTGATTCTCTTCTGATTAAGTTTACACTGAGAGGAAAGATTGTTTTGAACATCAGCGAAGGCCGCTGCAACGGCACGCCAAAGAGGACCGGCAGTGCCGGAAAGCTAAAAGTGCGATCCCTCTGGCCTCGGCAGAGGCCACACAGAGCAAATAAGCTGTTATTCCACTGTTGTTTGGAAGGATCGGGGAAGGATTGGGGCTGTAATGAAAAGAAAACAGAGGCGATGTTCCCATGACGGATTTGGGAAAGCGATTGGAAACCCGCCACACGGCTGGTGCTGAGTTCACACCTCTGGTCTCAAAGCTCTCCCTCTCTCTCTCCCTCTCTCTCTCTCTCTCTCTCCGAAATCCTTGCCTACTGACTCACCCTTTCCGATACAACCTGATCTGGCACAGAGGCCCATGCCATCACTTCCTCCAGTCGACTTTGTTTGAGAGCTGCAATCACTCGCCAGGTCCAGATTGACTTTTGTTTGTATTTGCACAAAAACACCGGCTGTACTCGGCATAAAAAACACGGCGATGAGGACAAAATAAGTTCCTAATTAAAATAGTGAGCAACCTACTTTAGAAATTCCTACTTTTTTATATTTCATTTTAGGACCAATTCCAGGGTCATTAAGGTGAATACTGAGCACCTTAATCATAAAGCCAACCAGAATATTCACGCGCAAATATACTTTTATAACGTTTAGACACGCGAGCGGTGTCTCTGTCGGGAGGAAAACACAGAAATTGACTCCCGAATGCTCAAAAAAATAAATTCAATGTATCTTTAAGAGTCGCATTGTTTAGTGGGAGAGAAAGTGGAATGCATAAAAACACCAGACCAATGCAGGTATGTGGGTTTACTCAGAGACACTTTATTTACAGGAAATCTTTTCTCATAGTCCACACACACACACACACACACACACACACACACACACAAATGTTTTTGAATTTTGACTGTATATATTTAATAATATTTGCTGAGAAAATTGTCATGATGCAGCTTATCGAATATGAATCTTAAATTATATATAAATAGGAATATTTCAGTCGCATGAATGGAAATGGAGTTTAGAAAATTTGGGGTTTGCATTCTTAAACCAGAAAAAAATCCATATTCATGTGGACATGGCCACAATTGTAATGTTAGGTTGTGTGTGTGTGTGTGTGAGAAGATCCAGAGCGTTAGTGTGCTCCAGAGTGAGCCAAGACATCAGAGGACTGCAGCAGAGAATCAAAACCAGAGTTGTGGAGGAAGTGCAGTGTTTACGCTCCTTTCAGGCCTTCTCTTCACTTTTTAGAGGAAACAAACCCCGCTGGCAGAGAGACTCAGCCTCGACCCCTCGGCTTTCCTCGGCAGAAAACAGCGCCCTCTATGGACAAATTGAACAGTGCGGAGGGTAAAATCACAGCTCGAAGACTTGACCCTAAAATATTCCAGCAGGCAATAAACAAGCTGGAGCATTGTCCTCAGTGAAAGGAGGTCCCTCAGGACATATTTATCTTCAGATTAGTTTTTGTTTTACTGTTGTTTAGATGTGATGTGTGTAAGGAAGAAACTTGGGTCACAAATATAGTTATTTAATAATAATAATAATAATATCCTTTATTGGTCACATATACATTACAGCACAGTGAAATTCTTTTCTTCGCATATCCCAGCTTGTTGTTGGTAGCTGGGGTCAGAGCGCAGGGTCAGCTATGATACGGCGCCCCTGGAGCACAGAGGGTTAAGGGTCTTGCTCAAGGACCCAAGGGCGGCAGCTTGGCCATACCGGGGCTCAAACCCGGATCTTCCGATCAGCAACCCAGCGCCTTAGACCACTGAGCTACACCCTCCCTATTTATTGGTTATCCTTAGTTATTTCCATAGTTGTCAAGTGCAAATACTTCAAGTGCAAAGACAACAATACTTTCAGGTATCTATACCTCGCTATATTTCATTTCGGACTCGTTTTCATTCCCGTCTTTTTGTCATTAGAAAAAAAAAAGCCTATCAGGAAAAATCGCTTCATCTGGATAGAGTGAATGTGATTGGATGAGATATAAACATGTACCATTCTGACGCCCTATTGGTTTGTACGCGATCCATTGCACCTTCACACGACACACAATTCACGTCACACTCCATGAAGGGCATAACGAGTGTTGGGGTCTTTACTCAAAAACAGATTATTTCTTTAAAGTGTTTATTTCTCCACTACTGG
>JACRUU010000005.1:7622154-7724654 GCA_030449085.1 Kryptopterus vitreolus | reverse complement strand
GATTACAAATTTCAAATTTTCAAATTTCCATTGCAAAACAGGTTAATCCTACAAATGCTGAGGTTACAGTATTTGCTTGTAATTACCATTATTGTGTATTTTTCATGCTATATTTGTGTTCTGTGATAAGGAAGAACCCATTTTAGGAACCTCAATGTGAAACTAAATATCTTCTGTGGTGATATAGGAATGTAAAGTCTTATTTTTGGTTGCAATGTTTTTTTTTTTGTTGTTTTTTTTTTTTATTATTTTGTGTTGTATTTATTGTCTTATTTTTATCATTGTAGAAATGCCACAAAATGATTTGTGGATGCGATAGACAAAATTTGGGAAACTTGTTCTATACCGAAGTTTTTTTATTAATAAATAAGTACAATAGTTTACACCAAAAAAAAATCATTTTTAATATTTGATAATATTTCTCCATGCAGTTTTGGATTGGAGAAAAGGAGGTGAAGCGTCTCACTTTAAGAAGCTAGTTGTCTAGTTGAAAAATTCTTATCTGAATATTTGAAAGCTGAACATTTGGATGAACCTACAGTTGAGAAGGTTTTTTTTTTTTGCTAAAGGATAAAAGTGGGGTCCAGGACTTTTGTCCCCAGAGGCTCCTCACTCTCCTCACCCTCTGAGCCGCTCATGACTGCAACACTTCTCCGCTTAAACCCGATCTTCTCGAGAGGCGCAGGGGAATCTTGGGTTTCTTCACCGACTTCCTTTATTCCTTTAAGCTTTGATCACTCCTAAGAAGAGTGTATCATTTATAACAATAACGCCTGTGTTTGAACGCCTGTCCTTCATAACATTTGCTTTACTCCTTCGTTATTTTTTGTAAGGGTTATTTTCATAGAGTGCTATTTAAAATGATATATAAATCCTGAAGGAATGTATATATATATATATATAATATATATATATATATATATATATATATAGTATGTGTGTATATGTATATGTATGCATGTATGTATGTGTGTATATATATATATATATATATATATATATAAAATAAAATATGTGTGTATGTGTGTATATATATATATATATATATATATATATATATATATATATATATATATATATCCTGTAGGAAAGCACATGCATTAGGTGTAGGTTGTAGCAGAAATAAACGTGATCCTCGGCATATGGCGATAATTTCAGAGAGGAAAAATAGTTTACAGCCTAAAAAACACATGTAAAAGACATTGACATATCGCAGATCAAAGTCAAATCGGGCTTTCATGTTGGAGATGCATCAAAACAAATGATGTCCATGTGTCATAGCGGGTTTAGTCTATACCTGCACACACACACACACACACACACACACACACACACACACACACACACACACACACACAGAGACGCACTCATACACACATACACATGCTGCAACAGCAGGGTCTAGACAGGGATGATTTGGACACTGCGCCTTCGAATAGCAACTTGGACCAGATATTTATTATTTATTATTATTATTTTTTATATTATTATTATTATTATTTATACACAGTTCCATTTTTTTCCCCCGAGCTTGTGTGAATTTCCATGTAAACAAACATACAAACATGAACCTTGATAGTAGTCCTCGATAGGCTCAACCACATTTATTCGAATAGAAGAAACATTGGATTGAATTTAAAACGAACGCAATCCAAAGACTTTCAAAGTGACAAAAGAAAGCGCACCCTATAACGAGAAGAAGAAGTGTTTCAATCAGGATGAGCTTCATTCTTTGAGATTTACAATTGTAATAATAGAGGACGGTGGTTTAGTGGTTAGCATGTTCGTCTCACACCGCCAAGGTCCGGGTTCGATTCCCGTCTCGGCCATGTGTGTGTGGAGTTTGCATGTTCTCCCCGTGCCTCAGGGTTTTTTTTTCCGGGTTCTACGGTTTCCCCCCGGTCCAAAAACATGCACATGCATGGTTGATTGGCACCTTGAAAAATTGTCCCTAGTGTATGAATGTGTGTGTGTGTGTGTGCCCTGTGATGGGTTGACATTCCATCCAGGGTTTATCCTGCCTTAATGCCCATAGACGACTGAGATAGGCACAGACTCCCCGTGACTCTATTATTCATGAATAGAGCCAGATCAGCATGAAGAAAATCACCAAAAAGTCTTTATCCATCTGGTTGGATTTTTATTTTTATTTTGCTTTGGCTGAATTTTAACGCAGCTCTAATTTGTTCATATAAAACATGGTCGTCGTTGTTGTTTTTTTTGTGCAGCCTGTGCTGTATTGTGATATTTTTAGCTCCTAATAAGCTTGTTGTAACCCGATCCACACAGAGACTGTGATTGTGAGTGACAGCTGACTGTGAAAACTTGTATTGAATGCTGTCACATGACTGGACATCTGGAGTTCCCAGTGCACCCCTCCGGGCCCGGTTTATTTTGTGCCGCGTCGACGTGCGTTTAGGTTTCATGCGCCGAGATAAGATCAAAATTTCGTGTGGATTCTTTTTGCGTCCAACGAGCGCAGACTTCCAGAGCAGATTTTCGCCACGTCTGAAGGCCAAGTGGCTCCTACTCCAAACTGCACCCAGTCACGCTAGACAAAAACAGGAAGTGGGGTGAAAGTTCAGACTTCCTTTATCTTCCTTTATTACTCTTTGGCGAATCTGAGCAGGGTGATCTCATAACCTGATTGATTTGGGAGGATTTTTTTTTCGGTGTAAATTGATCTCTTACATTCTTTTTGCTGCCCATCTCTCCTGGTCAGAGAGATGAATGCGCTGCTTGCTTTGCCACTTCATCAAGTTGCGCTGTTTGTCTGCTTTGTGTCGGCCGGGTGAGAATGTGAGAATGCTTGAAAGGTGTGGACTCTTCCCTGTCTAAAAGCTTGAAGAATGGGGGAGGACCGGACAAAAAGCGACGGATGAGTGTGGAACTCTTTCCATACGCTTTTTTTTTTGGAAGGAGGAACTGAAAGTTCATGGATGAGTGTGAGGGTGAAGATAGTGGAATTCTCATTCATAGCGGCTAGCAGCAGATCTACACGTTTTCAAACACTGCTAGTCGAGTGTAAGGCTATTTTATGTTGCTCCTTAAGTGTTGCCGTGTTTCACATTGGCACTGTATATAAAAAGGAATTAAATATATATATATATATATATATATATATATATATATATATAGATATATATATACATAAACTAATAGCCTAATTTTTATCTTGGTACAAGAAAAGAATGAGTTTCTTGCGCCTTCTGTTTATGTCTGTATTTATATTCATTACAACATATATATATATATATATTTATATGATATAAAAAAAACAATAAGAAAACATATATAAATTATATATATAGATATATATATATATATATATATATATATATATATATATATATATATATATAAACTAAAAATAGCAAAGAAGGATTTTCCTGCACCTTCTGTTTCTGTCTATATTTATTTTCATTACAACACATTTGTTCATACTGGATCATGTATATAAATATATAAATGGATTTATTGTCAGTTATTTCACTCAGCGAGTGTTTTGAGGAATATCACGGTGAAAACTCTGCGTGAAACCTGTTGAATAGTGATGACAGGTTATGTGTGAGCTCTTTGATAAGGTCTCTCATCTCTTCATCAGCGTTCTAGTGGACGATAAATCTCCAAAATTTCAAAACATATGCCAAGTATGCCAAGTCTTATGGGATAGAAAATGATGCATGCCAGTGGAATGGAGATATTCCCAAAATGACATTATAAACTCCTGCATAATAACATGTTGCTCCCTCTTTTGTGGCCCATTGAGCATTCATTTCTTCAGCAAATTGAGCTTTGTTTGTTGGACTGGACCATGCCGGCCAGTTTTTCACTCCCCATGTGTATCACTGATGTTGGCTGCCCATGACCCTGGTGCTGGATCACCACTGTTGCTTCCTTGGACCACTTTTAATAGAGGTTGGAGATGTTATTATCCAGACGTCTAGCCGTCCCATTTTGATCCTTGTTAAGCCCATTTTTCCTCCTCGTTTCCTCCTTGCAAAAATCTCATTTGCTGCAGATGTGATGATGACGAGAGAATTTTATTTCATCGGCCTTCCTCTTTTTCCTCCTGCCTGGTACCTCCATCCTCACCATTCTTCTCCCTACATGCGCTTTCCTTCTAATCAACTCATTTCCAATCCTGTCCGTCCTCGTCACTCCCAATGAAAGGTTTTTTTCTCCTTGCTCAAGACGGAATGTTTAGTACTGGTGTAAAGATTTAGAAAGGAGAACGACTCACTGCGATGGTATTACCCTTTCAAATAAGAGAACCCACATTGGGCAGCTGGTGAGCAGACCTCTAGCGTCTTGTCCCTATCCACCTTTTTGAAAAAGATGGTCTCTAACTCTCATTCTCTCCCGTTCTTTGATTCCAATCTTGGCACCAAATAAGGCTCTTCAACCCCCAGACCCCCCTCCCCCCTCCCCCCCAGATGGCTTTGCATCCTTTAAGTATGAAGTTAAGGAGAGAGTATGAGTAGGAGAGAGAGAGAGATAGACAGATAGGGAGCTGGAGAAAAAAAATCACAAGCCTGAAGGCATGTGATGGATGTGCACTCTGATGGATGCCTGTGATAATTGTGAGAAGGGATTATCGTGGCCATCCCCTGGCTGGATGCCATACTACACACACACACACACACACACACACACACATTTACACACTTACACACTTACACACATACACACACAAACGCTAAAATACGGTGGCTAGACAGAATTAATAAGGATCTTCTTTGTTGTGACTAGCCCCTGGTTTGCAGTGCGCACATCACAGGGGTGCAGTCGCTTTTAGGGAAATAGCCGAATTAGAGGTTTAAACCTCTAATCGTGATCCAGGATGCTAAATTCAGACCATGCAACTGGCCCAGCTCCTTTCTGAAACCTCACGGTAGCAAGAACACATTACTGGGACCGGTTTTGTCATTTCTTTGTGGTGTATGAATAATTCATGTGCTTAAATACGGACCCAACTCCCTCAAGTGACTTCACTTCTCTCGGAGGAGTTGGGTTATTATTCGGAGATGATCTTTTTTTTCCAAACAGCTCTTATCTGGACAAACTCTTCATTAAAAGCTCGATGCACAATCCAAATAAACGTTTTTATGCTTGCATCGTTGTGGTTCGGAAAACCCTCGGGGCATCCAGTGTCCGTCCGGGTAAGTGTGCAGTGTAAACCTGAAATTATTGGTAGTTTATTTCTTTTTTTAATACCTTGAAGTTGTTTAGCATTTGAGGGGTATGATGGCTTAGTGGTTAGCACGTTCGCCTCACGCCTCCAGGGTCGGGGGTTCGAGTCCTGTCTCGGCCATGTGTGTGTGGAATTTGCATGTTCTCCCCGTGCCTCGGGGGGGGGGTTTTTCTCCGGGTTCTCCAGTTTCCTCCCGGTCCAAAAACATGCACGGTAGGTTGATTGGCACCTTGGAAAATTGTTCCTAGCGTGTGAATGTGTGTGTGTGTGTGTGTGTGTGTCCTGCGATGGGTCGGCATTCCATCCAGGGTGTATCCTGCCTTAATGCCCATAGACGCCTGCGATAGTCACAGACTCCCCGTGACCCGAGGGAAGATTATTATATATTTATAAAATTATGCGCTTGTATTTCAAGTATATGTTTTTGGAATTGTATTAATTGTAGACCCTTGATATTTGTGTGTGTGTGTGTGTGTGTGTGTGTGTGTGTGTGTATGTGTGTGTTGTCCGAGAGATATTCTAGAAATATGCCATGAAGTCGAAGATAAAGAGTTTTACATGTGAATTACAGACAACTTAATGATTTCAAGCTAAAGCTCACCGGAGCAGGAGACGATCCGTCCATGTGCTCTGTAATCGTGGGTGGAATGTCTCTTCATCAGGATACTGGGGGATGAAGTGTGGAGGGCAGATGGGATATTGTGTGAGGTGGTGTGCTTGCAAACCACATTCAAGCCCACTTCCAATCATCTGCCTGGCTTTGAGCATCTCGATTTGTGGATGGAAAAAAAGAACCCCCGCCCCCCCCCCCCAAAAAAACCCCAATCTAAATGTTTCCTTATCAAAAAAGATAGAAACCATTATATTCTACGAACTCATTGCCAAAGAGTGTAGCATCTATAATCTGACCTCCTAAATAATAGGGTTTTTAGGTACTATCCTCCTTTGGCACTCCAGAAAGATTTTTTTTATAAAACGACATTATACATAGTCCAATGTACCTAAAATACATTGGGAATCTTCTCAATTTAACTCTTTTATGAGGAAAGATTGTCGTAATTTCCTCTTTCCTCCACTTTACATTTACATTTACAGCATTTGGCAGATGCCTTATCCAGAGCGACTTACAACTGAGCAATTGAGGGTTAAGGGCCTTGTTCCAGGGCCCACTAGTGGCAGGGTTTGAACCCATGATCTTCATGTCCAGAGAACAAAGCCTTAGCCAATCAGCTACCACCTCTCCTAATTAGTTTAATTGGTTGTTCAGTTGTTCACTAAAACAGAGGGTTCCACTTTCAGAATAGAGGTACTTTGGGTACATTGGACTCTAAAACAATGTCTTTTTATCAAAACAAAAAAGGTTTCCAACCTTTAACCCTTTTTGTTAAAGGCCAAAGTAATTCATATGAACATGAATCATGGCTTGTTTAAGAGTCTGGGGTTTTAAATCTAACTAACTTTCCTAAACGTATTCCGAAGAAAATAATCTTTCGCTAACTAAAGGCCCCGCGAGGAAGTAAATCATCAAAACTCGGACAAATGAAAGTCGGGGGCGGGGGGGGGGGGGGGGGGGGGGGCGGTCATACAACCAAATACAAAAAACGATCAATTCTATGTGTTCTTGATGAAGCCCGTAGAGAAGGAAAAAAAGAAAAGAAAAGGGGGCTCTAGAGGGCCTCGAATGGAGCCAGGAGCAGTTGCACTCTGGTGCGGGTGATGTGCAGAGATATGAAGACAGGCATGTATGGATGGCGGGTTAAAAGGGGGAAAGTGGATGGAATTTATCTCGGCACAGAGTGGAAAGAGAACGCTGAGAGAGAAAGTGAGTGGGAGATGGTTAGATGGTGAGAGAAAGAGAAGGAGAGAGAGAGAGAGAGAGAGAGAGGTTTCAGAGGGGCAGCTGGGCAGATTCCAGCGCCGGTCTGTCGTGCAGCAGGAGAGGACCTTCAGCCGAAGTGTTTGTGGGGCCCCTGTGGTTTTTCGACCAATAAATCCACTGCACGTCTTTAATACGCACCGAGTGTGCAGGCAGAGGAGTGCTGAAGGATGTATGGCCATTACTCAGCGGCCCACATCTGAGAGAAGGATCCAGGACTGGCCTGCACCATAAAGCCCTCTCCAACCCCCACCCAGTCCACTCTGCGCGCTCGTATTGGCAGCTCTACTGAGGTGTGAAAATGAATGGATCTCTGGAGGCTTTGATAAGCACCATGTGATCACAGTCACCAATTTGAAGTTCAGGACAGATAGCGATGTCCCAGCAAAACTGTCCCTACCCTGGTCCTGGATCTCCACACAAAACAAATAACCTTTCCATCGTTCAGAGTGCTAAAGTTATTCCTCCCGTGGAAGGTTTTCATGCAGGTCCCAAAAAATAATTCGAATTATATGTGCAAGTGTGTATGAGCTATGCTGCTAAACTTTCAGGCATTTCCAGTTGGTGTTGTATCCCGTGTGTGCCACGCCTAATGGCTGCAGATTCCAACCTGGCTGCCAAGTATCACGAAAGTTTGAATATGTTAACCTGAAGAGTTAAAAAAAAGTACATAAATAAAAGAAAAGAACAAGAGAGTCCTGTGCACTGCAGTGCTTGGGCCCAAAATAGGAAGCTAGCGACGCTTAATTATCCAGTTGTATCCCGTGAGTGCCACGCCCAGGGCTGAGCTTCACTGACATCCTAATCCAACCCAATATCATGAGAGTTTAAGTATGTTATGAACCCAAAAAGTGCCCCAAGGGTTAAAAAATAAAAGTATAATCCTACAGAAAACAAGAGAGTCCTGCACATTGCAGTGCTTGGGCCCAAAATAGGAAGCAAGGGATGCTTGATTATCCAGTTCTTTAAAGAAAGTGGACCATCTCTGATGTAATGAAGTCTTACTCTGGGATATTCCTGTGACCTTTACACCATTTAAAAACCATTTTTTTAAAAAGTATTTATTAGAAAAGGAAGTTTGTTCTTTTGTTCAGGTGCATTGAAACACCTTTTTAAAATTGGTACAATCTTGGAAAACAGGGTTCTTTTTTGATGCTGTCATTGGACAACGAGGTCCTTGTTTGTTTGTTTTTTGTTGATCGTGAAAGATTCTTTATTTCTTAATGGGGTCTTTTTTTTAATAGACTTTTTAAAAGATCCTCTGTTTTGGGATTTCATGAGCTGAACAACTATGTAGGATCCAGTTCACCCTCTCTAAATAAAATTGCATGTGATTTTTTTTCTTTAGTAAAACTATTTTAAAGAACTTTTTGGAGAGTTTTTGGAGAGTTGCATCAAATGCTTTCAACCACTGAATTCCCAGCACTGATTTTTTTTAAAAGAGAAAGACAAAAAGAGACTGAAAGAGCGAGAGTGATTTATTTTTATTTTTATATAGATTTTATTTTGTATTAATATTTACATTTTTATTCTTGCAATATTTGTATGCCATTACTTTGGCAATACAAATATGTCATTTCTATCATGCCAATAAAGCACACAAATTAAAATTGAAAATGAGTGAGAGAGAGAGAGAGAGAGAGAGAGAGAGAGAGAGAGAGAGATGGGCGCCATCTACTGTTTCGGAATGTCACTGCTATTCTAGTATCATCTTCCACCCACTGTGTCTACACTCTCCTTCTGCCCAGTGATTAATCCGTGATATAACAAACTATTATCTCTTAATGGTCTGCTGAGCGCACAGAATCAGCCCGACTTCTTTGATATGTTCAGCTGAAGTGAGGGATGAAGCGGCGCATTGAAACCAGGCCGCACTTGTGCGATTTATTAGAGGCCTCGGTTCTGTTTATAAGCAGGTTGCTAAGCGAAAAGCAGGGCTCACACGTGGGCTTAGAGATGAAGTTTGATCAGCTCCAGCGAGGATGATTTTTATCCAAGCTGATTCGTGTTTGGACGCTGCACTTGTTTCCTTGTCTGTACTCAGGGCAGGTGCTTCCCAGGATGTATGCGCTTTTGTACAGGAAGCCATTAAAACCATCAAAGCTTCACACACACACGAGGCATCGATTCAGACAAGCTGGAGGCAGAAGGACATTTTACTTTGCTCTATTTCTTTTCTCTCAGACTTGACATACGTAGGTACAGAAACACTTAGTGTGAGTGTAAGTTCTTAACATTACGGGCTCATGAGTTCAAAGCCAATTTGAGCGGAACGCGTGAACAGCGAAATAATCGTGTGAGATTTGCGAGAGAAAAGTGAAAGAATTATTGTGTGGAAAAATCAGCGTCAACCATTTGTTAAAAAAAAAAAGGACTATAAATACAATGCATAAATAGAACAAACAAACGAACGTTTGTTTACATATTTTTTTTACAAAATAATTTACATAATATTTTACCTGACAAAACAATAAAAAAGTTTATTACAAGAAGAAAGGGTGATAATTAATTGTTGTTCATTTCAAAATGAATTGCGTAAAGATAAACTATAAATTAAAAAAAATTATTAAATGGCCAAATAGATGTGTAGTAAATGTGTAAATAAATGAATGGTGTAGATAATATATATATATTATATATATATATATATATATATATATATATATATATATATATATATATAGATAGATAGATAGATAGATAGATAGATAGATAGATAGATAGATATAGTATAGATAGAAAGATATAGATAGATAGATAGATAGATAGATAGATAGATAGATAGATAGATAGATAGTGTATAAACACACTTGAATTGTGAAAAATGATCAGAATTAATAATTATTATTAACCTGCAGTTTTCCAAGAAGATTTAAAAAAAATGCAAAAAGTATCAAAAGTATTTATTTGACTCAATGACGCCAAAAAAAGTGATGAAAGAATAAAGATACGGCTTGAATTAGGTCTTGGGTTGTCAACGCCACATTCAATACTCTATAATCTCACGACCCACACGAGCCTCAGAGAATGCTGCGATCCAAACTCCTCTCTCCCTTTTCCTCTCCCATCTCTCTCCATTTCTCTTTTCTCTCTTCCCTTCTCTTCTATCCCCCCCCCCCCACACACACACACACTCTTTCCTCTCTCTGTCTTTCTCCTCTTTACTGCCTCTGCTCTTTTCACATGCCAGGCGGCAGAAGAGCCCTGTTCCAATCTGTCCTGGAACGCTGCCCGGGAACTATAATTGCTGCCACGGCTGGCTTTTTTTTTTTTTTTTGCTTTGCGTGTGAGGTCTTCAGAAAAATCCTTGAATCTGTGGTAATCAGGAGGAGTGGGAGAGAGATGGCTCTAACAGACAAACAAATGGTTAGAGTTTGGACTGAGAAAGAATCTCCACCACATGTGCATGTGTGTGTGTGTGTGTGTGTGTGTGTGAGCGAGAGAGAGAGAGAGAGAGAGAGAGAGACTGTTCGTCCATGTAAAAGAGTGGGAGCAATAAAGAGATGCAAAGTGGTTGATGCTGCTGTGACATGAGAGCAGACAGGAGAACCTGTGAAAGCCACAGGAGAATGTAGAACTCCCTGGAGAACATGTGGAAACCCACAGGGGACCATGTGCAGCCCACAGAAACACTACAGGGATCTGCAGGAAACACACTGTATATCATGGAGACAGACGGACGGAAAGAAGGTACAGGGTGGTGGTCGCTCAGTGGTGGAGGCGTTGGCCTCTGGACTGCACGGTCACAGGTTCAAATCCCACCACCACAAAGGTGCCACTAGTGGGCCCTTGAGCAAGGCTCTTAACCATCAAATCCTAAATTGTAAGTGCCTCTGGATAAGGGCGTCTGCCAAATGCCATAGATCACAGAGATCACAGAGTATCTCAAGACGTCTCTAAATGTCATTCATTCATTCATTCATCTCCTACCGCTATATCCGATCTTCCCTCGGGTCACCGGGAGTCTGTGCCTATCTCAGGCGTCTATGGGTATTAATGTAGGATACACCCTGGATGGAATGCCAACCCATCACAGGGCACACACACTCACACACTCACACACACATTCATACACCAGGGACAATTTTTCCAAGGTGCCAATCAACCTACCGTGCATGTTTTTGGATCGGGAGGAAACCCAGAGAACCCGGAGAAAAAAACCCTGAGGCACGGGGAGAACATGCAAACTCCACACACACATGGCCGAGATGGGAATCGAACCCAGACCCTGGTGGTGTGAGGCGAACGTGCTAACCACTAATCCACCGAGCCCCGTCTCTGAATGTCAATAAAACAAAAATGAACTGATAACAATACCTAATCAAAGACGACCCGGACCTGTTCCTCTATCAGAAGCAGGGATTAACAGAGCTTGTCATTTCTTCGATTGTGTTTAGAGGCTGAAGCGATCCTTCCTCCGTGTCAGAGCGAATAAACCCCAGACTCATCACACAGACTCTTTCGCGTTCTGCGGTGACACTGAAGAACATAATTTGCTAAAGGCCTTGGCGAGTCTGGGGCCCCACCGGCCCTCGGAACCATGAAACGGATCCACCAGAGTCTCATCCTTTCTGATATTTTACAATCGCAGCCACAGAGCCGTGATGAATATAAACATTTCAATAAAGCGACGAGAAACGAGAGAACACTTTCCCTTGTTGCTTCTGAGGGAATAAACTGCTGTGGCTTATGAAAGATATATATATATATATATATATATATGTTTATTTTTTATTTACTCACTGCTGTAGAACATTTTATGATCACATAAAAAGGTCTTGAAAACCCACTAAAAAGACAAACATTATTACAGTTATTTTATTCTGCACACAACCGAGTAATAAAACACTGTGCAACACCGGCTGCACGTGGGACAGTGTTCTTCTGCCCTCTAGTGGAGGAAAGTGGTATATGCGTCTACATGGGAAGGAAGAAAGAAAGTGGAAGAAAAGAAAAAAGAAAGAAAGAAAGAAAGAAAAGAAAGAAAGAAAAAAGAAAGAAAGAAAGAAAGAAAGAAAGAAAGAAAGAAAAAGAAAGAAAGAAATTAATGAGGCGTCTCTTGGCTGTTAGCAGGGTATTTTTTTCAGGAGCAAATATATTTCCTAGAAAAAAAAGACAATTAAAACCGTGCCCTTTTAAATGGGATTTAATATATAGAAAACTATAATGGATTGATTTCCATTTCAGGCTACACTTTTATCACGGAGTTTTATAAGTATTTACCGTTTATATATATTTAACATGCTAGATCTTTCTACGCTCTGCGCCTGTGTAATAATGTAATCGGATCTCGGTGGAAACGTTATATCTATAGAAATGTTCGCTCCTGTGCCTGGTCGCTTTCTCGTTTCAACACATCGATAACAATGATGGGATTCTCAGTTTAATGTTCCATAGGAGAAGGAATAATCACAGGGGGAAAACATTTAGGAAAAGGAACACGTTTTGATCCAGGAAGATACACATGTGCGCGAATCGGTGCAGAGATCAAAATCAGGCGCACTTAAGGCGGCCTTATAGGGGTCCTTTTTCGGCCATATAAATCCTTCACTTTGGCTAGTTGCGATTTTTGTAGTTGCCGGGCAGGCCGACGGTCTGGAACGTGTTTAGCTCGCTAACATCCGAACAAAATAAGAAAAACAACAAATTCGAAAAAAAAAGCAAAACAAAAATAAACGTTCCAACAAATAGAGAGGTCCGACATCTCTTTCAATATTGAAAGTAAAGGTAAGAGTGAGCTCGGCGCGGGAAGCAGACGACGAAATGTCCCGAGCCGACGTCGAGTTCATGCCGTCTAGCCTAGCGTGTAGCCTAGCATTAGCACGGCGTTCGCCACGAGCGCGCTCGCGGAGATTCCGTTTAACGCTTCCTCGAGCGTGCGTTCTTCGGACGTTCGGAAAGCGCGTGCGTCGTCGAGTTTGCTGCGAAAGTCGCTCGCGTGAATCGCGGTGGCTTTGATGCTAGCTCGCGGTTAGCACCGGAGCAGAGAAGAAAGGATGGAGGAAGGGAGGGGATTGTCAGGTCAAAGACGCGAATGTTACCGATTAATAATTAAAATAAAAAAAAAAAACCGAGTGGGTTCCGATTAGTCACGGAGTCCAAATCGAATACGGATCGAGTGCAGGGATCGGTCGCGATGAACCGCGGGGTTTATAAGATGATCATCCTGGCCGACACCCTGTAGGATCCGGCCAGTGTCTGTGTGTGTTAGCGTTAGCATTTTCGTCCCTTTCATTGACCCATTTCCAGCAGCATTCCTCCATCGCCGTGCGGGATAATTAATAAATAAATACGCCATTATATTCATAACTAACACTGGTTAAATATTGGTGACATCAAAACTAGAGAAGATGGAGGTCTTTTCAAGACGTCTCTCTCTCGCTCTTTTTTTTTTTAGATTTATATGTAATTTGTATATAATTGAATATCCATACACACACACACACACACTCTACATTTGAATGTTATCTAATGTTTGTGTTTTTCTTCCCCCTCCCCAGATGCCATCTGCAACCACTGGTGACTATGCTGTTCAGTCCTCCAGTCCAGAGCTGGGCGCTGTTCCTGTAGCAGCTCCCACCGAGGCCTTGAAGCAAGTGCTGAGCATCATTGAGAAGAAGGTCCGCAACATGGAGAAGAGAAAGGTATCGGTTTACCCAGCTGGATGTTAATCGCCGGGGCGACAGTTGCGGATGCGCGGCGGGCAAGAAGAATAAGGCGCCGCTTAATACCCCAAATACGTTTTTTGTGTATTGGTTAGTTTGCTTTTTACCGCGTTGTACACAAAGCAAAGGTGCTTGAAATGCGCAGCAACACAAAGGTGTTTCTGTTGCACCAACAAGGACTCATCGTCACTCTTCCGCCATAATTTGTAGTGGTTTAGCGATTGTTTAATGGTAGTACAACAGGCATGAACAATAACCACTTTGGATTCACTTGGATCTCCCACCCACGGTCACCTGTGCAGTTGGACCCCATAAAATCAACTGCTTGAAAGACCAATGTTTTGAGCAAGCTGAATCAGTTGTAGCTCAGAACGGAGGATTATCTTCTGTATAATCTTATGGAGAACATTTATGCATACAAAAAAAGACAAAATTTTATTTCGATTCAATGTTTGTGTAAATGGAGGAGTTCTTCAGAGCCTACCTGACCTCATACACTTTTAATATCTTTTATCTTGACACTTTTGTATGTAAGGGAAAGGGCACAACACACTCCTAATACTAATATTAATTTGTGTTTTATTTATTTTTAAAAAATTTGGAGCAGTAGTACTTTTATAACAAAGTAAGGGGGGGTTAGATGTAATGGTCTGGGGCGCACAAACTTTCAGTCTAATACTAATAGAGGGAGGTGGTAGCTTAGTGGGTAAGGTGTTGGCCTCTGAACTGGAAGATCATGGGTTCAAACCCCACCACCACCAAGCTGCCACAATTGCTCAGTTGTAGGTCGCTCTGGATAAGGGCGTCTGCCAAATGCTACAAATGTAAATGTAATACAACTGGCAGAAACCTGAAGGCTCAAATGTGGTGTGAGAAGATGCAATATCATTCTCCCCTGTTTTATTCGAGCAGAGACGGCCGATCTGTTAGTACGTACAGTTCTGTAGGGGTTTTTTTTTTTTTTTGGCTCTGATATTTAGCCAGAAGCTCTGACCTCTTGTAAGACATACACAAGTGCACACTTAAAATTAATGATGCCAAAGGGAAAAGATCAGAACATTTTGTTTTTAGAAGAAAAGATGCAACCAAAATCACTATAGATAGATGGGTGGATATGACTACATTACTGGGGTCACTAATGACCTTTTCTCATTTTCAGTCCAAGCTGGAGGACTACAAGACACGGAAGAACAAAGGGGAGCGGCTAAATCAGGATCAGCTGGTTTGTACGATTCTTGAATTGGTTTAGTTTTTAGGCACTTGTTTGTAGCTTATTGTAATAAAAGATGCAATTGATGGTGTGTTTGGTTCAGACCATAATGGAATATACTGGATGGCTTGGAATTTTAGTTTCTACTTAAGTGATTTGATAAAAAGGATGTGACTAGTAGCTAGATGCATTTTTTTAACGACTAAGAATAAGACTAATTTCTCAACTTTCATTACGTCTTTCAAATATGCTTTGCATCACAGTTAATTTTCACCACCACCATTTCCTTTGTGTGTTAGCCAGCAGCTAGTGTTGTTGGTTGCCTTTTTTGTCTTTCTCTTTTTTCCCTTTTTTTTTTTTTAAATAAATATACTGATAAAACTATTATTTACAGTGTTGAAAGTTCTCCTCATGCGTTTTAGTTGACCACTATTAAAGCAACACGGCATCTGTTTCAAAGCCTTTCATGACTATTTCTGCTTCAAACGCACTGCGATCACCCCCCCCCCCCCCCACCCCACACCAACACCCCCCCTGTCCCCCCCCCCCCCCCCCCCCCCCCCCCCCCCCCCACCCCCCCCCCCCCCCCCCCCCCCCCCCCCCCCCCCCCCCCCCCCCGCCCCACCCCCCCCCCCCCCCCCCCCCCCCCCCCCCCCCCTTTCATATTAGGATGCTTTGTCCAAGGCTCAGGAGGTGTCGCACAACTTGGACTTTGCCCGGGAGCTGCTGAAGAGCTTCTCAACTTTAAATGTCGAGGTTTGGTGCACTTTAATAATCTTGATTATTTTCTTTGTTCTGCCTTTTCCATACCTAACTGCTCATTATTTATTCTACAGATCCAGAAGGCAGTAAAGAAGACTGCACGCCGGGAGCAGCTGAAGCGCGAGGAGACCGAGCAGCGGCGCCTGAAGGCTATGTTGGAGGTGCAGTATGTTCTGGACCAACTCGGAGAGGAGAGTGTAAGGCAGGAACTGAGGCAGGTGGAACGAGGGAACGATGGGCCTCTGCTAACTGAGGCGGAGCTCACGGGACTTGACGACTTCTACAAGTTGGTCGGCCCTGAGAGGGACCCAAATATCAGGTAAAAAAAAAAGTTTACAGTGGGACTAAATGCTTGTTTCTATTTGACTTTGGGTTTTTTTTTGGGGGGGGAAAGCTTTAATTAGGTTTGTAACTAACGATTATTTTGCACTTAAATTAAAAAAAGCACTTGTATTCAACTTTACTTTTTTCACATGATACTATTTTCACGTTCACGTGACGCCAGTATAGGGCAGCACGATTACTCAGGACAAAATCTTGATCCGTACATGTTTACGATCTCATTTCGACATGACAGCGATTCACCTCTGAGGATAGGCTGGTTTTTACATATGCGTCGAGGCTACGTTATGGCGTATATTGTAACCTGACACACATCTCTCCAATAAATATGCATCGTGTCAATGCAGAGTGCCATGTCTGTTATTGGTCGACTTGTCTGTGTATTCAGGGTATGTATCCATTTGTACGTACTCCAGCATATTCCTCTCTACCGCCATTTTTAAAGTCCACAGTGAAGAAACAAAGCATGGACATTGAGCTTAAAGCCTGCATGGGTTATATTTTATTGTATAATAACTCGAGGTGTGTGTGTGGCTCAGCCATGTTTCTTGTGTTGAGTACTTTTAATTTATTTGTGTATTTATCTCTTTCACTCATCCAGGCTGACTGATCAGTTTGAGGAGGCGTCTGTGCATTTGTGGGAGTTGATGGAAGGAAGAGACAAAGCTGTGGCAGGAACCACATGTAAGTCCACATACATAAAAATTCCTTTTAAAGCGCATATTTTGTCATATTTAATTGTATACAGTGAGGGCGGAGTAATTATACTGTGCTAGGTTTTTTGCTTTTGTTTTTATTCATTTTTTCAATAATTAGAAATGGGGTCAGAAACATAATTGCATCATTCATGGAGCGTTTCCGTGAGCAGCTCGTCCCAGCTCAGGTTGAGGCCCAGCTGTTTCTCTCGACTCGTTGGCCTGAGTCAGCAGCTGGGCATCGTGCCTGAGGCTTGCTCTTAAAGCCTGCGGGCATGAAGAATGGACAGTCAGCTCCACAATAAGTCACACTTTAACCCCCAATGTGCTGTTGAAACAAATCTCTCTTCAAATCTTCTTTATATTGGTGTAATCAGTTCCCGATTATACTTTCCTCTTTGTGTACATTTATCAATAAAAATGGTACATGATAGAAAGATGGATAGTGTGTGGTTAATTTAGACCACATTTGAGTTGATTTTGTGGTGGTGGAAAATAGACGAAAACCTTTTCTGTAATGGGGTGGGGGGTAGGGTCGTCTAGAGTACTACCCTGACGTGCATGATGAATGCCCATATCAATACATCACAAATCACAGATTGACTCATTTACTGGAAGTGCTGTGCCTATTTTTACGTTTGATTAAGTGGTCAATAGCGCTTGTTCATTGTAAGCATTCACAATGTTTTGTAGATAAGGCCCTTAAGGACACTCTGGACAAGATACTGATAAGCGGCTACTTCGACCAGACACAAACGCACCAGAATGGAGTGTGTGAGGAAGATGAGGAGGAACAACAGCAGCAGCAGCAACAGCAGCAGCTGTCTCCTCCTCCTCCTCCTGAGATAGCAGAGTGTGAGGAGCAGCCAGCGGAGCCAGGTGTGAATCATGCACATCACCGACAAGAGGATTCTGGGACCTGTGCTGGTGTCTAATGTCCTGTTTCTATTTTACAGAAGGATCGGTCACTCAAGAATTCACCGAGCCCATTGAAGTGGAAGCAACAGAGGTTTGTATCAGAATAGAAGAATAAAATGGCCTTTGTCACAAATGCATTACAGCAAACAGAAATTCTTTCCTTGCATATCCCAGCTTGTTTTTTGAAGCTGGGGTCAGAGTGCATGGTCAGCCACGATACGGCTCCCTTGGAGCATTTTAGTTTGTGTAAAATGAATTGCTTTATTCAATTGTGTGGGGGTGTTTGTTAAATTTTTTTGCAGTTTGTAAATCGAAAGTTCATTCCAGAGGACACTTACAACACCAGTGCTGACAAAGAGCAAGGAGGAGAATGGGCTGTGAGCCCTGAGGTGAGTAGTTTTACACCCTTACATTTTATTTGTTTGTTTTACAGTTGTTTTGCATAGTGGATCATAGTGATTTGTGAACCCTGAGCGTTTAACCATTGCAGACTTGATTTACTACCCATTTCTTGTTTTAATAATATTCATGGCATGGCTTGATGGCATTGTTAATATAGTACTGATTACTCGTGTTGATAATCTGTTGGTGTATGGAAATATGCGAAAGATATTTGTCAAATCCTATTCAAAATGCATTCTAATCAAGTTGCATCCATACCTGATCCGCTTGTAAAAAAGCAGGTCATGTTGGCTTTTAATAGAAAGCTGTGGCTTCTGCTTCCCCACCAGCCACTTCTGGATTAGATAGTCCATGAAAATAACTCGTTTTTCTCATTTTTGTACAGATTGTAAGCTCTCTCCAGCAACAGCCTCCTCCTCAGCCTCAGCAGCCTCCTTCGTCAATGAGCCCGGCTCTGGTGAGCCCAGAGGCCCACTCGCTCGCCCCTGTCCTCCCTCCCTCCACGGCTGACCCACTGGTCAGGAAGCAAGCTGTACAGGACCTCATGGCACAGATGCAGGGCACTTACAACTTCATGCAGGTCAGCAGCTTGTCACACGGCACTGGTGAATATTCTCTCTCTCTCTCTGCTTCTATAATTTCTTTTTCCTCCCACACACACTCTCCGTGTCAGGACTCCATGCTGGAGTTTGATGGACAGTCTCTGGATCCTGCCATCGTATCCGCTCAGCCTATGAAATCTGCACAGATGGTCTGCGCTCCAGGTAAAGATGAACATTTTGCATAATTAAATGCAGCTGGTTTGAGATTTGTTTTCCAGGCATGATTTGTCTATAAGGTGTTAGACATTTAGTTTCTGCCTTTTTATTAGCGATCCGTACGTATTTGTCTGAGAACGGCACGATCGAATGAAATGCTTTGGTTTGGATTTTGTGCAGCTCACACAGAAACCCGACTCCCTCAACACAGCACAGTTCCTGTACATCCAGAACCCACACAAGTCAGTATACAAATCTTGGAGTGTGAGGGGGAGGGGGGGGATGTTTTTGTTTCTTATAACATGTACCTAGAATCTTTTGATTCTTGTTTTAGGTTCCCATGGTGTCTCCTCCCACTGAAGCATACAATTCTACGCCGCCGCTCTACCAACCCCCTCACGGCACAGACCCACGTCCTCAGCCTGACCCCATTGATTCTCTCCAGGTGAGCCACGTACCAAATCAAATAAAGCTGTGAGATTATTATATGTTTGTAAATTAATCTTTTGGGGTTGTATTCTAGGTGTCCATGCCCCTGTCATCTGAGCAGCCCCCTGCCCCATCGTCTCAACCACAGGCCTTTCAATCCGTCTCCAAACCCCTGCACAGTGGCATCAACGTAAACGCAGCACCATTCCAGTCAATGCAAGCGGTAATAATTCTCACTCATGCACATATCCAGGAATGAACCAGCTGGGATATATATATATATATATATATATATATATATATATATATATCCCCCAGACTTTTACAGATTATTTGATTATGTACAAACACATTTAACTGAAGAATGCATACCTGCAAGAACTCTGGAAAAACACTGTTGTTATTTCCTGTTTGCATTAAATGTATTTGCACATGCCTGGTGTTTTTGGTAGTTTATTTGTTTTTTGTTCTCAGGTGTTCAATCTGAACGCTCCAGTTCCTCCCACAAATGAGATTGAGTCTCAGAAGATATCGAGTCAGTATCAAAGCACTTATACCCAAAGCTTCGGCAGCCAGCCCACACACACAGTGGAGCAGCAGGAGCTTCAGCAGGAACCGCTTCAGTCAGGTACGCAATGATTTGCTGCAGTACCTTGATACTTGAGTAATTAATTGTAGATCTTGTCAATAATTAAAGTCTTGTAGCAGAAATTGAGTTCCAGGTTGTCAAACTTGCTTTTTTTTTGAGAGATAATTGAGATACAATGAAAAATCTTAACTAGACTTTCTTATGTAGTCGTTGGAGCGTTCCACTCACAAGACCAAGGGATTCCTTCCTCTGGGGGCCACCAGTCAATGAGCCAGCAGCCAGCAGGTCAGGGTGCAGGGTTTGGACGCCAGCCTCAGTCTTTCTACAGCAGCCGAGCTTTGCCACGCGGAGGACCCAGGAACGCCAGAGGGGCCATGAACGGATACCGCGGACCATCCAACAGTTTCAGAGGTATTCCCGCTTTTGCTTTAGTTCCCCAAGACTCTCTTACTGATCTGCCTAAAGTTTAGTGCAGGAATTTTGCCTTCTATCGTTTTGCTGGTGTTGACCGTTGAGCTCCTCTATAAGACCAGTGCTGTTATATCCACAGCAAATGCAATTTCAGACTTGCCCAAAATAGCCATTGATGCTGCCATGGCTATAAAAGAGCATGAAAGCATTGAATTGTGAGCTAATATGAATATTTACCAGCATGTAAGCCTGTGCAAATGAATCCCTTAATAAATAAATTGTTAGGGTATTCATGATTCAGTCTGTTTTTAGGTGGATATGATTATCGTGCTCCTTTTCCCAACACTCCCAACACTGGTTATGGACAGACCCAGTTCAGCACTCCACGGGATTACTCAAGCAGCACCTACCAACGGGTATTAATTCTATTGTTTTGCCATTTGTTTAAAAGCTCAGATTTATATAAATATATATAAATAAATAAAACAAACAACGAACAGGGCAGTTTTAGGTTCTCGATCATTGTAGCACAAACGGATACATTAAATGTGATCGTGTCTCCCTCGAACCAGTGATTGTAACAGACTCGCGTTACGGGGTTTAGTCACTGACACCGCTTTCCACTCTTCCTTCCTAACAGGAAGGATATCAGCAGAGCTTCAAGAGAGGAGCTGCTCAGGGAGCTCGAGGGAGCTCTCGAGGTAATGCTCAAACGATGCGATCCTAAAACACTTTGAGAAGACGTAGTTGTCTTTTGGCCACCTTGAACATTCGTTTATTGAGAATGGGTTAACCGTTGCCCCCTTTCCTTTTTCTTTTTTTTTTTTTTTTTAAATAAAACCTTTCCTCCCTCATTTTCTCGTTCTTTCTTTGACATCAGTGGTATGTTTCTATTTTGGCTTATCAAGTAACCCTTGATATTTTACGGAGACACATGCTGAAAGTGTCAGTGTTGTGATTTTTCAGCAAGGTTGTGTTTAAAAAAAAAAAAAAAAAAAATAGATATTCATGTAAAACTTTAAAGATTTTCATTAATTTATTTTTTGTATAAAATAAAATGCAAAAAAATTAACCGCCACTGTTAATCCAATACACGAGTTTATTTTTTTCTTTCTTCCTTTTCCTTTTTTTTTTTTTTTTTTTTAAATATTCCTTCTCCCTATTCCTTGGTTCTCACCAAGGGGTTTTGAAATAATCCCAATCGGCCTCTTCCACTTCCGTGTCTACGTTTCATTTAGGAAAAAATTTCCTGCAGACCTGGCCTTTGTATGCTCATGTTGCTCCTTGAGAGAATGTTTCAATAAAGACGTGTTGCATTACCTGCTTTTGTCTGCTGCTTCCTTTTTGGGTTTTTTTTTTTTTTTTTTTTTTTTTTTTTTTTTTTTTTTTTTTTTTTTTTTTTTTTCTTTTTTTTTTTTTTTAGAAGACCCCTCCCCCAAGCTTTTTGGTGCTGTAGAATCTTACCACCATTATCAGGATGATCAGTTGTGCTGCCTTTTCTTTTCTTTTGGTAATAAATTACATAATTGCAGCTTAGCCACAAAGATTTCAACAGCTTTGCTTTCTTGTCTGTCTTTTTGCACTTTTTTTTTTCCCTGTACAGTGGAGTCCGATTTAAAAAAAAAAAAAAAAAAAAAAAAAAAAAAAAAAAACGTAGTCAGTTCTGCCAAATAGTTAAAATGTACCAATTAATTTACGATAAAAGTAACAACTTGAACATTTAAAAAATCTCCTGTTAAACTTTTTTTTTTTTTTTTACATTTTTACAAGAAATTCCCAGAGCTGTAAACACTTTTTTTTATTTTTTTTATTTAACACCCTGCCTTATCTAAAGTGCGAGTTTTTTTACTGTAGAGCACGTTTGGATTTCCACACAAGTAGGATTTGTAGCTCGGATTTTAAACCTCATCCTTTTTCTCTAAATTGCCTGTAATTATTTGCCTAACCAGGTGAGTCCTGCTTTTTGATTTAAAGACTTGTGCATGCCATTTAATTTCTAAACATGCATGATATCGACTTAAACTAACGAATGACTGAGCAGGTTAAACACGTGGGAATTCTTGTGTGTTGCAGGAAGAGGAGGACCATACAAACCGAGTCGAGGGCTGAGTGTCATAGCTGCAGCACAGACTAGCTAACAACCCTCAACATAACCTACTCACCCGAGTCCTCTCCATCTCCCCATGTAGCAAGGTGTTCGGACACTTGTGCACATAATACGCGGTCGCCATGGTAATGAAGCCATAACCTCTTCTGACTAACGCTGTATCTTGTAACGCTTTTCTCTCAATTGCACGCTGTCCATAGCCTCGATTCTGTAAAGCAGGAACATTTTTGTGCCTTTTTTTTAGTTGAAAATCGGACCAGGACAAACAACTTATTTAGTACAATACACCGCCAAAAATGTGAAATGTATTTCCCCCCCCCTACTCCCAGGTTACCTAATTTACGTTGCACTGTACTGTTGATTACGAGTGCGTCGTAGAATTGTCCTAGTTGTGGTGATTGTGGCTCATTGTCTGGAGGAAATCAAATAAACAAGCACATGATTCATGAATGTAAAAGTTAGAGCCCTTTGTTTTTCCCCCCCCCCATATAAAATTCTCAAGCCGTACTTTTAAATGAACAATAACTACGATACCAGGATGCCTCGACCACTTTAATGAGAACAGCACACAAATTTATCATGACATTTACTTTCTTTTAACTTGTAATTGAAGAAAGAAAACTTAATGCACCTTTTAAAACGGGCACAATTTATACAACGGCGTAAACAGAAACTGGAATTTTAATGATTGAATACTTCTCTCTGGGAATTTCTTTTAATTTCCCTAAAATTGTCTTAAAAGAAAAAAAATCTTTGAAGTTTAACTGCACTCGGACCTTATTTGAATTTATGAATCGAATCAATTTTCAAATTGAATTGTGCCCTTTGTCTTGATTTAAAAAAAATAATAAAATGTGCAAAATTAAGGAGAGTCAAACCAGCATGAGGATGATTATAATAATAATATTAAAATGAGTTTAGAGTACGAATACATTTATGTTGAGAGCAGCAGAAACTGGAGGATCCCCACAGAGGTGAGTGTTCCTTACACATCGCCTGCAGACGCTGGAGAAGTGTGTGTGTGTGTGTGTGTTTGTATATCTGCACAGTCCGGCATTGCTCCCTCATCTCTATGGTACTGGTGGCACGTTCTGGGTCACAGGGTGGGAATCGTGAGGGAGAGGTGGGGTGTGATCCAAATCTTGTTTAACTGCAGGCGTGTCCTGGTGCCCTGGAGGAAGTGGCTGATGTTCAGGCAGAGGCTGGTGATGCTCTTTAGGGGCTTCTGAGACTGCATTACCCTCAACTGTAGTGAAACATTTATATAAATTATTCATTTTGTGGTCATACAAAAAAAAGGGTGCAAAAATGTTACATTTATTCATTAGTGTGGCATCCAACCTTTATTTTCTTAAATCTTTAATGACAGAGAGCTGACAAAATACAAAAAAAAAGCTGTAGCACAAAACTGGTCATTTTCTTATTCATTCAGAAGAGTAGAGAACACCTTGGACCAGTATCATCAGTGTGTTCATCTGGCTAAAGAATGTCAATCTGCACTGAGTCAGAGACCAAACCCGGGTTTTGTTTGTGTGGGTTAAACACTGAAAAGAATAAAAGTGAAATATTGTCTTAAAAGTAGATCAGCATGCATAATATATAAATATCTCTCTCATATAGCTACATATCTAGGAGGACTTCCAAAGCCCAGATCACTGCAGTGACGGGTGTCTTTCTGGAAGGTTGTCCCATTTCCATAGTCCGGTCCGAATCATCTGATTGATCAGTTTGGCGAGGTGACCAGCTCTTAGAAACAACTTCTTCCATTTAAACATTATAGGGGCCGATGTGCTCTGGCAATCTACAGCGCAGTAAGTAATTTTTTGTAGCCTTCCCCAGATCTGTACCTTGCAACAATCCTATTGCAAGCAGGTTCTGTTGACCTCATGGACTTGGTCTTTGCACTGATTAGACCGTCAGCTGTAAGGCTGGTGTGTGTGCTTTTCCAAGTCACGTACAATCAAATAAACCACAGCTAGACTCCCAGGCAAGGTATAGAAACATCACAAAGCTCGAGAGAAACGAGAGGCAACGAATCCAAGCGGTGCTGTAAAGGGTGAGAATACTTAATTTCTTAATTTTTCTTTTTTCCATTTTTTTTTTAAATATTTACAGACATTTCTTGACTTCTGCTTTTTTTTTTTTTCTTTATGGGGTACCAAGTACAGATTAAGACGCATAAAACTTAAAGTGAAAGGTCTTTCTGAATGCACGGTTGATCTGTATGTATAGCCCCATATCTACTGTATATAGGTTTGTCTCTTACCTTTTCTATTCTATTGTACTTGTCTACATTATATGTAAAAAAAAATTTAATAATTAAAAGCTATGACCATTTGGTTTAATAAAAAAAATTATATATATATATATATATATATATATATATATATATATATATATATATATATATATATAACATTTTACTTACTGTGAACTTCAGGTGGCGTTTCAACCTTCTGGTTTTTTAAACGCTCCATGTGCTCTACAGCCTGAAACACACACAGCACCAATAAATAATACTTTTCCTATACAGTCGCACCATTAGAAGGTTTATAAATAATGAAAATCCAAATAAATGTTTTTTTTTTTTTTTTTAGAAATTTCCCCAATTAATTAAAAAAAAAATCTTTGCCAGATCAAAAAGCATTTGATATTCCAGCAATATTATTTAGGAAACAAATTATAAACTCATTTGCATATCAGAGACATTTGATGACAGACATATACATGGTTAGAAGTTGGATTTCCGCACTTGTTGGAGTTCGATTTTTTGTGCGTTTAGCTGCTCCTGCTGTCTCTCCAGCTCCTCTCGTTGCTTCTGCAGCTCAGATGTTTTCTGATTCAGGTCGTGCTCCTGTCTGGTCAGATGTTTCTCAAACTCGAGCATCTCCTCTTCTGTGTAAGCCTGGTTCTGCTCCAGAGTCTAAAAACCACACGCGATAAAGGATTGAGCTCAGCTTCCTAGAAGAAATAACCTAAAGAATTGTATTCCACCAATGATCTTCACCTCCCAGCTGTCCGGCTCCAGGAATTCTTTTTTCTTTGTAGCGATTAAAAACTCATCTAATGACACCAGGTGGTCCTTGTTAGTGTCGACCTGAAGAAGCAGCACAGAGCACAAACTAATGCCGAAAATGTGGGTGGAGCTCGGACCATAAGAAACATTCTGAATTTGTCTGGGGAATGAAAGAAACCAAAAATAAATATGCAATGTAATGTGCAAATAAATCTCACCTCGTTCATGACGTGTTCTCTCATCCGTAACCTCTCCTCCTCCATCTCCACCATGTCGTCCTCTTCGTTTGCAGGATCGTAGATTTTCTCCAGCTGCGAACACAAGCTTCCTTTTATTACAAATCACTTCTTCTTGAGGTTTCACGACACAATAAATGTACAGACGTTTACCTCTTTAGTAAACAAAGCCTCTAATTCCTGCTCGTCAAAAAAACCGTCTCCGTTCGTATCTGGAATACGTGAAAATATATCAGATATTATGTACGGATACAAAAACACTAATATTTATTAAACAGTTCAGTCACAACAGCAACGTTACCATGCAGGTTAAAGAAAGTTTTGGGGTCAAAATCGTCTGGGTCAAGACCGTCCGCTTCCTCCCACACCTCTTTTAGCTGATTCTGACTGCCCTAAAAAAAAATTTTAAAAAAAGATCTCTCTTTTTCTCTTTTCTTACAGTAGACGTAAAGAAAGAAGGGACTGAACGTACCGGGTGATTGATTTTCGGGTGATCCGCATGTTTCTTCTTCATCTCTTCGTAATGCTCCTCTTCCTTCTTCCTGCCCTCCTCGTCCAGGGTTTTCAGGTGCTCGCGTCGCTCGTGCTCCTTCATCATTTCATACCGCTTGAATTCCTCATGACGCTCTTTGTCATAATTCTCCAAATCCTTCGTAGCCTGAACAGAAGATTACACGTCGTCTCCTTTACTTTTTTTTTTTTTAATATTACAACGTATTCTTCTGGGATTTATTTTAAAATATATGCATCAACAAGACATATACTTTAACATTAAGATGACAAATTGACAGCAATATCATTATTTATAAGCGTATAAAGCTAGTCCGGGACAATAGTATTTGTTAAAAGGTATGTACAAATGAAACTGAAAATTACCATTAAGACCATAAGTTTATGCACCCACGTGTTGTTCCACATACTTTTCCTGCAAAGTCTGAAGTGTACAATTGTCTAACTTTACATGTTAAGAACTAACAGACCCGGTTAAGCACGAATGATTGACTTACGGATTTGATGAGTCGGTCAAGGTCTTCTGCCTCGAACGTGTGAGGGTTCATATGGTTCAGATATTCAAACTGCTTCAGTAAAGCCTGATGGTCCACGGCCACATCTTCACAAACACACAGGGTAGAAATATTCAAATCAATTTCCATGTAACACTTTTGTTAGCCACCCGGACCAGTAGAGTACTAGATATTCTAGATTTAAATACGTCATGATGCTTATGTACGGTCATGTAGAACATTTAAATGCAAAAAGGGGTTTACTGTTGGGTTTACTGCAAGTGCTGTAAGCAGTCATTTTGATTAAATGACCCGACCGCTCTGCGCCCCCCCCCACGCTGTCTCATGGATCTCTCATCACTTTCTCTTCACTTTTAACAGGGGGATATTCCATGCATTGAAATACGTGCCCGTAACTTGAATAAACAAGTACAAGTACAAGATGCAACTTTTATCGAGACTCTACAATGTACATGTTCGTACCGTTCCCGCCGACGATATCCTGCTTGGCTTTGATGAGCACCCTCAGCCGACTCACTTCTTGCCTTTTTAACTCGTCCAGCTTCGTCCTGACGTGGTGGCTCACAAAGTCGAGCTCTTTAGCCAGTTTCCCTTGCTGCAAGGATGAAACCAATCTATCGGTCCACATTTAACGCAACACTTGTAATGCCTTAGAAATGAAATATACCTTTATATCCTCCATGTCTGTGTTGTGCAACTTTTCCCTAAAATGCTGGTCTTTTTCGAGGAAATCGATAACTTCCCTGAGATAGCGATCATAATGCAATCCAGTGTCCTTAAGAAAGAAAGAAAAAAAAAAGTTCTTCACGTCGGAAAACACAAATGTGTGTTGGCAACGACAGTGTAAACTTTCTTTGCTAGATCAACACTTTTCTATTTACATTTTATACAAGCTCTGAGTAAATACTTTCGCTCAAATAATTCTCATGTATTGCTTTAGATGCGGATCAGGGCTGAGGAGGACTTCCAAAGTAGTAAATGTGACTTTGTTTCCAACATCTCTTGTCAAAAATAGTTACGAATCTAGAAATTCCAATCGTCTACATTCACATAGGAATCATTCCTTTGATGTTTGGCACTGTTTAAATGCTTTTCTCTCTATATCCATATGCATAACAAAGAAAAGATGTTTCATCTTTCACTTTAATAATACCACCCTTATTACCTCCAACCCTGAATGGGTGAAACATGTCGCCCTGTGATGCAATCACGGGCAAGAAAAAATACTTTCACACACACAAAAAAAATAAAATAACACAGACACACCTTTTACAACCGCGCACCTGCACTGCAAATTACACCATGCACATTAGAGCTGTTCTTATTGCAAATTATTCATCATTTTGTTGTTGTTTTTATTTATTTATCAACACACCACTACTCACCACACTCTGAGGCGGTTCTTCTATCTTTGCTTCTGGCACCTCGACTTTAGTTTTATCTACACTAATAGGCACTGACTGGGAACTGAACAGCAGGCTGGAGAGTACAAGGCAAGCGGTGAGACCTTTTATCCATGACATCTGGAATAAAAACAACAACAACAAACATAATGTCAATACCTGAACCGGTGTTTCAGAATAACGTTTAATTACTAACAGCTGGTTGTATTTGTATTAGCCTAGCACCCAAATTCAACAGCAAACTATAAAACCCGATACAAATAACTGCTTATTATTTATTATTGATATTAATGATTGACATCTACCTGAGCCAACAGCCGTTTGACACGTGTATACACTCCTAGGTGCTAAAAAGGAGCTCGCGCTCCAGCACGCGCGTGTACTCATCCGCGCGTGAGGTGAAAGAAATCCCATAATGCCAATGTTGCCATGGGGAAGTGATTAGTACGTGAGCGGTGAACAAGCCGCACAGAGAGCCTATACCTTATCGGCTTACGAGTTTAGCTCACCAGCCCGGCCATAGCCACGGAGGAGATATATATCCGACCGTTAGCCAAGGCAAACACGCGCTACTTACTTTGGCTGTTTCCGCGGCGAGGAGTTAAATCCGACGTCTACTTTTGTTTTTGTTTGTTTGTTTGTTCTTTCTTTTTTCTCCCCTTTCTCGCAGGTGCTGCTTTCATCACCGCTGAACTCCTTCTTCCTCCTCACTGTCTCGTCATCACTACATTAAAACATGCCCATTTCCCCCAGTCCGTTAAACGGTGGAAGGCGGGGGGAGGGGGCGGGGCTAACAGACCCACATACAACTCTCTGGAAAACACAGAGAGGGGAATAAAAAATCACAGCGACACTCACCGGTCGGTTCTGGTCATTGCAATACCCAGTCCAGGTTCCCTTGATGCCACACACACTCAGCAGCCATTTTGTTTTAATGATGATAACGCTTGTATTTATTTATTTATCTCTGTTTAGTTGCTTTTTTTTTATTTACTGTTTTTTTTTGTATAAGAAAATAGAGGGGAGAACACCATTGATTTCATAAACAAACGCAATATATAACGCCATTGCAATCACACAAAAAATAAAGTAACCAATTTAATAATAACTTAAGCATGGAGCCATATGCGTGAAAGCCAATCGAATGTTGTGTTAATACTTAATCATATGGTTTGAGCTTTTTTCATAGGAGTCTACGTTCCACAAGAAGTTGGGATTCTCTAAAGATGTTGTCTTAGACTTTATGTTCCGAAATGGAAAGATCCAAAATAGAAGAGCCTTTATTGGTCACGCATATACAATACAGAACAGTGAAATTGTTTCTTTGCATATCCCAGCTTGTTGTCAGAGCGCAGGGTCAGCCATGATACGGCTGGACAAGACCAAACAGTGGCAGCTTGGTGATACCAGGGCTCAAACCCCCGACCTTCTGATCAGTAGCCCATATATATATATATATATATATATATATATATATATATATATATATATATATATATATATATATATATATATATATATATATATATATATATATATATATATACACACAGTGCAATATGTTGGGATGCTGAAAGGATGGACACAGTTTAAAAAGGGTGGTAGGGTGGTGTGTGGGTTACTGATTGGAGCTGTAGTACTACTGTGGGACCTATTTAGAAACTGAGCTGCATCAGAATCAAATTGTTGATGGGGGGGAGGGTGGGGGTTGGGGGGTTGGGGGTTGCAGATGAAATGTGTGTCAACCTGGATGGGGGGGGGGGGGGGGGGGGGGGTCTAAAATAATGTTTTTTTCTCTGTAACTGTGACAGATTACTGTTACTTTTATTTTGTAACTAGATTATGTAATGCTGTTACGTGTAACTAGTTAAACCCCAACACTGATTATGTATATGTGACAAATAAAGGCAGATATATTCTATTACATCTTCCACCTTGTGAGATACTGTAATCTAACCGTGTTCAGTCTCATATTTACTCTCAAAGGGGGAATTTTGACCATAAACATGTTCCGACAAGCCTAAATATTATTTTATACATTAGAATCATGTGTCTTGTTTTGTTTGTTTTTTACACTCGGGACAGCACAGTTTTGTATGAATTCGTATGAATAATAAAACCCATCGCTATAGCAAGAAATTACAACAAATATGATGATGATGTCAATGTTGGACCAACACCAGTCCCATTCACAAGGTCCAAATTTCTCATAACTTAATTACGCCAAAGCTACATTTTTTCCCCTGTCCGCTTGTATTGCACTTCTGGCAGGAGCTTTACATCCGGTTAAGTAGAAATTTTGGTGATGATATTCCATCACTAAATTTGTCTCAGGTGTTTGTGTATGGAGAGGGTTTTTCCAAGTCATTGATGGTAAATATTATTGTTACAGTGGGTAAATATATACATAAAAGCAAGTGGGAAAGCAGTAAAACTTCTATTGAATGTTTTAAAAATGAATGTAAAAAATAGATGGAGTCTTTGAAACACTTAAAGACAGTCAACCTCTTGGCGAATTGTATAATACTATCCCCCCCCCCAAGTCCCTAAATTTTGTTTTGTTTTGTTTGTTTTAAATATTGGCAAATTGTGTTTCCTAATTGTATTGTGTACATTTTTTTTACTCTACTCTGAGCTGTGCAAATTAAAATATATCCCCGGTGAGAAGTCTAATAAAATACTCAAAGTGTAAAACAAACAAACAAACAAACAAACAAATACGCCAAAGCTAGATGAATAACAGCTTTTTGGTATATCGAGATTGCAAGAAAACAACAAAGAAAAAATGCATGACCTTAGAGGTCATTACATGTTATTTGTAGTAGTTCATTTCAGAAAAACCTTAATACTTAATATTTAATTTAATATATTTAATACTTAATTATACGTTTAAAAAAAAAGACTTTTTTTGCGTTCTTGTCATATAAAACATCACTTCCGCTTGGGCACACTCTACTTCCTGTCCACCGCGCTCTCCCCTCTCTCTTTCTCGGCTCCCGCGAACGCCATCATGGGTCGCATGCACGCTCCCGGGTAGGTGTTTAATTTAGTCCGAAATATAAACACGTGTAAACAAGCAGAGAAAATACGCAGGAATTATAATGTGGGAAAACCGAACGGTTTGAAATTGTTGGTGAAAACAAACATTTAAATGGGTTTAGCGACACGTTTCTCTCCCCGCTGTGGGAGCGAAGCTAGCTGGCTGGCTAGCTCCGGTAAAGGCCGCGTGTGCGGCGCGATGAGGAGCTGCCTGGAGCTCGGCACGTTTAGTCACATAGTTGTTTGTGTACAAAACAATTCTCATATGTTATAAAGCAAATAGTGTGTTGATATTCATATAAAATGTGCCATTCTAGATTGTGCATGGGATGGAACGGAAAATAAGCATGTTAACCACATATCACTCCAGTTAAATGTCAGATTTAACATTCCATCTTCATTATTCACGTTGTCTTGCATGTATATCAGATGTATATTTATTTATTAAAGCTAGGTTTAATGTTTTAAAGTGACTGTAGACATTTCTGTTTCTCTCTTTCAGTAAGGGTTTGTCCCAGTCTGCGCTTCCATACAGACGTAGTGTCCCGACAGTAAGTACCACTCTCTCTCTCTCTCTCTCTGCTGTCTTAACATATCTTTCTATTGATTTAATATCTTTATGTCCTTGGTAGATAAGTCTGTTGTATTAGGTATACAAGTCGTGATTTATACATCACATGTTAAGAGGCAGAGTAACGTGTTCATACGTTACAAAAAATAACATGCTTAAGGTCTTTTAAAGCTGCTGCTTGTGTAGTCTTGTGGTGACTTTGCTGTCAGTCCCAATTTGTGAATAAAAACAAAAGGGACATTTGGTTATACAATTTGTGTGTGAGGGGAGCAATGCTTGAGTTATTAATTATTTTTTATTGCTTTTGTAGATTCATGGTTACTCTGTTAAATAATTAATATTTGTATCACTGTCTAACTTCGGATCCTAAGATCCTGGTCTTCATCCAGCACTTAATTTTTTTTATAACTGGGTTTCCTTCTTTTCAGTGGCTGAAGCTGACATCTGATGATGTTAAAGAGCAGATCTTCAAGCTGGCCAAGAAGGGTCTGACCCCCTCTCAGATTGGTACGTGCTTGACGTGCGCGTGTGTATGTATATGTGTGTGTGTGTGTGTGTGTATGTGTATGTATATGTGTATATATATATATATATACTATATATAGTATATATATATATACACATATATACACACACACACACACACACACACACACACACGGGTTTTTGTGATTAAAAACAAGGTATTAATTTGTGATCAGGGAAGAGAAGTAAATGAAGAAAGGGGTTCTAATTGGGGCTGAGTCTGCAGCAAAAGGCTTTGAAACATTCCTGCAACTTGTGTAAACTGATTCAAGGTGCACTATGATTATTGGTTTTTGGTGAAGAGATAACGTTGCCCAAACTAAACCGCACTTCTAATTCTAATTTTGTTGCCACGATGAAGTTTTACTTTTCAAAACAACACCCCCTAACACTTGTCTGGCCTTCACTGGAATCTGTGTTTTCTTCGTTGTGTATTGAATGTTGGATTTGAGAGTAGGGGTGTGTGCGCGCAAAAAAAAACAACAAAAAACAAACATTATATTCACCTCGCCCACAAGACACTGTTCCTCAGGATTGTTACCAAATAGACTTTGCAATGTTTTGTTTCAGGTGTGATCCTGAGGGATTCTCATGGTGTGGCTCAGGTGCGTTTCGTCACCGGCAACAAGATCCTCAGGATCCTGAAATCCAAAGGCTTGGCTCCCGATCTGCCTGAGGATCTGTACCATCTGATCAAGAAGGCTGTCGCTGTGAGGAAGCACTTGGAAAGGAACAGGAAGGTAAAAAAAAAAATTCCATGTCCCCGATTTTATGCACAGTCTATTTAATCCTCTTTGGTGGAGAAACTGCCTCATTTTTATTTTGGTGGTGAAATACTTCTCTTGGATCATAATCCTGGATTGTTATGAAATCCCGAACGTTTCAACACGTCTGTAAATCATATGCAATGTTCGTTTTCAGGACAAAGATGCCAAGTTCCGCCTGATTCTTGTTGAGAGCAGAATCCACAGGCTGGCTCGTTACTATAAGACCAAGAGAGTTCTTGCTCCCAACTGGAAGTAGTAAGTATTATTCATTTATTTATTTATGAAAATGCACATTTCATTGTCCCACTCTTATCCTGTAAGATGTGAGATATTTCTGATGTGCTAGAGTAAAAGCTGGAGGTAAATTAGCAGTTTGGCTTGTTGATGCTGATGCTGCCAGTCCCCTTCATACAGACCTTTTGTTAATCTATTTTACAGTGCACTGTGCTTTCTTTTCTTTTTTTTTAAATCTGCTAAACATCACTTTGTTCTTTTTATCTACAGCGAATCCTCCACGGCTTCTGCACTGGTGGCATAAATGTAAAAACTTTACACAAAATAAAGACAATTTGGATGAAGATGTCTGTGGGTGTTTTTTTTTTTTTTTTGTGTGTGTATGTTCCTTCATTCATTCATCTTCTACCTTCTTTATCCGATCTTCCTTCCATCGGGTCACGGGGAGCCTGTGCCTACTCTCTCATCTCGGGCGTTCTATGGGCATTAAGGCAGGATACACCCTGGATGGAATGCCAACCCATCGCAGGGCACATTCACACACACATTCATACACTAGGGACAATTTTTCCAAGGTGCCAATCAACCTATCATGCATGTTTTTGGACCGGGGGGAAACCGGAGAACCTGGAGAAAAACCCCCTGAGGCACGGGGAGAACATGCAAACTCCACACACACATGACCGAGACGGGAATCGAACCCGGATCCTGCCGGTGTGAGGCGAACGTGCTAACCACTACGCCACCGTGCCCCGCTTGTGTGTTCATAAAAATGTTTATTTTTTTGACAAAAACATTTGTTGTTAATTACGCAAGTTAGTGAAACATTGAACTTTTTAAAGGAGAAAGTTATTGGAAAAAAAAATCAGATTTCCCGAGATGTGAGCAAGCAGTAATTTAAATATAGAAATTAATAATTTAAAAAAGATGACTTGTTTTCTTGCATACAGTTATTGACTACAAATAACATTTCTAGTTCCTTTGCTCATGTATAGTTGTTTAAAACCATCTACAATAACAGCAGTTCTGGGTCTAGTTTTAGGTGTGGCTTAAGTGAGCCATTTTATTTGTATACATGACTCATTTTGTTAATAAAATTTTTTCGTAATAAACACAACAGGTTTTATTTATTTTTTTTATCACATGGTGTCTGAGAGAGGCTCAGAACCGCACTGCTAATCAACCTGTTCAACAAACCAAAGTATTCAGTCCAGAACCAAACGGCTGAAGAATAGCATTTACCCTCAGCTGATCAAAAATAATCAACCGAACTGCAATCAATCACTGCTAAATGATTCATTTTCAGTTACAGTACAATCTGTTTAACATACTGGACTGCAGAAGTCAAAATTCTCTGGACTCGAACAGTCCTATTACATCTTACTTGCATATGACATCTATTTTACACAACAAACATGCACGTTCTTGTTCATTTCTGTCTTCCATATTTTTTATGGGAATACCTCATACTAATATATATGTAAATAGTCATAATTCATTTATATATATATATATATATATATATATATATATATAGATATATATATATATATATAGGATATGTGTATACATAATGTCTGGAGCCTCACTAAAGAATTTCATCCCTGACATCTGTGCATAGCAGTGGTGGGCTGTCGGGTGCTGCATGACCTTCTCTGCTGGCTTAAAAAATATCTGAATCAAACTGATATTACGTATATTTTGTCCATCAGTACTTATTCAATAATTCCAAATGGTCTATTCGCTCTCCTTTCATATCCGCCATATGCAAATGTTGTTGCTTTTCCGATGCTTGTGCAGCTTCCAGACATGTATTTTCATGTTAAATCATTTAACCAATCACATTTCAGCCATCATTTGTCAAAGTGTCCCCGGAGAAGTCTTCACAATCCATTCTGCAGCACCTCTAACACAGAATAAACATTGATGAAACTTGCTTCAACCAATCAGATTTTGAGTTTGTCACCAGCGCCCCCTAGCAGGCGTATGGTGACGTCACCGTATTCGGAGCCGTTGATTGGATAGTCTAGATCAGGTCCAATTTAGCTATTTTTGTCGCCCCCTAATGGCTGAAGGAGAAGAAAAAACAGATTAAATGGCAGATACTTTCAAGGCCATTTACAAGTCGGACGTTTTAAGAAAAGCCGGACATTATTAAGAAAGTTTGGAAACTCCGAAGCTCCGCCTGTCACGACCAGGAAGAGGATTTGTCCGCCTCTTTCACGTTAGCCACTAGTTTTGAGGAAAGAGAGGAGGATGGATTTTGTTTACAAACAATCCGATTTGTTGGTGAGTAAAATGCTGCTGTTTACCTAAATAATATTGTAAGTTTATTATTGATAGGAGCTGCAGTAGTTCACCCGTGGTTTGTTTATTCAGTACAGGCATTTATTGTGTCTACAGCAATGGCAAAAGGCACTTTATACTGAAATTCTGCATATTAAGATGCTTTTTATAACCATCAATGTGTGAAATGCACGGTCCGCTACTGGGGCATATGATACCAAAATGTTCTTTTTTGTTGTTGTTGGTGTTCTGGGTCAAACTTTTGGTTTTTTAATCGTTCACACTTCTTATGACCTCTGTTTAACTGTTAGTGAGTTTGTTTAGTGTTTTTTTTTTCCATTTCTCTGCTGCAAAGCAAAAACGATTCAGTGAGGAGTCAATTACCTCGATCTGATCCGTTTCATCTGTTCCTCCGAGAGAACCGGTAACATTGAGTCACCTTGCTGCAGTGGGAGAACGAATGATGGAAAGAGAGGGTACGGGAGCGAGACAGAAATGAATAGAGAAATAGGATGAAAAAGACAAAGAGGCATAAGAAAGATCAATATTAATACAGACCAAAGGGACAGTGAGAATGAAATGAGAACGAGGGAGATGGATGCAGAGCTAGATGGAAAGAAAGTGATATGGATAGAGTGATGCAATAATATATCAAGACGAGCAGAAAAAAAAGATGGTTAGATGGGCTGAAAAAAGTCCAAAAGTGATGTATATGTGTCTGATAAATGTTAGAGAAAGAGAGATGGATAGATTATAATAAGCAGTGTGTCTGAGGGGTGAATACAGGGGTGAAGGGAAGCGATTCAAGGAACAGGATGGAAGGATGGACAGGAGGATGATGGACAAAGTTATAATTAAACTGCAAATTCACCTTCGTCGTCACACACTCGGTTCTCTGACGTGTTTCGTGTGCGAATGAGAGGAGAGGTTTCCTGAGGGAGGAGGACTCAGCGTTCTGCAGTCAATCCCACACACACACACACACACACACACACACACACACACACACACACACACACACACACACACATACACCACTCTCCATTTGACCTTCAGTTCAGTTTTTTATATATATATTTATAAATATATATATTTAATATATATAAACTCAAACCTTTGGATTTTAAAAAGCATAAATTATCCCTTCCATAAACTACTACTGTTTATAGTATATTATATTCTTATATACAGTATATTCTTACTTTATCATTATTGTGCATAACACTACAGACAAATACTGCAAAATAACTAACACTGCCATATTTACCAGCCTTTATCCATAATTTTTTTTATTTTTAATTCTTTTTTTATTCTCAGGATTCGGTCTGTATATATCTGGGTACTGAAGAGATCACTTGCTGGTGGTTTGGGAGAGGTATGTTGACCTGTTTGTGTGTCCCATACAGGATTATAGCTGCTCAACAGGCCTGGTTATTATTATTATTATTATTATTTAGATATTTTTCATTTCATGATGCTCCAAGAATTTTATTTTTCACATGGTTTTAGACTGCAGGAAGTCATTCTGTTGTAATTAAATGTCAGTATGCAGTTGTCTTGTTTAAATACATCTCCATGAATCCTCACCAAGCAGGGCACGGTGGCGTAGTGATTAGCATGTTCGCCTCACACCTTCAGGGTCGAGTTCGATTCCTGTCTCGGCCATGTGTGTGATATTTGCATGGTCTCCCCAAGCCTCAGGGGTTTTTTCTCCGGGTTCTCTGCTTTCCCCCGGCCCCCCTGCGATGGGTTGGCATTCCATCCAGGGTGTGTCTTAATGCCCATAGACACCTGAGATAGGCACAGGCTCCCCGTGACCCGAGGGAAGATCGGATATAGCGGTACCGAACAGGGTTAAGGCAGTGCTGGGAAATTATACACACAAAATATTGACGCTTTGTGGCCAAATTTGGACATTTTCAGTTAGGGGTGTATTCACTTTTGTGACACCATTAGAGACGAATGGCTGTGTGTTGTGTAATATGGAGGGAAATGAAAAGATATAATAAAATATTTACAAAAATATAAAGGGTGTTCTCTGTGAGAGAGTGTGTGTGTGTGTGTGTGTGTGTGTACTAGTGCATTGGTATAGCGAGCTTATCACTTCTGCTGTGTGTTTGTGAGATCTTTATTTACCTTCATATCTGAGCGCTTCTGGTGTTATCTGTTCTGCTTTAAAGTGCGTCAGGAACAACAGGGGACGTGCCAACAAAAGTCTTTTCCTTCAGGAGGGACCGAGCGTTCAAATATTTATTCTGCTCAGGGGCGTTTGATGTGGAGTGCGCTGGATCCTGCCGAACCTAAACGCTGGTGTAGCAGGAACTTGAGAAACATTTAGGTTGAAGAAGAAAGCAAGGAAACTATAAAGCACGGGGAGTGTGCAGGGAGCGATGGGAGCAAAACAAAGACGCTTCTGCCAAAGTGGGCTGCATAAAAAAAAATCTATCGAAGCTAGCATCACAACATTGTACTAGTGCAATGCGAATATTGTGGTTCTATGTATCTGATTTGTGTGTATTTTTCCCTGATTATCAAACCAAATAAAAATGCCAAATAAAAACTCCCTTAGTTGGAATGAGGAAGAAACCATGAGAGGAACTTGACTCAAAAAGGGGAACCCATCATCATTTGAGTGATATCAAGAGCCTGATCATAAATAATACAAAATACCACTGAGTGAGAACTACCAGGAAACAGTGTGTGATTGTGAGTAATGTCCTTTCTGCAGTTTTATACAGTCAGTTGATGTCGTGGAAATGATAGAAGTCCAATGTCATAACTCGGGATCCCAAGGTGGTAGGTAACACTACAGATGTTTGCAGATGTTTTGTACATTGCCAGATGGTTGTTTGTGGGGTCTTGTTAGTTTCCAGGGAATTATCATTCATAATATGATAGGACATCTTTAGACATTACATAGTGTGAACTTCCTTTTCCAAATTATATCCATTATATATATTACATTGCTAATAATATATTTGTTTAGTTTACATATTTTGTTCAAAGGGGCACGGTGGTTTTTAGTGGTTAGCACGTTCGCCTCACACCTCAAGGGTCCAGGTTCGATTTCCGTCTCGGCCATGTGTGTGTGGAGTTTGAATGTTCTCCCCGTGCCTCAGGGGTTTTTCTCCGGTTTCCTCCCGGTCCAAAAACATGCGCGGTAGGTTGATTGGCACCTTGGAAAATTGTCCCTAGTGTGTGAGTGTGTTGGCATTCCATCCAGGGTGTATCCTGCTTTAATGCCCATAGACGCCTGAGATAGGCACAGACTCCCCGTGACCCGAGGGAAGATCGGATAAAGCAGTAGAAGATGAATGAATGAATGAATTTTGTTTAAAGAAAAGAATTCTGTTTTTTCTGTTGAGGCTGAATGGTGTTGGTGCCCTTATCGACATACAACAATGAATAGAATGAATAAAGATATTTTAACATGATTTTACTGATACCAGCAAGCTGTGTACTGTTTTACGCTAAATTCAGGAACATTAACGAATAATTTACACTCACTATATATATTATATAGAGGATATTATAGTCTGTATAAAGAGGTTCAAAATGTGTAGAAAGTCCATATTTAAAAAAGTATGCATTATTAAATATTCAAAATATTTGAATGGTACTATATTATCAGTCTATCGCTTCTACTATTACTACTGGTATACTGTTAGTACTACTACTTTTGCTATAAATACTTTTTCTACTATTACTGTAAATGATAATATTATTAATAAAATTTTTTACTACTGATTCTACAATAAATGTGAACTACAATTGTTTAATACAACTACAATGATTTTAATCAGAGGATGTAAAAGATGGTACCTGAAGATATACTCTCCCTCAGAAAAATGCACCGAATCTAGAATGCCGATTATTTAAATTTGTATAATTGTTTTTAACAGTGGGCTTAGTTACAAACATCTTTATTGAATGAAAAAAATGCAAATCGCACTTAGCAAAATCAACAATATGATCTGTCGATAATATGAATGTGGTAGCTTTGTGGTTAAGTCATACCAGAAGATCGCAATCTGCCACTAGTGGGCCCTTGAGCAAGGCCCTTAATCGCTCTGGATAAGCGTCTGCCAAATGCTGTAAATGTAAATCAATAATCGATCAAATCAATGTCAGTAATATGAAAACAACACACTTTCGGTGGACTCTGTCAACTGAAATGTAACTATCAAAATTCTTTCACTCATAAATTTGGCCAATTTTAATTTTTTAATTTTTTTTTTACGCATTTTATATTTTCTTTACATTCTCGTCCACTAGGAGGCGCAAATGTACACTTTCCTCAAGTCGCCCGGAACAGGATCAATGCAGCGGATTAGGACTTTTCCTTCCCCGCGTGGAATTTTTCAATCTGTTCCAAATCCATCATAATTATCCAAGCAGTCCAAAATCCACAATCATTTCCTGGATTATATGTTGGGGACGGGGGGGGTGGAGAAAAAAAAACAGCCCCGCCCCTTTCTGTAACCTTAACCAATCATCTCTTGTCATGCTAAATGATTAGTGAGCACTTTTGATCATGGTTCGAAGGAGTGCACACACACACACACACACACACACACAGAGGTGTGCTGTGGGTTTGTTATTAACAGGTTAAGCTTAAGTTTCACTAAGCCCATTACGCAACCCAGAACTGAGGAGCGATTATTCGAATTTTGTCTAGTGATAATCGATTTACTTTTTTTTTCCCGCCCCCCCGCACCAAACACAACCCCCCTTCCCCCCCCAGGAGTTTGCGCTTCCCCTTTAACTGGAGCAGAGAAGAATGAAAGAAGAGTGAAGCGGGATCATGGCGGCTCCTCTCGGCCGGGACACTCTACCTGACCACTGGTCCTACGGAGTGTGCAGAGATGGACGCGTGTTTTTCATCAAGTGAGCCAAACTGATTTCTGGATCGCACGTTTTATCTCTTGTTTTTCACGAGGATCGTTTGGATCCTTATACGCATTTCGCGTCGGGCTGGTAGCTTAACAGGTGTGTGTGTGTGTGTGTGTGTGTGTGTGTGTGTGTGTGTGCGCGCGTGCGTGCGTGTGTTTCCTTTCGCTTTCCAGCGACCAAACTCGCAGTACCACTTGGCTCCATCCCCGCACGGGAGAACCTGTCAACTCGGGCCACATGATCCGATCAGGTAGGGGAAAAAAACACACATCCTCCTGGATCTCTGGATCAAACTCACTCTTTAATCACTTCATTAAAACTCGTTAATGAGGAGCGGGAAGGGCGGCTTTTCCTATTTGATGCGGCACACTTCAAAGTGAAACAGATGAGAAACAGTAAACAACAACAACAAACATCAAAGGACGTTAGGATTCCCGTTTAGTCGTCACTCGAGTGAAATAGAGTGCGTGTGCGTGTGTGTGTGTGTGTGTGTGTGTGTGTGTGTGTGTGTACTTCAACTATGCAGCCTTATAAGATATGTATATATATATATATTTTTTTTTTGTTTTCCCCCTCGTGCAGATTTACCGCGGGGATGGGAGGAAGGTTTTACAGCAGAAGGCGCAAGCTATTTCATCAAGTAAGAGCTGTTTAGACTGTATCTGCGCTGAATGGTGTGTGTGTGTGTGTGTGTGTGTGGAAGTAGAGCTGCATTGCTTTCTGCATCAGCGCCTCCCGCCAGGTCCTGATTGAGGAAGGAAGCAGTAGAGATGCAGATGCAGTGTGGTGGTGTAGGACGGGATTTACTGCACTGGAGGTCACACGGGACTCTGCAGGATTCTGTCCTCTGTGTGTGTGTGTGTGTGTGTGCTTAGAAATCATTCCAACTCCAAATACAGGACACACAAAAAAAAGTGTGTTGGGAATCAGGACTTGACCCGGGTGTATAATTAATATTTGAGTGAGATGGAGGGATCGCAGGGTTTTTATTATTATTATATTATTCATGATCCGTAGCTTTTTAGAAAAACTGATTTTCCACTGATATTTGCATTAAACGTCTACAAAATCAACAACAAGGGAAAATAGAAAATGTGAATTGGATGCAAATGGAACCTGTGGGTGTATTGTGTAGTTTTTGCGATTGTGCACTTGATCGATGTTGATAAGGCATGTCTTTGTTTACAGTCGATGTTTTTTTTTTTGCTCTTGTATGCATTGGCCTGTTACACGTGATTTGCTCTTTTAATTTTATATATACAGTAGTGTGCAAAAGTTTTAGGCAGGTGTGAAAAAATGGTGTAAACAAAGAACGCTTTCTAAAATGGAAGTGTTTATTATTTACTTTCATCAGTGAATGAAATATAGTGAATGAAGAAAATGAGAAATGGAAATGAAATCAATATTTCGTATGAACACATTTTAGCTTCAAAACAGCAGTAATACTTCTAGGTACACTTACACACAGTGTTTATGAAGGAACTCGGCTGGTTCGGTTGTTCCATCTTGGAGAAGTAAACACAGATCTTCTGTGGATGTCGATGTTCTCACATCCTTCTGATGATGTTGAGATCAGGGCTCTGTGGGGGGCGTGACATCACATACACTACTTCTACTTCTTCTAAAGGTACCAACACCAAATATTGATTTTGTTTTTATTTATTTTATTTTTTTTGCTCACGTTGCATCATTTTGTAAACTGACAAAAATAAACAATCATTATTTATATTTCTGAAAGCATTCTTTGTTTACAAGCATTTTTTCACACCTGCCTAAAACTTTTGCACAGTACTATATATATATATATATATATATATATATATATATATATATATATATATATATACACACACACATTATATATAAACTATAGCATTATGTATTTGGTGATGATTGGTGAAAATCCAAAATTAAGTTGTGTTGAACCTTTTGTTGACTTTAGGGAAGCCAGGATGCTAGACTTTTACATTTTGGATGGAAAAAAAAGCTTTGCAAAGGTGTCCTAAGAATATTTCGTAGACTTCCTGATTACTCTGCCAGATATGACCATGCTTGACCAGACAGGTTGCCATGTAGCGTATATTCCTTTCAGAAGAATACCAGAAGGGTATCTGTGGACCTTCTCTGATCTTCCCCCTAAGCTTCCTTTCACCTCAGATAAACATTCAGGTCACTCTAAATTGCCAAAGGTATGAATGAGCGCTCGTGTGTGTGTGTGTGTGTGTGTGTGTGTGTGTGTGTGTGTGTGTTTCCAGGATGGACATAAAATCTATGTGACCAGAATAAATCACTTGGATATTGACTGGTTGATTTCAGGGTATATAAATCATCACTAACATGTTAAAAATAACTTACTTAATTGTTTCCTTGTCATGTGACCCCCACAGCATAACAACAATGTTATGGGATGTGTAATATGATTGTGGCAAAAGAAGAAAATATATCCAATTCATATAAAAGGTCATGTACCATATTTACTACTACATCTGTATTGTGGTTATAATAATAATAATAATAATAATAATAATAATTATAATAATTCTGGTTATATTGATAGTAAGAATGTGTTGTGGGTCCAAAGAATGAGTATTAATGAGTGCAAACTTCATTCTTTTTGTCTTTTTCTTGTACTTCATCTCAAAACCTGTAAAATAATAATAATAATAATAATAGTAAAAACACAGTTCTCTTTGCTGTTTCTTAAACAAAACAAGGTCTAAACTCATGCATCCATTCCACTGTTCCGCTACTATCATTCATAGCATTGACTTCCTTCGCGGTATCTTTAAATGAAATGGATATATTTGTGTCGTGTTCTCTGCGACATAAAGCACAGATCATCCCTACAGCATATCATACTCGTACTTTTTATGCTCACGCATCAGGTTTGCGCTCAAGGACATGTCGCTTGACGCTGGAAAGTTAAACATTAACTCTCATGACACGGAAATGTGCATGAATTCAAACGAAACCTATTCTCAATTACATACGAGTCCTATTTTATATCAAGGGGGGGGAAATAAAAAAACACCCAGAAATAAGAAATCTAAATGGGCTGGAAAAAAAACAACCGGATTTATATTTCCTCTATTCAATTATGAATATATTATATTTATTATAAGCCCGTGGATAACCATAAAATGGATAATCGTGATGAAATGGATGAGAAGACGCAGCTGGTGATGAGTGACCCAGCAGTTTGTTTTTCAAAGTAGAAAAGAACTGGAACGTTAAAGGAAACTGTTTGTTTAGGAGTCGAGTATTAAAGGCTGAATCCGTGGAATTTCAGCTATTTGAAGAATGCAGGGTTGTTGTTTTTTTTCTGTGCACCTCAAGACTTCCCTTTTTGGTGTTTTCTAAGACGTCAGAATTCACTATAATGAAATAATGTATCAGATTATATATAAAGCGATGGCAACGTTTCTATATCAAGGTTAATGGAAAGAGGCGTGAGATATCTTTCACAAGAAAACGCAATAAGCTGTTGTGATTTTATTCCTGTCTTAATCTTGAGAGAAAAACAGAGGCGGGTAATGCAACTGTTGTTTACGGCTGCTATAATGTTACATTAAGTGTACCTATAAATGGATAATATCTATTATAATGTTCTTTAATAAATGAAGAGAATTCGAAAAGAGGAACGACACTTTGCGTAGTGCAGTTATAGGAAAAAAAATATTGTGGGAGCGATAACTCGTCTTCATCACACATCCCCGGTGTTCAGCGCGTTCCTATAAAAACTCACCCTGTCACGTTTTATTTCGCACTAAAAACGTCTCCGTGGAACCAATACATTTACGGATAAGTGAGCCAGCGGCACGTTGTCAAGGTAACGAAGAAAGCCGTTTGGATGAATTTTTACGTCATTTTATTACGTACGTTATGGGATTTCGAAAATGGAAGTGTAATGTTGACTCGCGTTCCTTCCATTCCAGCAAACTGCTCTAGTTGACTAGAAGTCGATGGAAAGATAAAATAAGCTCGCGATATTTGCATAATTTGCATATTCACGTTTTTGTGCGAGGATTCTGAGATGTTTGTGCGTTAGTCGTTAGAACAACGCATTATTGTATCTGAGCATAGCGGAAATGCAAAGGGTGGGTGGCGCCTTTGGAACAGAAGATCGCAGGTTCAAATCCCACCACCTGCCACCAAGCTGCCATTAGTGGGCCCTTGAGCAAGGCCTTTAGCCCTCAATTGCCCAGTTGTAAATCGCTCTGGATAAGGGCGTCTGCCAAAATGCCATAAATGTAAATGTAGAAGGGCATGATGTTAAAAAACGCTGTCGCTCCTGGATTTGTCTTAGGGAGGTGGTATAGCCCAGTGGTTATGGTGTTGGCCTCTGGACCAGATCATCACGGGTTTAAACACCACCACCACCAAGCTGCCACTAGTGCGAGCCCTTGAGGAAGACCCTTAACCCTCAATTACTAAGTTGTAAGTCGCTCTGGATAAGGGTATCTGCCAAATGGCGTAAATGTAAAGTGTAAAGGGACGATTAGCATAAAATATACAGTAAGATGTGCTTTGTGGTTTGTTTTTATCGGAAGAAAGAGTTTTTCTCTGTAAATTACAAAACCTCTGCTCCGTCTTTTTGTACGTTGTCTCTAAACTATCCTGCCTTGTTTGCTCTCTTGGTTGCAGACGGTCATGTGACTGTACGAGTTTATGGCGGGAGAGATTTATGGCACATTCACACCAAAGTCACTCTCGCCGTCTTCGTTAAACGAAGGAAACGTGGACATCAGTGTTCAGTCGCGTCCATCAGGAAGTCCTTCACCATTGAGCTCTTGGTTATTTTATCATTTCAGAAGTTATTAATAAAAGCAGCAGGGTTGTTCTGTTTTTTTCTTTCTGCTGCATGCTTGTGCTAAAGAATGAGCTTTTGGTTCAGAGTAAACAGCACCTGTGCCCCTTGTGACATTGCTTTTCATTTCCTACAGTACCAGCATTAATCACACGCCGACATCATTCGCTAATGTAACGCATCTGCGCAAATTCCTCCTCCGGCTGTCACTGCGGTGCCCCAGACGAGTAGGCGAGGAGGTGAGGGTTTTTTTTTTTAATGTGGATTATACTCTGTGTTTGCTTTGGAGAGGTCCCTCAAGCCCTTTTTTCAGAAGAACACGCATGAGAAACGAGAGCTCTTATGTAGCAGGACGTGTGAAAATGTTCCGTCTCGGTGTTGTGTCTTAGAAAAACGTTTGTCTGGATTTCATTCCGGATTAACGCGATATGAAATCGAAACATCTGGACACGGGATGAACGAAGCACTCTTTGCCTTTTTTGGTTGGATTTTGTGCTGCAAAACTATCCGAGATCATGTGTTTTTTTTTGTGTTGTTGTTCGTATTGTAATGAGAGAAAAGTAAAAGTCGAGCACTGAAAGTGTTTTAGCAGGTTGGTGATGATAAGAAGAGCTGGAATGGTGATTAAAGGCGGCTTATTGTACGTTATCAGGCGAGATGTAATTCCTTGCCTACAAATAAGGCCTTAAACAGCCAGAACTCACTAATGTACACACACACACACCACACACACACACACACACACACACATAGCGGTTATTTAAAGGATGCTCTTTCTTTGGCTTTTTGCAAAGTATAACTGTTTTTGTTGACTCCCAGATTGTGTTGCTTGATGGCCCCTCGTGTAATTCTTGAGTTGGATTTTGATTAATGTATGGATTTGTCCGAGGTTGTGTCGTTAATCTGCCTAAACGGCATTTCTACCATTCGGAGATACACGAGACCCGTATATTTGTCTTCCCACATCATAAAACTGTTGCGGAATTGTCTGTGAATGGCACGATCCGGATGCTTTATTGTCCGGAAGGCACTAGAGGACCGTTTGTGTTGATTCTCCTGTTGATTGCACACTGTAGTTGTATTTGCGTCTCAAACAGAATAGGCTTTATTTATAGTATACATTACAGCACTGTGAAATTGTTTCTACGCTCATACAAGCTGTTTTTACTTATTTATTTATTTATTTATTTATAAAAGGGGTTAGATATGGTGCCCCCTGGGGCACAGAGGGTTAAAGGACTTTGCTCAAGGACCCAAGAGTGGCAGCTTGGCGATAACCAAGGGCTCGAACCCGCCGACCTTCTGCGCCTTAATCCAGGGAGCAATGCAACATAATCGTGACTTTAGTTTATAAAAGACACTGTGTGTGTCACCTTGAACTGACACACTTTATATTTGTGATGTGTTTCGAGATTCTGGTGTTTATTTGTTACTTGGTGCTGCATTTAAAAAAAAAAACTTTTTGTGGCAAAAAGTAACTGCTTTACCGTTTACATTTTGTTTTATGGAAGAAATGTCAAGAACAAGGATCAAAACACTCTTAGTAGAGAGAAAGTAAGGGCTGAATCGCGCTGCACTCTTATTAGCAGTGTAGTTGAATGTGGAGCCGGTGCGATACGTCATGTAAATCGAATCGCTGATCTTTTTTAAAACAAAAATCGATTTTTTTTAGATTTTGGATACAGTGGGACGCACTTTTGTTAGCCTGGTGTTTTGGGGCTGCCGCGGTCATGTTTATTCCGTAGCGCCACATTCGCCTCTCCAATCAATAATTGTGGTTGTGTTTGTGCTGAAGTTTCCGTAGCATTTCCATACGACTGAGAAAACCGCGCCCCCTCTTGGAAACGAGTTCTTCGGATTCGTCAGAGTGCGCCACCATGTGGTATTTCCCAAGTGTAATGCGTTGGTGGAATCGGAGAACGACGGAAGCTCGTTGTGCTAAACCGAGGTCGTAAAATCGTTTCTTCAACAGCGACCCAAACTGAATCAACAATGGGGATTAATCTCCCAGTTCTAGTCGAATGGTATTGTGGGTAACGTAAGAGAGCGTTAACCAAACCAACATGTGCAATATAAATAAATTAATTTGGATTCTCTTGCGTAAAAGCTGTGATTTTCTTGCTGTAGCTTCGTTATTCAACACGACTCGGCTTTGCACCTCAGCAGCCCTACTATATCTTTTCTTTTCATTTCAAAGGCACAGCCGTGCGATTCGCATAACAACAATAGGGCTGAGTTTATAAAGGTCAATGAAAATGAATTTGAAACTGCATTATTGCTGACAGTTTTATTGTCCGGTCATATGAAGGCAGTCTTTGTGTTTGAGTGTGTGAGGGGGAAAAAACAAAACAAAAAGACCTAACACTGCGGCTCTCAGACGTACAACAGCACAAATGTCACGGCGTTGAAATATCGTGCGTGTCCCAGCCTTTAAGGGGTTTCTGGTTCCTGTTTCGGATCCTGCACTCTGCATTTCTACATTGTCTCTGTGTCACATTCTGCTCGTTAACATCAACGGGGAAGGAAGTGCGATTTTAGTTTTTTGGGTTGAAACACATCAGGAGGAAAGATTTTACACCTCCCCGTAGCTCACACTCGTTAATACAGCTTCTCATCTCAGTAACTCATTTCTTAGATACCGGTTAAACAGCACAGTGAATGACGTAGGTGTCCAATGCTAATTATTTGTGGTAAAGTTTCTGGTACATTTGCTCCCTAACAACTAATTACATTTTTAACTATTAGTTATTAGTTAATTAGTTCATTTTTAACTTTTAACTATTTAATTTTTTTTTTTTACAATTTCTATATCGATGAATTAGTCGAGCGATATTTCAGTAAATTGTTCAGATAAAAATACATTTTCTTTGGTATAAAACTTTTCGTTGTGACGTTACCATAAAACAATCAACACAAGAGTTACCGTTGCCTTCCAGATGTTTATTATTATTGCTTTATTCCTTTTATAGTGCATCATTTTGTCAATTATTTTCAAAGACATATAAAGAATGCCTTTTTTTTTTTTTTACATGTGTAGTTCACTTTTATTGTGTATCATGTAACATAAGTAAAAAAAAAAGTAATCACTTACTTATTGACAAAATATAATAAACAGGTAAATAATAGAGCCTGTGTATATTAGTATAGAACTTTTAATACATTCCAATCTGTTTAAAATGTCAAATAAAATATAATATAATAATATATATTATATATTAATATAATACCAGGGACAGATAGCAAATAGCAATAGCAACAAATAATATAATGCAAGTATATACATATGTGGAAATATATCCCAATCAGGCGTAACATTATGACCCTTATGACCGATGTGGATGTTCCTTTGACGTGACCTAAACATTGCTGCAGACTTTATATCCCCTGTCATGGAAGTGGAATCCTCTGTGGTGTCTTTCAGCAGGATAACGCGCCGTGCCGCAAAGCAAAAATGGTTCAGGAAGGATTTCAGCAGGTTTGAGTGTTGACTGAAGTGAGTGCCAGAAGTGTACGGAGCAAATATTCAGCTACAAACATATTACGATTAAAAACAAAAATCATGATCTGTGACAAGGTACTGTTTTTCTTACGGGTTTTTTTTTTTGGACTTTTTGGTAACAAACGGTCGGAATGTTTGTTTAGGCCAAAATTTGCCTTAGTAGTTCTGACAGTTGGTGTGAGTCGGCACTGAACTCTTGACCCCCCCCTCCCATGTCCACCCCATCCCTATTGTGTGATAAAGAGGCTTAACCCGGTCCAAGTCCACATGTTGCTGCCCTGACAACGGCCTGTTTCTGGTGCAGCAGGCTGCTGGAAATGAGAAGCGCCATGGCACAATGGAGGGACTGTTCAGCTCGAACGAACGTAGTAAAAAAACGCTTTCTTGTAGCCCCCTCCTTCCAAACCCCACTTCCCTCCCTTCACCCATCACCCATCAAAAAACGTCCACACCATTCTCAACATTCCTGAACACAAATGAGTCAATTATTATTTTTCAATTTTGAATTATTATTCAAAGGCAAATAATATTGTTCTTTTTCTTTTTTGTTTGTGGGTGAACCCACTGGGAAACTTTTGTTCTGGAATGTTCTGTTCCATTCCCCAGCAGCTGCGACTTTTATGAAAAGTCGCAGTGGAATGTCTAGCGCTCCACTTGTGTGAGGAGTTGAAAGTGATTTCACCTCGAGCTACGCAAACGGATACCTGTTCAAGGCAGGCTGTATTGAACCTCTGCAATCCTATAGCTCCCCAAAGACGCAGGCTCCTACAATGGGAGTCCTGTCAGGACAATATTCCTTTTGTCTCTTTTCCTGAGGGAAAACTCAACATAACCTGGCCTTGTTCTATTGGCAGATCAATATATGTGTTAACTATTGTATATTAATTAGAAATCTTTACATATCGGTAATTATATTACAACAACTACTGCTACTACTATTACTGTAGTAGTAATATTCAAATCAAATTAAAATTTGTCACAAAAGCATACGACATGCAGAGAAATGCTTTGTACCGTCCAACATGTAAACATCACACAAAAAATTAGAGTAGTCATAAATAAGGTAAAAAATGTTGTATGGTATTGTGGTATTATACAGTAAACTATTAGTTTATTGTAGAGTATATATTTGTCTTTTAGTAAACACACAACAGGTAGACTTCAATATGAATGTTCAATTAATCATACGGCTTCTGATAGTGTTGGGCTTTCAAATTTGTGTTGATCCAAAGTAGAAATCACATTTTAGGCCCTAAAAATTTGAATACTTATGCATAGCTAGGATCTCATTGCTATTTTGGAAGGATCATAAGGATTATAACAATTTTTATTTTATCCATGTCTGGTTTTAGTTTACATCCTAGTTTAATTTGCATGCAATTGCGCCCACATATTCATTCATTCATCTTCTACCGCTGTATCCGATCTTCCCTCGGGTCATGGGGAGTCTGTGCCTATCTCAGGCGTCTATGGGCATTAAGGCAGGATACAAATGCCAACCCACCACAGGGCGCACACACACACACACACATTCACACACTAGGGAAAATTTTCCAAGGTGCCAATGAATCTACCATGCATGTTTTTGGACCGGGAGGAAATCGGAGCACCAGGAGAAAAAACCACTAAGGCACTGGGAGAACATGCAAACTCCACACACACAAAGCCGAGACGCGATCGAACCATGGCGGGTTGAGGCGAACATACTAACCACTAAGCCACTGTGCCCCTTATGCGAGCACATATCTTTTATTCTATTTTCTAAGTTTTTTTTAATTTATTTATTATTTTTTAAACCTTGTCAGGAAATGTACAAATGTAAAAATTTGTCATAATAGCACATTTTGGGTCCATTGTTCATTCAGGAGCATGTTACTAACACTTATTCACTACATATTATATAATATATACAATTTAGTACTTGTTTTTCTTTTTTTTTCTTTCTACATTTTACACAAAATGTAATTTGCTGCTCGAACAAACTCATGCTTGCAACTGTTTTTGAGACCATTTTAGCTTTTCATGCCAACTGCTGTTTGTATTTACACAAAATTATGCTAGTCTGTTTTTTTTTAAAGCTAATTAAGTCATGCTAATGGATATTCTTTTTCTAAATTGAACTAAATTATGCTCACAACTGTTTTTTAGTCACACATATTTTGCCAGGTGTTATTTTTTCAGCTGTTTTTTTCCCTGAATAATGCTCTATTAGCTCTGTACCAGTACGGTAAAATCATGCTAGTTTTAAAATCATGCTAACTCATTCCAGTTGATTCCTATTGAATATTCACACACAGTGTAGTTTTGTAGTCACGCTAAATCATTCTTTCTGTTCTTCCTCTCAAAACCAAACTGCTCTGCTTTTTTTAACCACACCAAATTATCCGACAAGCAAGTTTTCTTTCACTAAGACATGAAAACCTGCTGTTCTTTGATCACACCAAATAATGCTAGCAGACATTTTATAATTATGCAAATCATGCTAGCTGCTGTTTTTGTTCACACAACATGCACTTTTGCTAGCGGCTCTTTTGCAATCATGCTAAAAAGACTATTTGGTGTTGTTTGATATTTTCTTCATTTAATGTGTTTCCGCTTAAACGAGATTTTGCGCTTGTATTAAATTGCATACCGAATAATGACGCTCAGCTTCATAAGTACAATAATCTTCTTACGAACCCCAAACGTCATTCAGAGGTTACAAAAAGCTCATTTTAATGTTAAAAAAACTGCATTTGGCAATTTTGATCTCGAAAGCCCCGAGCTGTCGTAACTTACAGAACGAGTTGAACTTGATGCTGTTAACTCCTGCAAATGGGCGTGTCTAGTGCCGTCTATAGTGCAAGTGTATGCATTGTTGTGCAGGGGTGTGTGTCTGTGTGTGTTCAGACATAATCATATGCTGTACGTAAACAAACACAGGTTTGTCACGCTGCTGTGTGGGTAGCTTGAAATGTGCAAATATTGTCCCAACATAAGTCAGATTTATGCACACGCTTAAATCGGAGTTTCACGTCCTAGATTTTGCTCTTATTAATGATTTTATTGCCAGACGATGTTTACCAGATTTTTCTACAGCAACAGCATCGAGCAACAACAGAATCTGGATCATCACCTTTAAATCACAACCATCGTTGCACCCTAGAAAACGGCTTGCATTGGCTAATGAGATTGAAAAGGGGCGGAGCCTGGAAATTAATACCCTAGTCAGATTTTTTTTTTTTACTGTGTTCTAAATGCGATTCTTTGTTTATTTTTATTTATTTATTTATTTATTTATTTCATTTATTTTAAGAAACGTTGAAATGAGCTTCGTATGCTTATCGAGTTAGTATATATGTTTGTACGGGAGGCACCACATCTAGTTACCTGATGCCTTCAAAACAAATGTATTTACCAACTCGATAAGTAGAGAAAGCTAATTTATATTTTCCTTAATAAAAAAACAAAAATAAATGATTCTCTTTGTTAGTAATGTGGCCGAAACCAGCATTAGTTATCAACAGGGTGGAATGCGATTAAAGGTCATAAACTCTTTCATATAAAAATGATTTTTGTGTTTGGACTTTAATCAGTAGTTATGGATGAAAGAAAATAGATTGATATTTAAGATAAAATTACTATATTTTGCAATCTTTTTTTTTTTTTTTTACCGACGTGTCTCTCTTTCTCTAACTATTTTTACTCAGCTATATATGTTTTTTTTCGGGTGTTATTTGCTGCAAGCAGTGTTGATAAGGTTACTTTGGAAATGTAATAGATTATAGATTACAAATGATCCTATTCAAGTGAAATAAGTAGTGTATCTTTTTAAAAGTAAAGTAACTGATTCATTTTCATTACTTTTCGATTGCTTTTATTTGTCCACTAGGTGGCGTTTTAAGTTAACATTTTAAGAAAAAAAGGTTCAAACCCTTGGAAAAAAATAGGTTCTATTTTTCGACACGAACATGCAACAAATCGTCATCATTTAAATCCAAATCACGTTTCTGTTTAAATTTGTCGTCTAAAGCGCTGATTTTACATGAAATTGTTCCTATTTGTAATCTTTAACATTTTCATACATAACTGTAATTACATATTTTTCTCCCATAAACTGTAACGAATTATCCTTACTTTTATTTTGTAGTTAAATTACGTAACGCTGTTACACGTAAATAGTTAATAAAACGTACAACTCTTAAAGCAATTTTAGCGTCCAAAGCTAATCGTGCTGTCCTGGTGATGTATTGTTGAGTGTCCTCCATACTTTTATATCATTGACCCATTACGACAGCAATAAAGAAGCCATATGGAAACTATAAATTTCAGCGTTTTCTTGCTTGTAAAATAGATACAATTCAATCGTAAAAGATGCGTTTGTTTCTGGCGTGTTACTTTTGCTAGTTATCCGACTTAAAATGTGAATTTGCACGCATTTCAATCTCTGTAACGTCTTTAGTTGGAAGAAAAAAGAGGCGGAGCTCATTATTACACTTGGGGGTACCAACTGAAAAAGTGCTGTTTCACGGTATGGCTTTATTTTCGGTGGTACGTTTCCTCCTTCTTGTCCTTATATTTGAAGGTCGCATTTAATCTTGCATCCGGATACATGTTGCCTTTGGTGGTCTGCTGCAGGGACGGTTTCTCAGTCACCTCTCTCAGTGTGAGGAAGAGAATAAGGGCTAAAGTGATTATGCTGCATTTTCCGGTTAGGAGGAGGAGGAGGAGCTGGTAAAGGCAGAACCCCTTTGTGCTGTGAGAGGACTGCTTAATGATTTCTTTTTTGCGGTGGGACTTGTGCGCAGTGGAGACGCAATGGACCAAACTGGCCAGGAGTTTAGATTTGAGGGGGGTGGGGGGGCTAGCTGGTGAGGATCTGAACATAAATGCCATTTCCTGCTCTCTTCCTGCACCTCTTTTATCTCATGGATATCACGTTAGACAATAAACACCTAGGGTTATAGAATGAAACAGTGAGGACTAGAATTGTCCAAAGGAAGTGTACTAATAAGCAGCAGCAGCAGTACCATGGCACCATCACATCCAAAATGAGCGATGAAGGCCACGCCAGGCTAAGTGCACATTGTTTTGTACTTGGTGGGCAATAATAGTATACGAGGAATGGGGCGGCGTGGAGACGGGGGGGGGACGACAACAACAACAAAAAAAACAAAGACAGGATTGACAGGAGGACACAGTGGGTTCCAGTGTCTTAGGCTTAGAGGCCGTTCCATCAAACATGATTAAATGGGCGATATTTAACCGCCCGGAGATCTTGCCGAACGCATTGACATTCACAGACGAGATGTTGTGCGTTCACCATAACGATGCGCCTTAAACAACATGGGCAAGCGAGCAGACAGGGCGCGAGAGAGCAGACGCAGCGGAACCCGGGGCAGACGCGGCTCGGGATCTAGCGTCAGCATGGGCATCTGTTGCGGCTGCTTACCTCCGCAAGATGCTAATCAGGAGGAGGTGCCGGTTCATCTGGAGGCTATCAGCGAGGAAGCGGACGAGGGCTCCATCGGAGAGGAAAGGTAACCGGGAGGAGTTTGATGAAGCTCTTTTACTTTCTGGTACCTTTTCATATCGATGGTTTTCCGTTTATGTCTAATAACCCTGCAAAAAAAAAAGAAAAAGAAAGAAGAAATGTCCTTCAATAACCTTTAAGTGGAGCTTCGGATTTTATTCGAACTCTAAAACAGAGATGATGGAATATCTGCATTCTGTCAATAAACCCCCCCCGGCGCGCGGAGAGATTGCATTTTGTGCTGCACGAGAATTCGGGTTTCACCTTGCAAGAAATGAGTCAAGTGAAAAAATGAAAAAGAGAGTTTTAATAAACGGCATAACGATTGTTACGCTATTTACTCGTAAACAATGTGCTCTGTTCGCGCCGTTCGGTTAGTGGGATTTTTGCAATTCTGATTATGAGAAGAATTCGGCGACGTGTTTTACTCTCGCGGACGAGACTCAGAACGAGGAAGAATGAAAGGCCTTTGTTGTGGACCGTGGGCTTTAATTCATACGGCACCAGATGTGCGGGGGTTCCTAAAGATCGTTTCGAACGTGTGCTTTAAAACACGTTCTGTTTGGAAAAACTTGCACGCTGTCATACGGTAGCTTTCCATATAGTAAAAATATAGTAAAATCTCATTCACAAATAAGTATATTTGATCGTTTTGGAACGAGTCTCCTCTGTAGCCGTCAAAAGCTATAAATTACAGCTCATATTTTTTGCGATGTTATTTATTTATTTATTTATTTTCCATACTTTATTGATCCTTTGAAAATTTTCTTCATATATTCCAGCTTGTTTGGAAGCTGGGGTCCGAGCGCAGGGTTAGCCATGATACGACGCCCCCTGGAGCACAGGTTAAGTGCCTTGCTCAAGGACCCAAGGGTGGCTTGAACCCCCGACCTTCCGTAGCTACGGAAGCTACGAATTCTGTTAATTAGTTTTAAGTGTTTGTGTATATATCTGTGGGTGTGTGTTTGTGGTCATGTGTTTGTAAAAAAAATGGTTCCTGAGACCTTTTCGGGCCAATCGTTTATAAGGTCATTTGTTTTATTGTTGTGGTAGTAAAAGGGCAGCGTTTCGCCTCAAGTGCAAACTGTAAAGGGAGGGACATCTGAAAACATTTCACCCTGCTTATCTTTCGCCCCGTGATGATTCATAACGATTGGAGCGGAATACAGGAAATATGTTCCGCACGGAGCGATAACGTGCACAGTACATCAGCGAGTGCAGCCGCTAAAACATGCCATAATGGTGCCATTGATTGCTGCAATGTATGCTCTTATTTTATCACAGCTTAAGATCTTCAAGCAGACACTCCCCCCTTAATACACACACACACACACACACACACACACACACACACATATGCTCACAGCTATCTAAAGCAGGTGCCGATCAGAGGATTAACAGGGCAGGCTTTTAAACTGGTGTGAAATATCTGCACTGAGAAGTCAAAGTCATTTCTGTCTAGACGAATCATCCACCTGCCTGAACATTCACCCCATGGCCTGCTGCACTTCTTCTAGGGACCACTAGGGAATGCTGTTGAGTCTTTTTTCTGGTTTGAATCCGTTCTTGTGTCACTCCATTCCAGCGAGTAATGAGCTGCAAGTTATCTCTACTTCTCATGTCCAGAATCATCTTCTGTAGTTTACATCCAGGGCCATAAACTTGATCCAGATGTTTTGTAAGGTTCAGAAATGTGAAATTTATGATATACAATAATGATCATGAAATCACAAATATGTCAAATACGTTCCCCAAATATGTACATATGCTGTTGATTTCTAGAGTGCATTGTGAAACTATTCCTTCACTATTGAGTGAGATGTCTATATATAAATATAAATGAAATAACAAAAATTATTCATTAAGGGTAATTTTGTTGTATCTAGCAACATTACATTTACATTTACGGCATTTGGCAGTCACTCTTATCCAGAGCGACTTACAGCTGAGCAATTGAGGGTTAAGGGCCTTGCTCAAGGGCCCACTAGTGGCAGCTTGGTGGTTGTGGGGTTTGAACCTGCGATCTTCTGGTCCAGAAGCCAACACCTTACCACTGAGCCACTAGATCTCCCAAGACGTAGTTAGAGACATCACACAGCCGGGACATCATTGATCTGATCTGGGATGGTGGATAGTGGATAGTTGGATAGTGATAAATATATCACTATCACAATAAAACATTTACTGATAAAAAGTTTTATATTAGAATACACTGTGACTAATGGTTTGCAATATTGAAATTGCCATTTTTATTAATAGACATGACATATATAATATGAATATGTACGTGAAGTTACAGAAATATAAACTGAATTTATGAATTTGTTCATTTTACTGTTTAAAAAAAAAATAAAACGACTTTCCGTAATTCATTTTGAGTATCTTAATTTTTTAAAATATAAATATTAAATAAATTAATATTAGAGTCTCTACTTTTGGTCAGTAATGCAATTTAATGTGATGCACTTATTTCAAACGTAATGAAATCCTTCTCGCAGGATTTGACCTCTGAGTTTCTAACTGCGGAATCGGTTCGTTCGACACACTCTTGTCGTCCTCTCAGATAAGCCTCAAATCCCTGAGCCCCCCCCCCCCCCCCCCCCCCCCACACATACACACACACACAGGATGGGTCAAGTTGCATCTTTTCAGCAAAGATCATCAGTTCCTGCTCATCGTAACTGGTGGATGATCCTTTAGCCGGTGTAACATGAGCAATTGATGGAGACTTTACTGAAAGACCGCCCCCTTCAACCCCATCCTCTGTCTCAGTGTTTTCTAGAAGTCCCCTCAGGGAGGTGGGAAAGGTGCTGACATGGTGCGAGAGACTTGATCTGAGGAGGATGAGGTGGCAGCAGCACCGAATTGTGCACTTAAAATCAGCAACAACTTAAATACAAATGCGCAGCCCTAATAATACATGAAAGCTTGTAGTAGGTAAAGGTCACAGAAAAGGTTTCTGCTGGACGCCGGCTATTCCTGGCTCCTGAGGGTCAGGGTTAACCTTCTCCTTTGTTCGTGTTCACGCCATTGTGGATTGGTTCATGCATGTGGTTGAGCAGGAGGCGGACGTTGTTAAATGAATATTCAGAGTGACTTTTGGACCGTTTTCCGAGCAGGAATCTAAAGGGCAGGTAAGATATTAAGTCTTCTGTTGAGTCAAGATTTTTAAAATGCTTCCACGTGTAAAGTGTGTGTGGGGAGTGTGTATTCTGGAAGGTGTCTGGGTTTTATTTATTTTTTTGCCACCTTTGCATAATGCCCTCGGACATTTATTGATCAGAGAAGGACACTGAGTCAGCTGACCAGTCCTCATCGAAAGATCATTAATTAGCGATGTGTTAAGTGACTTTTCTTCGAAGTGATGTGAAGCACGTCTCGGTGTTTCCCTCGACGTCATATCGAGTTTCCTGATTTTTTTTTTGTGTGGTAAAAAAATTAACATAATACCATCATATAAAATATATATATAAAATATACTAAAATAGATATATATATATATATATATATATATATATATATATATATATATATATATATATATATAATAGTATAATATATATATTTTGACCAAACGGCTTTAAAACGGACTGGTAACAAGGGCGAAAACAAGCTAATGGCAGAACAAATATGTGCGGGTTGCGGTAAATAGGACTGAAGTGATGAGTAATTTGAATGCAGGGTTTTTATTCTTTTCTTAAAGCAGCGTCCCATAAATACTAATTTTCTGTTTTTTTTTTTTAATTGATTGCTTTCTGTGTCCATTAAAAAGAGTTGATGGAAAAAGAAGGAGAACCCCAACCCGACCCCCCCCCCCCCCCCCCCCCCCCCCCCACCCCCCGGATATTAGAACGTTTGAAATAATGCTCAGCTGACGGCCTCTGAGCTCACGTGCGTCTCTGAGATGATAAAACCACTGATCTGTAAAGCGAGCGATGCAGTTTTATTGCTCAACGACGTGAGACATAACGGGATGCTGCATCAGGAGCTACGGTATGAACATACCGTTATTCATTCCCGCTCTTCCCCTTTCAGACCCGCTAAGTCACCGGCACAAATCACTACTGGCAATGACAAATGAGCCTTTTATTTCCCACGACGGCCAGTTAAAAAGGAAAAAAAAAACACAACAAGTGTCTGTGTGCCTCCTGCTGACCTGACAACTGTTTTATCATCTTTCGACATCACGAGACGACGCCTCGAATAGACACACGGATAACGAAAGAATAGAAATAACACGATGTGACGGGATAATCAGGAGAAAGTTATGTATGAGGAGCCGGCGTACAGCATTTTCATAAGCTCCATAATCGAATGGAACTGCAAATGCACTATTGATTGAGTTATAATGGGTAATGTGTGTGTGTGTGTGTGTGTGTGTGGGAATGTGTCTGAGGGAATGTGTGTGAAGGTCAGACCTAAAATTTCAGACTACACTACTAGACGAGACTGTATTTATGTAAGAAAAAAAAGACATCTTTTGTGACATCACAGATTCGTTTGTTTTGTTAATGAATCCCATTTGAATGGGAACTGAAATATCGATCATTTATTTCAGTCTCAAATCAGCGACCTCACATTAAATCCAGCCGACTCACTCGCTTTGTGACCCAAACGGCTTTAAAACAAGGACAAACTCGCTCTGCTAATGGCAGAAAACAAATGTGTTTACTCAAAGAGGTGTTTATAAGACGTGTAAACGTTTGCAATAAGGCCTTTCGTGTGTGCATGAGAAATGAACTGTATTGTAATTGAACAGTACATCATTGGTTTATTTTATTGGATATGAACAAATTGACGTACATTTTTTTAACCACGACGTGTAGTGTAAATGTTGCTTTAAGGAAACGTTCAAACCTTTAATTGAATGTCAGGTTTATAGACACATTTATTGTAATGTAATAAACAAAGCAAAATAAACAAAACAAATATATCAGTGCTTGCTAATTGGGGATAAACATATATCGACTAGGGGCACGGTGGCTTAGTGGTTAGCACATTCACCTCACACCTCCAGGGTCCGGGTTCAATTTCCGCCTCGACCATGTGTGTGTGTGCATGTTCTTCCCGTGCCTCAGGGTTTTTTTCTCCGGGTTCTCCGGTTTCCTCCCAGTCCAAAAACATGCACAGTAGGTTTATTAGCACCTTGGAAAATTGACCCTTGTGTATGAATGTGTGTGTGTGTGTGTGTATTCTGCGATGGGTTGGCATTCCATCCAGGGTGTATCCTGCCTTAATGCCCATAGACGCCTGAGATAGACACAGACTCCCCGTGACCCGAGGGAAGATCGGATAAAGCGGTAGAAGATGAATGAATGAATATATCGACTAATTTATTATGCTGATTTGTATTCGCAGTTTGTAAAGCCGCGTCGGGAGGAGTTCATTTGTTAAAAACACTAGACAAATAAAGTCAAACCGAATCGAACATATAAGTTTATTCGCTGTTCAGTTATCACGTTGTCATGTCTCTTTGCCTTTTATAGCGCTTTGTGGGTGTGACTAATTTTGAATACAGCGTGACATTGCTCGGTAATTTAGAGTGGAATGGTGTTTACTAACATACATATAATTACATTTCAGACATTTTGTAATTCAAAAGACCAATATATATTTTTTTTCTGTCTGACTTTCCAAACACAAATTTTACATTAAAAGGTTGTTTGTGTTGGTAAACACTAAGTTACGTTCTAGACTAAATTTTCGAATAGAATGTGCATTTGCTCTGGAGAGGGAATGATTATTTATAGGTAAAGATAAGCCTTCTGTAAATAAACAGAGAAACTGTCATCATTTTATAAATAGAAACCGCACTCGGGTCGATGTATAATAACGATAACTCGATGTTTATTTCACCCCGGCGGCACGATGCGGGGAATTGTATTTTGTACTGCGCTTTCTTAATAGATGGAGCGTTCCGAAGAATGCACTCGTTATGATGTGTATTAGAAGCTCCATGTGTAAGTAACAGTAATGCTTCCCTTTGGATTTATCTGTAAACACAGGGATTTATCTGTACACAGCATGAATTTGTGTGTGTGTGTGTGTGTGTGTGTGTGTGTGTGTGTGTGTGTGTGTGTGTGTGAAGCATCACTCAAAGGTATGTGGAGAACATACAAGGTGCCGTTTCCTCTCTCTGGAGTTGCTTTTGGCACCAGGGTCATTTATCATATCATGAACAAAGGCTATTTTATGACCCTCTATAAAGCGCATATGTGCACTCCTGACCATTACATTCATATTCTTCCTCGTGGGTCCCTTGGCACAAAGTGCGTCTTTTAGAATTTGAATAAGAACTAAAAAGGATGCTTAGATGTGAAGGAAGTGGTGGATTATTGGTCTTTGGCCTTTAAATCTGAAGGTTGTGAGTTCAAATCTCATCCACCAAGCTGCTGCTGATCACTGAACCCCTACAGCTGCTCAGTCGAATGAACGAATGAATTAGATGTAAGTCGTCCATCAAAACGCATCTTTTTTGAATGTAAATGCTGTGGGCACAAAGCAAAATGATCATATTGTCATTATTACTATTATTATGTGTATATTTCCTGGAACAATTCCACACTGTTTCCACCAAAATCCAATACATATATCACCATTGTATTTGTTTTCCATCTTTAGAATTATCATTGTCTCGTCTCTTCCTTTAGTGCAATTATGATCCATTATCTTTTTTTTTACTGCTGATGTGTGAGCGCTACAAAACTCATTCCTTTGTATGACTTTTTACTTCACTTTACAATCTCCATTAGGATATGGAGATATTTTAGGATATTGAAAGACCTCAATAAACTCCTTCGGGAGCCTCCTCATCGTTTCACTAACGTTCTTGTAGAGGAACGAACACTAATCCTCACAGAAACACCATAAATGTAGTGGAAAGTGTTCTGAGCATGAAAAGCTCAGTATAATGTCAATTTGGTATGAGATGTTCTTTTAATAGGGGGTACGGGGACATAGCATGTTCGCCTCATACCTGTAGGGTTGGTGGTTCTATTCCCGCATCCACTTGTGTGGACTTTGCATGTTCTCCCCATGCCTCAGGGGGGTTTTTCCTTTTGTTCAGCCCCCAACCCCCCCCACCCCCGGTCCCAAAGCATTTACAGTAGGTAGATTGGCACCTTTGAAAACTGTCTCTAGTGTGTGATTGTTAGTGGAAGTAGATGAATGAATGAATGAATGAATGTTCATATAACATGCTCATATAACATGTATGTATGTATGTATGTATGTATGTATGTATGTATGTATGTATGTATATATATATATATATATATATGTATATATATATATATATATACATGTGTGTGTGTGTGTGTGTGTGCGTGTAATATAATCAAATATGATCAAGCATAATGTAAGTGTGTATTTTGGCAATTTTTCCACTCGGTATAATTTTTTTTTGTTCAGTAAACATTTTATGAAACACTTAAGACTCGAGTCTAGATATTGAAAATAAAAAAAGACATTAAAAATTAATAAAATTTTTTCCTCATATGATGCCTCATCTACATATAAAAGAAGTTTTAACACTGCGACGTTGTTTTTTATTTTTTTTCCAGTCTTTATAATCCATATTTGAAAGCGTCCTCGATTTACTGCGACGTGAAACATTCTGATTTCGGTTCTTTTTTTTTTTTCACCTCCTTCACCTCTACAGTCGTCTTTTCTTGCTGCTCTTTTCCTCTCCTCCGCCGTCTCGCTCGGTAAGATAAGCAGCGCAGGGATCCCGTAGCGACCGCAGCGAGTCTACCAAAGCAGAGCCTCTTACGTCATCAAACCAGTGACGAAGGCGAGCTCCAGAACCTGCAGGGAAGCTGAGGCAAAGCTCGGCTTCTCCCCTGCATGTGTGTGTGTGTGTGTGTGTGTGTGTGAGAGCCAGAGTCTGTGTGTGTGTGTGTGTTCTTCATAAGATATGTGTTCATATTGGTGTATGTATGCCGCCTCGTCTTCCTTTTCCTCCTCTTCCTGTTTCTCTTCCTCCCTGCGGCTGCATGTGTGAGTAAGTGTGTGTGTGTGTGTGTGTGTGTTTTTAAATGAAACTCGGCGAGTCTGGTGTGCAGCAGCAGCAGCAGCAGCAGCAGCAGCAGATCAGCTCAGTCTGCACCCCAGCAGCAAGACATGTGGAACCAACAGGGTTACTCGGAGTACGTTCTCTACCCAGGGCAGCCCTTCTGCAATGTGACGTACAGGTGTGTACATGCTAAAGAGTTGTTCTTGTGTGTGTGTGTGTGTGTGTGTGTGTGTGTGTGTGTGTAACAGCGAGTCACATTTTAAAAGTGCTAATGCAGACCCCATTCATCTGCTCTGATCACCGAGCTAACTAATGTCGATCATTAAAAACGGCTTTGCCCGTCGTCTTCCTAAAAGGATTTGTTATTAATAAGGAGGAAGAGCATTAGCGATGTGTATAGCGATTGTACTCTTGGCGTCTCTCCACTCTCCTGTTTGCATGCTTTTCGTTGGTCCGTCTCGGCTCTAATGAATCATAATCAGATGTCAGGGACGAACGATGTGAAACAATTATCGCAATACTTTTATATACGATACACAATACGGGTCAGGAACGGCCGGTGTGTGCGAGTGTGCTGTTCCGTAGCGGTTTCATTCCTGTTAGAATACAGCAGTAGATCGCAAAGATTTATAGTAAACCACGAAATGTAAACTAGTCTGTCCTGACACTGGAGTCTCCTTTCCTGTATTGTTTGTGAAGGATTTGTTACTTTAGAAACAATAATATATTAAAATGAATGTATTCACATTGGGGGTACGATTCCCGCCTCCGCCGTGTGTGTGTGTGTGTGTGTGTGTGTTTGTGTTCTTTCCGCCCCTCTCAGGGTTTTTTTCTCCGGGTTCTCCGGTCCCAAACACGGTCACGGTAAGTTGGGTGGCACCTTGGAAAATTGTCCCGTGTGTGTGAAAGTGTGTGTGTGAATATGTCTGCGATGCCTTTCTGGCATTCCAAAAAGGGTGTGTCCTGCCTTGATGCCTGAAGATATGCGAGAGATACACGCGAGAGAAGTCTCGCGGTAGAAGATGAATAAATGAATGAATGAATGTATTCACGTAACCCCGTGATTGGCACGAACTTACGAAGTTATAGTTTAGCTTGTTTTCAAATGGTGATATTACTAATAAACACGATCACGCCACTTTTCCGGAGCGTACGAAGTGAGGACGTCGATATCCGTCTGCATTAAACAGACGAGTTGCTCTGGACCGAACGTTTTTCCTCCCCCAGGAGACTCTGACTGTCACCTTTACATAAGTGCCAAGTCAACCGGAAAAACTTCCCATAACTGACTCCGAATCCTGGGGCTGTTTTTGTTTTTCCATGTTGTAATTAAGAATAGTATCAGTGCCTTGAATACCACCATGGAATGACTGGAGCTTCCTCGAAAAAGGTTGCCGTAAAATTCCAGGAAATGTGTCCTGTTGTCCAAGGGATGAACAAGTCGCAGGACGATTTATTTTCCTGTCAACGAAGAGGAAACTCGAATCCATGTAGCTGAAAAAAACACTTTCTCTCTATCTCGGGAGTTTATAGAAAAATCCACTTTTTGTCTGATAAATCCATATTAACCCGCTTTGTTGTAAACAAATGGTACGAGTAGGGCTTTATGTTTAAACATGTCATGCTTCAAAATATGTGCAAAATTCCATACAGCTAATGGTTGATTTGGGAATGGCTGACTACAACGTTTACATTCATTCATTCATCTTCTACCGCTTTATCCGATCTTCCCTCTGATCACAGGGAGTCTGTGTCTATCTCAGGCGTCTATGGGCATTAAGGCAGGATACACCCTGGATGGAATGCCAACTCATCACGGGACACACACACATACACACACATACACATTCATACACTAGGGACAATTTTCTAAGGTGCCAATCAACCTACCGTGCATGTTTATGGACCGGGAGGAAACCGGAGAACCCGGAGAAAAACCCCTGAGGAGAGAACGGGGAGAACATGCAAACTCCACACACACATGGCTGAGACAGGAATCGAACCCGGACCCTGGCGGTGTGAGGCGAACGTGCTAACCACTAAGACACCGTGCCCATTTTGGTTTTCTTTTTTTTTCTTTAGAGAAACCAGGACTGTCTGAGTTCTTCATCTGAAATGGTTTGTTGTATCAACTGTTCTACCTTTTGAGTCAACTATTTTCACCGGATCTGTGACGCAGACATTTGAGTCAGTTTTTGTTTTCGAGTTTTCCTTATTGTCTTGTTTTTGTTCTGTCTGCCCCTGGAGACTACTTTTGGATTCTTCTCTATGAATCAGTTGTTTTATTTAGCTGTTTGAGTCACATCTGTTTCTAAGTCAGCCTCCGAGTCTGCCCCTTGTGTCGGACCTTTGAGTCGGCTCTAGTCAGTTGGCTACTTGACTCTTCGATTCGGCTTGTTTAGGTCAGATCTCCGAGTCGCCCACTCGAGTTGCATCTTTGAGTCAGCTCTTTGTTGGAATTGGATTTTTGGAGGCAACTTGTTGCGTCAGCCCCTTGTGTTTTGAATCAGCCTGTCTAGTGAGCTCTTGGAGTTTGAGTCAGATATAGGAGTCAGTGAATTTAACCAACGTTTTGAACCGTCTGGTTAAAGTTTCGACACTTTGTAATATACATTTTTTGCAGGTAAAACTTCAAGATTGAATTTAAACTATACTCTGTGTGAAAGAGAAGAGTTCACTGATACCTTTATTTAAAAAAAAAATCAAACAAACTGGTAAATAGAAAAAAGGGAAAACATTACAAGTGAAAAAGAAAGATTGCCAGTCCAAAGTTAATAATATATGGATATATGAATAGAAACATGTTCGCCATTAATGTTTTTTTTTTTTTTTATAAATTGAGGCATACAGACTCTAAGCAGCACTGTTTATAGTTAATATTAGCGCAATGTATGTCATCTTTATGTAGAGTATGTGCACCTGCCTTATATCGTCTTATAACCAATTACGATCTGTAATTGGAAGGAGCCCGGCATGTTTTACACTGTCATACACATTTAAGTGTCAAATGTCATTTGTACAGGAAAAACCAGAGAATGTATTATTTTTGTTTGAATCCTCCAGCAGCTTATGACACACACACACACACACATGTGTGTATATATATATATATATATATATATATATATATATATATATATATATATATATATATATATATATATATATATATATATATATATCATTTGAAAGTTGAAATGTTAAAAGCATGAAAAAGGCTCGACAACGTGAATTTGTGTGCATTATTTGTGTGAGTGAGAGAATCTCCAAATCTGCAGCTCTTGTGGGGTTTTCCTGGTTTGCAGCGGCCAGTGACTTTTAAAAGACCCATGAAGGTCACGGGCAGCCAAGGCTCATTGATGTACACGGAGAGAAAAGGCTTGGTTGGTGAGGTCCGTTCCAACAGACGCGCTCCTGTAGCTCAAATTCCTGCAGAAGATAAAGCTGTTAATGTTTGACGGGTCAGGAATGTATATTGGCAAAAGCAAAAGTGGGACCAACACAATATGAAGCAGATGGTCATAGTGTTATGCCTAATCAGTGACCATAGAGTTATTCCTGGTCGCTATATATTGTGATGCGAGAGTAAAAATATGTGTGTGCCATGGGCAATATAAACATCGAAGGTATGTTTTTATGTGCAAGTCCTGGCGTGGTACGTTCTGTAGTCGTGCACATTGTTGTTACATGTGTGTGTGTGTGTGTGTGTGTGTGTGTGTGCAGAGTATCCAGACGATATATGCTCTTGTGTAAATATTGTGTAACACAGTATTATGTAAATACTATGGCCATTTCTAAATGTAAATATATAGTTTATCATATTACAATTACCTGCACTAGAGACTAATTTATTGATATATATATATATATATATATATATATATATATATATATATATATATATATATATATATATATATATATATAATTAAAGTATGAAGCAGTTGGGGGGGGGGTTGCATGTGTGACCTTGTGTTACACTTGTGTGTAGATTAAATGAATCCAATAGATTGATAGTTTTGTTTAGGCCTGATTGTTCACTGGGAGATGGAAACAAATAATGTTTTACTCCAGTGCCTATGAGAGCAGTAGTTCTTAGTGCAGTAAAAATAACCGTGCAGTAGTTTGTTTGTTTGCTAGCGTAGAATATGTATCAGCGGTGGTGCACATGATACTCTCGCAGTGCAGCGAGTCGTGTCCTCGCAGTGCAGCAGTGCACCTGACGACGAATGTGACCTGCTCGCTAATAAAGCATCAGCATATAGCACCTCAGACCCTCCAGCATGTGTGGCGATTCTCACGCAAAACAGCAATGAAAGGGAGGGAACAGCAGGCACTCGTGCACGTGGTCCGATCTTTCCGCCTGGCTCCGGATCCGACCGTGACCCGAAGAAGAGCTGACGAAGAGTGTGTCGAGAGGTAAGAAGAGAGGGGGGGGGGGGGGGGGGGGAAGAGAGGAGACGGTGTGTTTCTGCATTCATAAAATTCCACTGCATTTCTGCTCCGAGTTCCCATGAGGAGCAAAGTGAGAGCAGGAAAACGCGTGTGCATCGCGTCGAAAATCCAACACAGCGTCTGCTGTTTAAATTTCTGTATATAAACTCAATAGAGATCAATTTATTTCTGTATTTTTATTATTATTAAGTTAAATTACGACGCTTTGGGATTTTGGGATGACTTGCTAATCAATGAGCAGCTTGCACCGATGAACTGCAGTGATGCAGCAAAAGCGAGCTGCAGGAAAGCTGCAGTGTGTGAGACTGCAGTAAAAGTTCGATATTATGGACGCACTGTTAGTGACTGCTGCAGTTAAGTGTGATGCCGCTGTCGATACGTGCTGCAGTCGCTTTCCTTTTCCTCTGCAGTCGCTTTACACCATTAAACAGGACACTGACTCAGACATTCTGCCTGCTGCACTTATTACTGTGCATTCGGCGCAGAAATTGCATAGAAATAGCTTTAAATGCATCTTCTCTATGGCTTTGTAATCAAGACAAAGAAGGGAGAAATAAATCACAGTATAAAATCAATTTATATATATATATATATATATATACAACGTTATATCATATAATGTCTTATAATGCAATAGGTTATGCTGCGTAATAGTACAATACACTATGATACGACATGGTACAATATGATTAGGTATGTCAAAATGTGTCTTGATCAATCGTTATAATAATACGAACGTTATAAAGCAACACGGAACGATGCGATAGGATACAATTTAAAAAATATTACAACGAAGTGGGTATATTTTGACAATTGCGACTCCTCCGCTGCCCTTATGCGAGTCAAAGAATGGAAAAACCGTGTTGTTTTAAATTGGTATGAGTTATTTTTCTCAGAAAAGGATGCGTGTTGTGGAGGTTGTTGTCTACGCTGCATCGTCATCACCAATCAAAACATGATTTTGTACTGACGAGACGGATTTGCATTTCAAAGCCCTTTTCAAAGCCCTGTTGTTTCTGCTTGTGTAAAATTTGGTGTTGTACTGGATTTCAAATGTAACGCGTAATGGATCGTGACGGTTAAACCAGAGCCTGTGCCTAAACTTCATTCATTCATTCATCTTCTACCGCTATATCCGATCTTCCCTCGGGTCACGGGGAGCTTGTGCCTATCTCAGGCGTCTATGGGCATTAAGGCAGGATACACCCTGGATAGAATGCCAACCCATCGCAGGGCACACATACACACAATCGCACACACATTCATACACTAGGGACAATTTTTCCAAGGTGCCAATCAACCTACCGTGCATGTTTTTGGACCGGGGGAAACCGGAGTACCCGGGGAAAAAAAACCCTGAGGCACGGGGAGAACATGCAAACTCCACACACACATGGCCGAGCTGGGAATCGAACCCGGATCCTGGAGGTGTGAGGCGAACGTGCTAACCAGTAGACCACCGTGCCCCTTGTGCCTAAACTTGTATACGAATATTAAATATAAGCTGTGATCTTGATGTCTTCGCACAGATGTGCGTGGAATTTAAGTCCGGTAGTCATGTGGAATAAACATCGGCGTTTTATTAGAAGGCACTTAATGTGTCAGAAAGATTTTTATTACACTTTTGTTAACATTGGTAACAGTCAATTATTACAAAAATATTACCAGCAAAAAGTCTTTTTAAAGGTTGAAGTCTTTTAAATGTGCCTTTTTATGTAACTGTTCGGTCCTGTATGTAGTCTCTATGGTATCTAAGCAGTCCTTTTTGCAACTCCTCTGTCCTGGATCGAGTCCCAATATTCGTCTGTCCTATATGTCCTATACCTTGTCTATAACTATCCTTTATGTAACCTGTCTGTCTTTTTCTCCAAACTGATTGCACTGCTTTTTATTTATAAGAATTTTTATCCCTGTTTTTATTCATTTTTAAATAAATAAAATATTTTTTTCCATTTTTTTCCACCACATAAATAAAATATTTTAACCATTATTTTATTTCTTTTTATATAAAGCACTTTGAATTACCATTGTGTATGATATTTGCTATATAAATACAATTATTTTATCCTATCTGCACTTTATGTAACCCCTCTATTCTTTATCTAACCCCTTTATCCTTCAAATCTTTTTTTTTTAATATAAGTTATCTATCCTTTATGCAACACCACTGTTTAATAAGTAGTTCCTATGTCCTTCATCTGTCTTTTATGTAACACCACTGTCCTGTAGGTTCTCCCTCTGTCCTTTGTGTAACCTTCATGTAACACTCCTGTCCTATATATGTATATATTGTGCCCCTGTCCTTTACGTAACCTCTTTGTAACACCCCTGCCCTCATACAACTCCATTCTTATCTGCTTTTTATGTACTCATCTGTCCTTCATATATACACCTTGTCCTTTGATGGTATGAGTCAAAGTCCCTCTGTCTTTCACTTCACCCTGCTGTACTTTATGTAGCCTTTCTGTTCTTTATGTAACACATCAGTCCTGTGTGTAATCTCTCTGTCCTTCATATAACCCCTCTTTATGTCGCCTCTTTGGGGGAGGGGCTGCAGCTCAGGGGGTTTAAGGCGCTGTGCTACTGATCAGAAGGTCAGCGGTTCGAGCCCCGGTATTGCCAAGATGGCCCTTAACCCTCTGTGCTCCAGGGGACGCCGTATCATGGCTCTGACCCCAGTTTCCAAACAAGCTGGGATATGCAAAGAACGAATTTCACTGTAATGGATATGTGACAAATAAAGGCTCTTCTATTATCCTTCATGTAACCCCCCTGTCCTATATGTAATCAGTATGCAGTTCATATAACCCTCTTTTCATTTATAAAACATCTTGGTTCTATTTATTGTACCCCTCTCTCTCTCTCTCTCTCTCTCTCTCTCTCTCTCTCGCTATGCTTTATGTACATCCCCATGTCCTTTATATAGCCTCGCTCGTCTGCCCCGAGTAGGTTGTCGGTCTTTAATGCCACTGAAACGTCATTAATATCACCAGACTGTTCCACTAAATGTGAACGTGCTTCAATGCAGCGAGCGGTCTTATGTTGTGACACATTAGGCATCTGTGATTAATGACCATCAGTGATTCATGCAGTGTTTTGCTGAATGTAGCCCACTTGGCACATCACAACCCATCTTTGTGTGCAGTTGTGGCGATGTGCACTAGATACCTAATGCTATCCTTAAAACGCTGTATTTGAGTGCAGTAATAATCAGGTGTTGGTTGGATATTTGGATTCCAGGCTGGCATTTATACGCTGACCTGCTTGTAGCATTCTATTCGCTCGTGAACACAGACCCAGTTTTAGACCTTATTATTTCACAAGAACACTAAAATAGTTGCCACCATTCAGCTGGGGGGGATGTTTTTCATTTTTATTTACCTCGAGAACGAGGTGTGGAATGTTGTGTAATGCTAAAGTTTAATCGCCAGCATGGACTGGATTTACAGTACTTTTATTTAAGGCAAATAAAAGCACTAAGTAATAAACGTTATTCCGTTACGAAGTCGCCGCTGCGGTTTATGGTGTAGCCTAATTGCTAATGTATGACTTATGGGTAGAGGAACCATGTGAGGAAATAAGCGCTTCTGAAGCTATTGTATACTGAACGAGCGCTACGCAGTTCCTGGAATTATAGCATTGTATAGTGTACTGTAGTAGCTTTTAGAAACAATCTGTGCTTTTCTTTTTTTTGTTTGTTTGTAGAAGAACAAACCGAATGTGATATTTTTAGACCTGTCGCTTGTATAATAACAGCCTCGTTTTGCATTGATTGTCACACAGAACAGTGATATAAAACAGATTGCTAGCAATTAGCATAATAAACAAGACCTGGCTTTGGTTAGAGAATGTGGTAGATTTGAAAACCGCCGAGAGCCAATCAGATTGCAACATTCACCACAGAAGTGTAAAACAAAGTGTTGCAAAAGATATCAGTATATGTATGAAGAACCGAGAATGTAAATTTGAACTCATCTATGGCTCATAAAACATTCTGAAAAAATTCTGGGAGTGTGTTATTTGGACTTGTTTATTTAATGCTCTCTCCTGTCATGGAAACATTTACGGTATTTAGCAGACGCTCGCAATTGTAATGATCAAATTACACTGGAGTAGTTGAGGGTTAAAGGTCTTGCTCACATGCCCAACAATGGGATTTAAACGCACAAGTCAGAATTCCAACTCATAAAACACCGAAAGCAAACGTGTCAAACTCAAGGCCCGCAGGCCGAATGTGACCTGCCCAGCCATTTTATGCGTCCCGCAAGAGCTTAAAAGGTGTAAGCTTGTCTTAAAATAAGGCTGTGTTGCTATAAAGTATGCATTGACAAAAAACTACTAACTACAAGACTATGTTAGCCGCGAAGTAACAGCATCCCGCCACTAGAGTGCAGCGTATCCCACATCGGCGTTTACAGGGGGCGAAATTTCTATCCTAAAATGTCCAGGAAGCGAAAAATCGGTGCATATGGAAGGTACTTCCAAGAAAGCGAATACATGTTTGTGCTTCAGGGAGAAAAAGCGCTGTGTGTTATGAGGCGACGTCGCTCATCAAACACTATATACTGTCTTATACTTACAACTGGGGGCACGGTGGCTTAGTGGCTAGCACATTCACCTCACACCGCCAGGGTCCGGGTTCGATTCCCGTCTCGGCCATGTGTGTGGAATTTGCATGTTCTCCCCGTGCCTCAGGGTTTTTTTCTCCGGGTTCTGCGGTTTCCTCCCCGGTCCAAAAACATGCACGGTAGGTTGATTGGCACCTTGGAATATTGTCCCTAGTGTATGAATGTGTGTGTGAATGTGAGTGTGTGTGTTTGTCTGCGATGGGTTGGCATTCCATCCAGGGTGTATCCTGCCTTAATGCCCATAGACGCCTTAGATAGGCACAGACTCCCCTTGACCCGAGGGAAGATCGGATAAAGTGGTAGAAGATGAATGAATGAGTTACAACTGGAGCTTCAAGAGCCACCATAATGCTGATGTGACCCACGGGGATAATGAGTATAACCCCCATACACTAAAAGAAAAGTTTTTAAACAGACTATATTAATCTATTAATGATGTTAATTAGTGTATTCAGTATAAATTTCATATAATTTTTTCATATAATCATCAAAATGTCAGGCAAATTTAATCACTTTTTGACAAATCATGTGACTGGGTGCAAAATTGTCTTGTTTTTATGGATAGTACTGACATCTGAGCTCTGCATTTGTGATATTTTTATAAAAAAAAAAATTCTAAGGTTTCTTCCATCAGATGGGGAAATGTTTGACCTTTAAATAAATTTCAAATTCTCTATGTTTTTGTGTCTTTTTGAGTGTGTGTGTATGTGTGTGTATGTGTGTGTGTGTGTTGGCGAACCAGAGTTTCTTTGAAGTCCGTGTTTGTGTGGCTGGAGATTCAGTAGTGATTCTACTCAACATTAAATGCACTAAACTTTGAGAAAGAAAAAACCCCACAGATGAGCATCAGAACAAAAACATCAAAGACAATATTTTTTTTGTTTTTTTTTTTGTCCTCTTTGTGTATTCTTTGTTTCTGCTCCTGCTTTCTTTTGTCATCTTTCTTGTATTCAGAGGCACAAAGAGAAACACAAATAAAGCCGTGAGACATGAGTCTATTCACTGTCTTCACTCACTACACAGCATATATATATATATATATATATATATATATATATATATATATATATATATATTTTTTTTTAAATGCCACTTTTGAAGTATTTTAAATATAACTATTGAAAAAAGAAGTGAAATAATGAACTCTTATGGAAAGCAAATTCATTCAGTCATTCATCTTCTACCGCTCTATCCGATCTTCCCTCGGGTCATGGGGAGTCTGTGTGTATCTCAGGCGTCTATGGGCATTAAGGCAGGATACACCCTGGATGGAATGCCAACCCATCGCAGGACACACACACACACACACACACACACACACACACACACACACACACACACACACATTCATACACTAGGGACAATTTTCTAAGGTGCCAATCAACCTACCGTGCATGTTTCTTGGACCAGGGAAGAAACCGGAGAACCCGGAGAAAAACCCCCTGAGGAGAGAACGGGGAGAACTTGCAAACTCCGCACACACATGGCCGAGACGGGCATCGAACCCCGGACCCTGGAGGTGTGAGGCGAAGGCGCTAACCACTAAACCACCGTGCCGCTGGAAAGCAAATTGTATTTCATTAATTATTTATTATTGTAGTTTTGTTAGAAATGAATTTCATTGATTTGAGAATTTATTTCAAACATTATTTTAAAATAATGGACAATTATTATTTTCTCAATTATTAAATCATAATATAGATTTTCCATTCTTTTCTTTTAGAAGTTTTCCAATATTTATTTGTTTTTCATAAAGCATATTATATAAAACCATCAATTTTGAGGATTTTTACACAAGCATGTTTATTATATTCAATCCATATTCAAATTCAAATTTTATTTGTAACATACACATACATACATAGTACGAAATGCAGTGAAATGCTTTTTATGAACGTCCAGCATGTAAACAGAACGGACAGAAAAGGAAAGGGAAATAGAAAATATTGCAAAAAAATATAAAATTCAAAAAAGAATAAAAATGACATCTTTATAAAAAAACTTTAAAAGGTATACAAATTTAAAATGTGACCAGTGTAAATAATAATAATGTAATTATATAATTAAGTTTCCATCTGAATAATTATTATTATTATTAACAATTAATCCCCATTAATAGTTGGGGAGGTCATTAATAACTTATATCATCAGAATAATAGGATTCTATGGACTCATTTTATACACGCAGTCACTGTCATGATATGTCTGTTATTTTGTACTACTTAAAAAAAACAATATAAAAGTATTTTTTTGTTTTGTGTCTCGGTTAAACGTAGAAGCTAAAATTGATTTTACACACAGTTTAGCCAGACGGGTGTAGGAATTCTGCAGTCCTTGTGAAGATACTGAGGGAGTAACTTCACGTTTGTGTGCGTACACACACACACACACATCAAAATGGTTTCAATGTTGTACATGACATTCAGAGTGCTGATTCTTACTACCACCTCTGCCCGGGTAATTAGCGCTGTAATTTAATTCGCCTGTAAAAGCCTCGTTAGCAGTGATGCACAGCGAACGTGGCGCTCTCGCCAGCCGATACAAAGCCTTTGTGGTAAATTCCACATACCAGGCATTCGAAGAATCTACACACTAATAATTCTTATCGGTATGAAACTGAAAGGTGTGTGTCCACATCCTGTAATCGTTTTTGTTTGATCGGCTTGTGTTTTTGGTTTCATGCGTCTCGTGAGGCGGTTTAATGGTTAATCCGATGGAACTACTGGGTTACTGTTGTTTTCGCCAACCGGTGACCCTGATAACGTTTCATTTAATCACACGGCAGATACGGGACTCTCTTTTAGGCCATTGCGGTTTATAGCTGATTTTTCCTTTTACTGTGTGTGTGTGTGTGTGTGTGTGTGTGTGTGTCTGTTTCTCTGATGTGATAAAAAAAAATTCTATCCTCTCATCATGTTTCTCTGGGGTTTCCATAGTGTTCCGGAACGATTGAATACCTTGTACTAGCTGTTCTAAAATCAGATCATTCCAGAACTATGTGCATTTGTCAGGAGAGCCAGACGGGGTTAAAAGGTCACGTCGGTCTGACAGTCAGAAAACAGTAGTCACTATATGTGAAGGTCTCCTGGTCTACAAGGAAATCCTGAAATCCTAATTACTGTCCACACATTACAGCCAGGAAGGGAAGCCGTGTGTTCATTATTTACACCCAATTTGCGCAGGGTTTTTCTTTTTCTATATTTAATCACGAGAAAATGTCAATAAAAAGGAACGCGTTTATTTTGCCCATTAAAACAGCGCTTTCTTTTGCTTGAAGCGTTCCTTTATAAAATTTCAGGGCTAATTTTGCACCCGGGTTTTTCTTTGGATTCGGGCTGGGAAACTCTTTATTGACACGTGGAAAAAGTTGTGCAAAGAACTTTTTTGTTTATTGGCGTAAATAGTTAAAAAATGACCAATCCAAAACAATATGTGAGAAGGAAATAAAAAGGAACGCGTTTGATTTTGCCCATTAAAACAGCGCTTTCTTTTGCTTGAAGCGTTCCTTTATAAATATGTATCAGGGCCTAATTTTGCACCCGCGAAGTGCTGATGTTGCCATTGTCCTGGATTCGGGCTGGGAAACTCTTTAGTGCTGACACGTGGAAAAAGTTGTGCAAAGAACTTTTTTGTTTATTGGCTTGTAAATAGTTAAACGGAAATACAGACCAATCCAAAACAATATGTGAGAAGGAATAGGGTAGGGAATTAATGTGGAGGAATTATTGGGACACTTGACTTTTCCAGCCTTAATCTGTCCCTCCCCAAACCGTCCCATAAAGAGATGACGAGATGATCCGTACCAGTTCCGGCACAAAGCCACAGCAATATAGATAGGGTTTTTTTTTTTTGTTTTCATGGGATGGAGCAGAACTGAAAGAGTGTCCTGATATAGAACACGAGTGCTACGCGAAGCTCGCTAAAATGTGAATCACGATTTCTCCATGGGACATTCAGATCACCATTCTCTCACACAATTCTCATTTTTTAAACATATTTATTGCACTCGTGTACAAAAACAAAACAATGAGTTAAAGGTACCAAAAACAGACTATCAATAACTATTTAAAAATATTTTAAATAGTTGAATGGTGAGGAATAGGACAGGGAATGTAGGAGGTGGGAGCTCGGTGGTTAAGGCATTGGACCGGAAGGTCGCAGGCTCAAATCCCACCACTAGCGGGCCCTTGAGCAAGGCCCTTAACCCTCAACTGCTCAGTTGTAAGTCATTCTGAATAAGGGCATCTGGCAAATATCGTATATATAAATGGAGAATAAACGTGGATGAGGATGTTTAAAGATAACATATAAATCCTATGGCCCAAGTGTCAACAAGCTTTTATCCATAAGATTTATGAATAGGAATTTTATTATTATTATAATAATAATTATTCATTTATTAAGTATTTTTATTATGGTCATTATTTACTATTGTTATTTTTTTTATTTATTAAGTATTATTAGTGCTATTTATTTATTTATTTATTTTTCTATTATAAGTGCTTTATATGAAAGTAGAAACTTTAAGAATGAGCATTTTTTGGTGTGTGTGTTTTTTTAAGCAGGTTTAAATGTATCCATTTTTTCCCTGTAAAAAAAAAAGTTGTGAATTGTTTGCCCAACACCTACTTATTTATCTATTTAAAATTAATAACTATTAAAATTGCGTGAATTTTAATAGTTAAAATTATTTAACTATTAAAATTGTGTGGTTTCATACATAAGGTTTATCCTTTTCGATGTAAATGCAATCCAAATGTAAATACCAGGAAACAAAAATCTGTAATTCTGATCTATCACCTTATACATCATAATATATCTTTGAAACATCCTGCCTTTCCAGTACTTTAATTTTATTAAAGATAGATTTATGTATCTGTGTTTTTCAATAGATATTAGAGATACTTCATTACAGGATCTTTCAACTCTTAATAACATGAGTCTTCCAGCCTTTATAGAGTCGAACTGATTCAGGACGAGTCTGAAGAATTTATTCCAGCAGGTTCGAGCCCTTTGTGTTTTGCTCGTTTGCCATGGAGACCTGTACGGCTCATTCGGGAAGTAGAAAGGGGGGGCGGGGAATAGGGCAAGGGCGATGATGTCATGTGGTGTGAAAAAGATGGATGGGAAAAGAGCAGTCTCTACTGGCGGAACCGGCTGATAGGATGCCAAGAGGGAAAAAAAAAAACAACAGAAAAACAAATCCCTGTTTTCTCAATGGTGTGGAAGTATTGATTATTCATAAAGCCACACAGAGTATGACGCCTAATAATGTTTACTACAAACTAAATAATATTGATTTTTCGACGAGATCGTGTTCGCTCGGATACTAAAGATAATAATACATCTTGTGCTGCGTGACAGCTAAGCAGGTTTATTTATAAATCAGACGCTTCAGCAGATATTAGCTGTACATGTTGATTGTTTTAAAGGCGAACATCTTTATGCATTATTCATTCATCTTCTACCACTATATCCGATCTTCCCTCGGGTCACGGGGGGGCTTGTGCCTATCTCGGGCGTCTATGGACATTAAGGCAGGATACACCCTGAATGGAATGCCAACCCATCACAGGGCACACACACACTCAATCACACACATTCATACACTAGGGACAATTTCCCAAGGTGCCAATCAACCTACCGTGCATGTTTTTGGACCGGGAGGAAACCAGAGAACCCAGAGAAAAAACCCCTGAGGCACGGGGAGAACATGCAAACTCCACACACACATGGCCGAGACGGGAATCGAACCCGGACCCTGGAGGTGTGAGGCGAACGTGCAAACCACTAAGCCAACGTTCCCCCTAATATTGGTTTATTTAGTCTTTAATAGAAATTTGTTTTGGCTTTAATCTTTATGTATTATTTGCAGCGAAACAGATTTCAGTGATAAATAAATAAATAAATAAATAAATAACAGAACAAATCCTACCTAATAAATCACCCAGTGACCTTTCGGAGGCCCCTCAGCACCACTAGTTATATATCAGGCTAAATATTTGCTACGGAGGTGAATAGATAACAGCGCCGTGGTCATGTGGTCTTATCTCGGCCGCGATGAGGTCATTCCCTCAGGGGTGTGTTTACAGGCTAAAACCTGTACAATGGCCCTACGAGCCGTCATGACACATGTCTAGGATGACAGGTTTGCATCGGGCGGGTTGAGTTTCACGCCTCTTTTACTCGGATTGCGTTTTCAGAAGGAATCAGAGTGCGTTGTGAACGGTGTCGGGTATCTCGCCGTGTGAAGTCGTTGTGAAGGTGGCGCAGGAATGCGCACGAGGAAACTCGTCCAGGCGGTAAAAATAGACGAGCGCTGTAAAGTGGAAAGAGTGAAGCGATACGGTAGGACTGTCTGCATCTGTGTGCGAGTGTGTGGCTGTGTATGTGTGTTTGTGTGTGTGTGTGAGGTACACACTTCTGTGGAGGTACACACAGTTTCTGCCTCCTGATTGACCTCGTGGTGTGTAGGAGGAGGATCCGATAAGCCGTGGAGCAAATCACCGCAGCTGTTATGAGTTAGAGCAGGACTCTCCTCATTCCAACGGTTCGGATACTCGGCATCTCCGGCGCAGGATGTGACTTTTTTGTTGAGATCTGGCTCGCCGAAAAAACGGGACGAGACCGAGTTGAGAACTCGCTCAGGTGAGACCGAGAGAGAGAAGGCTTTTTTTCTTTCTTTCTTTCTTTCTTTCTTTCTTTCTTTCTTTCTTTCTTTCTTTTTTTCAGGAGAAAGTTATCATGCGCTATTATACATAAACAAAAAGCTGCTTATGAGCCATTATTTATCATTTACGCATTAATATTAACTGTTATAATAACGTGCAAGAATGTCAGTAGCAGGTTATTACTAGGTTTAATGATTAAACTAATGATTCATCATTTTATTCACGGAAATCGTCCGGATAAATTCATGTCTTCTTTCAAAATATCTATTTACATTTTTTTTTAAATGATATTTAATAATTTTTTATTTAATAAAGATTCGCACTGTGTTGGACCACCTCGACATAGCTAGGTAAATAAATAAGATCTTTGCATTGCATAATTCCTGAAGTAAATAATATGCAGCGGTTCAGATGGTAACAGTGATATGTATCACTAACGGATGCTTCTCATGTCTTAAGCCTTCTTCACCATGTTGGAATAAAACTCCCGTGTTTGTGCAAAAAAGCAAAGTTAACAACTAAGGAGAGACGTGTGACAATACTGAAATAGGGTTCAAATCTGTCCAAACTGTCCCGTATTAAAACCTGAAAGCTTAATGTGGTCAAAAATAAATGGAAGCAGATTTGAACCCTATTTCAGTATTAGTGGAGGTTGTAGCCCAGTGGTTAAGGTGTTGTACTCTGGACCGGAAGATCATGGGTTCAAACCCCACCACCAAGCAGCCACTAGTGGGCCCTTGAGCAAGGCCCTTAACCCTCAATTGCTCAGTTGTAAGTCACTCTGGATAAGGGCGTCTTTTAAATGCTGTAAATGTAAATGTAAGTGGTCGGATTTGCGATGGAAACCTCAAAATAATAGCAGTAGAATTCATGGCTATGTTTATAATGAAGTACACACACAGTGTGAATGGAATTCATCCGAAAAGTCTGTTTAGCATTAAGAAATGCAGATTTCTGGTAAATATACCATAAATATTAGAGTATAAAAAATATATTCTTTATAATATAAAAAAGTTCAATATTCTCTGATGAGTTGAGTTTAACCCATTTCCACAGAGATCGGAGTTTCAGGATTAACAGACATGTGGATGATGTAAAGTGCCGACCTTACAAGTATGTAAAAGCAGAATAAATATCTTTCGTTGTTTCAGTTGGTCAGGTCTAACTCAGGTTTTACAAGTCCAGAATAGTTTTTTTTCTTTTATAACATTACCTGAATCCCCGGCCGTGCCGATGGAGAGCCCAGGAAGGAGGGGAGTGGTCCCGGATCCACCCTCCCGGCTCTCCCAGTTGCGAACAATAGTGGCACGGTGGCCAAGTGGTTAGCACGTTCGCCTCACACCTCCAGGGTCCGGGTTTGATTCCCGTCTCGGCCATGTGTGTGTGGAGTTTGCATGTTCTCCCCGTGCCTCAGGGGGTTTTTCTCCGGGTTCTCAGGTTTCCTCCCGGGCCAAAAACATGCACGGTCGGATTGGCACCTTGGAAAATTGTCCCTAGTGTATGAATGTGAGTGTGTGTGTATGTGTCCTGTGATGGGTTGGCATTCCATCCAGGGTGTATCCTGCCTTAATGCCCATAGACGCTTGAGATGGACAGACTCCCCGTGACCCGAGGGAAGATCGGATAAAGCGGTAGAAGATGAATGAATGAAGTTTTTAAAGAACTTTGTGGAAATGAATTTTGTGACATTGCTTATGCATTTTCAAATAATAATAATAGTAATAATAATAATAATAATACATTTCAACACAAAAGGCGGTCCAATAGTGTGTGTGCTTTTCGGTGTATATTTTAATCACTAATAGCCTTTAACAAAACAAAAAAGTGTGTCATATTGTGTTTATATTACCCACTCAAACAGGATTTAATCCGGCAGTCTGTGACACGCCCTCATGTACACAACCTTTGAATAAATAACTAAGTCCTGTCTGAAGTCTGTATCCCGATGCTTGTTTTTCCGGTTGATAAAAAAAAAAAAACGTTAAAACCTTCTTCACATATCTTTTAAATAAAATCAAACTGCCTTTTATTCCCTTCATTGTCGAGAACTCGGGCATTGAGCGCCAAGCATTTGTGAGCTCAACCTGTAACTCCGAATTCCGCTCGATAAAATAATTACCCGTGCGCTCGTTTTTGTTTGCCATGCTATCGCGTTAACTGTACCTTGGACTGTTGTGGTTTAGATTTCACTGCAGAACGTGATGGGAAACGGTCCCAAAACCGGCCTTAATCGCGCAATCGATCTTCTTTGGATCGGCTCAGAGATCTCTTTCCTTTCACCTTGTTTGATTATCAAGTCTTTACAGTGTCAGCCAGAGAGCAGAGCGATCGAGCGAACAGTGCGGTTTTAATCAGATATATAACGGATCTCGTTGCGTTTCTTAAATACTGCTTGATGATATCGACTCAGTGGCCTGTATTTTGGCATTTATATATATATATATATATATATATATATATATATATATATATATATATATATATATATATATATATATATAAAGCTATAAGAGAACAAGCTTTTCAGTCCGGATCCTACACAAAGGATCAACGAGATGTTTTTCGGGACAGGAGCGTGGTGTAATTACACGCCTGCTAATAACCATGTCTGTTAAGTGCTCTTTAATCTGAGCTTAAATTTGAGATTTAAGCGGAAGAGACTTTATCGCATGTGCAGTACACATTAGGGATGGTAAGATTCACCAGTGAATGAAAGTAATGAATGCAATTTTTAAAAATCGGATAAAACACATCTTTTTTAACATCCGTAAAATCTGTTTTTAGGTTTAGAAGTGATTTAATACAACTTCAAATAAGATGTGGATACCTCGAGGAGAGCCCCCTGCGAGTTCCGCGAGAACGGGATAACGTAGCGAGAGAGATTAGATGTTCTGTTTAATAGCTTTTAATACCAAACTGCACTGGTTATTTCTAAATGTAAAAGAGCTCATTACATTTGATTACTTTTTTAAGTTTCTAATTAATTGCTGAATAACTAAATAATTTCCAAACATTTATAACTTTACAGTTAATTGTAGTACTGTAGTAACTCAACTCATGTTTGCTGTTAGAATTTCAAAACCTTTCGTCACTTCATCACAAGTTTATATTAATTACATTTTTAAGAACAGCCACAACAATGCCAGGCTTCATAACAAACAAATATTTAATACTGTTTTTGAAATCAAATCTTTGCACAGATATGACCGGACACAGTGGCAAGTAACATGGCGGAGGCGGGAATCGAACCCCCGACCCTGGGGGTGTGAGGTGAATGTGCTAACAAATAATAATAATAATTATTATTATTATTATTATTATTCACCTCACACTAGGAAATGTTGAATAATAATAATTATTATTATTATATGTAAAAAATATTAATTTCTGTTTTCCTATGTGTGTGTGTGTGTGTGTGTGTGAGAGAGAGAGAGAGATCGAAAGAGACGGAAGACGTCATGTTGGCGTAGAAACTGCCTTGTGATTGGTGGGATCTTGAAAGGCATTTAAAGCTAAATTGTTCTGGAAGACATGTTTGAAAGCATGACTCTTGAGCGCCTTCACTTCACTGGAAATGTTTATTTAACAGAGCTCGAATAACATCTTTATTTATATAGCAAATGAAATAAAAGTGGAATAAATCTACGTGTTTGAAATAGCGCGGTTTGGCCGCCGCTTGCTCCAGAGATGAACCGATCGAATCGAACGGAACCCGATCAAAAATAACATATATTATAAAATAATAACATGTAATAGCAGACGTGAAGAAGGAGCTGCGCTTTTATTGAAACTGATCTACGGTTAAACAAATAGTGTCTCTGCTTCTCCTTCAGAAAGGCCTGATGGATTCCATGACAAATAGTTCAGAAGTAATGCAGCTCCCAAAACAAGAGGACTGAATTGTTCGTTTTGGCTCGTCACCAAGATAACTAGTAGACATGAGGAGAATGTTGAGCGTTGTTTTGGAGAATTTATATTCGCAGCTTTCAGTAATGGGAAGAAGGAAGGATAATTCTCTGATTTAGAGCATTTCATTTATTTAGTATAAAAAAGAAATAAATAATTATGATAATAATGATTATAATAAACGGCCACGGTGGTTTAGCGGTTAGCACGTTCGCCTCACACCACCAGGGTCCGGGTTCGATTCCCGTCTCGGCCATGTGTGTGTGGAGTTTGCATGTTCTCCCCCCTCCCCGTGCCTCAGGGGCTTTTTTTTTTCTCCGGGTTCTCCGGTTTCCTCCCGGTCCAAAAACATGCACGGTAGGTTGATTGGCACCTTGGAAAATTGTCCCTAGTGTATGAATGTGTGTATGATTGTGAGTGTGTGTGTGTGTGTCCTGTGACGGGTTGGCATTCCATCTAGGGTGTATCCTGCCTTAATGCCCATAGACACCTGAGATAGGCACAGGCTCCCCGTGACCCGAGGGAAGATCGGATAAAGCGGTAGAAGATGAATGAATGATAATAATGATTATAATAAACGGCCACGGTGGTTTAGCGGTTAGCACGTTCGCCTCACACCGCCAGGGTCCGGGTTCGATTCCCGTATCGGCCATGTGTGTGTGGAGTTTGCATGTTCTCCTCGTGCCTCAGGGGGTTTTTCTCCGGGTTCTCCGGTTTCCTCCCGGTCCAAAAACATGCACGGTAGGTTGATTGGCACCTTGTAAAATTGTCCCTAGTGTGTGTTTGTGTGTATGATTGTGAGTGTGTGTGTGTGTCGCCCTGAGATGGGTTGGCATTCCATCCAGGGTGTATCCTGCCTTAATGCCCATAGATGCCTGAGATAGACACAGACTCCCCGTGACCCGAGGGAAGATCGGATAAAGCGGTAGAAGATGAATGAATGAAAAATGCAGCTATGAGGGAGCGTTTCATCCCGTTAAAAAAAAAAGTGTACATTGAGATTTATGCAAGAACAACAACAACAAGTGCAATAAAGCACAACCTCCACCATCCTATATTGGATTGGATCTTTTATTTCTTTTTTTAATTAATTAAATTTTTTTTACATGATTTAGATTTTTTCTGACGCTATATTTTCATACAAACGCATACACATACAAACCCATTTGCAGAATTGTTCATTTAGACCAGGGGTGTGAAACTCATCATCACCGTGGCCCACATCAGCATTATGGTTTGCCCTCTAAGGGCCAGTTGTGACTATAAGACAGTTATATAGTGTTTGATGAGCGACGTCGCCTCATAACACAAAACATACAGCACTTTTCCTCTCATATGTATTCTCCTTCCCATCTTTCTTTTAAGTGCCTTTTATCTGCAGAAATGTTTCGCTTCCTGGACATTTTGGGATAGAAATTTCTCAATTCTTGGAAAAAAATCGCGGGTAATAAAAGTCGCGTGCATTGTGGGAGATGCAGATCATCATCTCTCGAATCCCCTCCAAATTCCACAAAGAGCCGTCCATCCTAATCCGAATTAGAGCACTGTTAGGACGACCTCCAAACCTTCCCCATGTATGTCTCGACATTTTCCATACGTTCATGTTCACGTGTTTCTGATGATATTGTTCGTTGCGCCTAAATTGCATCGTACGGTGAAAACAGCCGGCGTGTTAATTGCGCGTTATCTTTGTAAGTTGCTTGTGACATGCTTGCTGGCCATATGAGGTAATGCAATGCTGCACATTCCTTTGTGACCGGCAGACTATTTACAGCGCGACACACACACACACACACACACACTCTCGGTCATGCATTGCCGCCGGGAGCTCTTGACAGTTCCGTCTCCGTGGTCACAGGGGAGGCGGCGTGTACGATAAAGAAAGGGGTGTGTATAGTTTTGGATGACATGTATGGCTGATGATAGTAGTAGTGTTGTGTCATAGGCCCGAAACGAAAGCTGTTAGCTGTTAAATACTCATTTCTCAAGCAAAATCTTGTTCAACCAGACATTCAGGTCTCTCTCATAATCATAACCCTATTGTCGGTGATTGCTGCGGTCAAGAGTCACTCAGGTGCACTTTAGAACTCGCCTGCACAATGTAACTCGCACGTCACAATGAAGAGTCGGAGGCACTTAGCGTCGATAAAAAAAAAAAAACAACAAAAAAAACAGCACTGGTTTTAAAATAGACTGAGCGACGCTTCTGCTGAAGAGGTGGCTGGATTTAGTAAACATCTGTTTATCAATAAAGGCAGGTATGTTTGATCGGTACAGATAGATTATCTATCTATCTATCTATCTATCTATCTATCTATTGATCTATCTGTCTGTCTGCCTGTCTTCTGTCTGTCTGTCTTCTATCTATCTATCTATCTATCTATCTATCTATCTATCTATCTATCTATCTATCTATGTCTATATGTCTGTCTGTCTGTCTGTCATCTATCTATCTATCCATCTATCTGTCTGTCTGTCTGTCTGTCTGTATGTCTGTCTGTATGTCTCTGTCTGTCTGTCTATCTGTCAGTCTGTCTGTCGTCTGTCTATATATCTATCTATCTATCTATCTGTCTATCTGTCTATCTATCCTGTAATATAAATGGAGGATAAAATGTACTAGGTGACGAGTGTACATTACTGTATATAAGGTGTGTATATTTTGTTATTAATATAGAGGGTATTTGGAGTTTTTCATTCGATAGTTATTTATGCTCGTTTCGTTGATTTATTTTACTCTCCATACAAGTCGTTAAGACGGAGTATATTTAAGTGTAATGCAGTACCATGGATTAAAATCATTTCTTGTGTGTGTGTGTGTGTGTGTGTGTGTGTCTAAAACATCATCCTTGTTTCAGTTGACATGGCCTAGATAAAGCAGCGTCTGACCCGCATATAATTCCAATCAATAAAGTTCCGGTGCTGCTGCCGGGTTTTGTGCTGAGCTCGGCACTCCGTGTGCGCTAGCCTGAGCCAGGGTTTGGCCTCGGGCCCGTTCCACATTCTGCACCATGCTGGGAAAGTCGCTCACTCTCTTGGTGTGTTCCTGTAGAATGCATAATCATAAACGCAAGCGAATAATGACAGATCTCTCACGCAGTCCGTTTTACGCCCGTATTGCTTCTGATCCTAATCTTTTCTCTCCTCTCTCTCTCGTTCAGCCACAATCAGAGAACCACGGCATTCCGCCATCCTGTAACGGGTCAGATATCTCTGGAGAACACGGATTTCATCGTGCAGGAACTGTGAGTGTCTCGTCTTTCACACGTCTCTGTTTCACTCGTCTGAACGCTTGCTGTGTTTGTGACGTCACAATGTGAAGTGCGTTAATTCTGTATAAAAGCATAATGCAGAGATGATTTATTTCTCTGATACTGCAGGAATTTGTTGACAAACGTTTAACTATGTATATTAAATATACATTTAAATAATCAGTCTATAGGTTGTTTTATCCTATCTATCTATCTATCTATCTATCTATCTATCTATCTATCTATCTATATGTCTGTCTGTCTGTATGTCTCCATCTGTCTGTCTGTCTGTCTGTCTGTCTGTCTGTCTATCTATATGTCTGTCTGTATGTCTCCATCTGTCTGTCTGTCTGTATCTGTCTGTCTGTCTGTCTCTGTCTGTCTATCTATCTATCTATCTATCTATCTATCTATCTATCTATCTATCTATCTATCTATCTATCTATCTAAATATGTATATTAAATATACATTTAAATAATCAGTCTATAGGTTGTTTTATCCTATCTATCTATCTATCTATCTATCTATCTATCTATCTATCTATCTATCTATCTATCTATCTATCTATCTATCTATCTATCTATCTATCTATCTATCTATCTATCTATCTATCTATCTATCTATCTATCTATCTATCTATCTATCTATCTATGTAAATGGATAATTATCTAATCTAAAATTATAATCCTGATCTGATTTATTTCTCTGATATTACAGAACTTTTTGACAAATATTGCAATTTTTACATTTAATAACCAGTTTTTTTTTTTAAATGTTGTTTGTCCGACACTCGAAACTCCATCCATAACATGATAAAACATTGGTTATATATGTTGTTTTTATTTACTCTGTATAGTATTAGTGAACAAAGCTGTTCCTATTGGAATGACAGCATATGTACAGTATATGAACAAGCACAATAATATAAACCTGCTACGACAGTCACAGCTGCTCGTATAGAAAATAAATCTTTTGGCCAATCACAATCCAGATTTCAACAGTGGTGGAAGTATGGAATCGTAGACACCTCGCTGCGTCCAATTCATTTTTGCTGCGTCCAAGACTTTTTCCTTTTTTTTTTTAAATTTACTTCCACACTCAAGGCTTTTAATATGTTCCTATAAAATTTACTGTTTGCTGTAGCATTATCATGGGAAATGGATTTATGGAAAGGAGCCAGGGTTCGCGCTCACACGCCTCGGTTTCAGTGTTCGGCTTTTTAGCGGCAGTAAATCAGCTCGGAAACTCCACACTTAATGACCCTAATGGCTATTACTTCTCGTCTCTTCTTTCTGGGATTATTTCCTCACCAGTGCAGTGTGTCTTTCAGTTGGAAGAGGTGAATTAGAAAAATGTTGACGTTTTGCTTCAGTAAAAATTTGATGGTGGGGGGGGGCATGTGCAAGCTGCATAATACATTAATTCATTCATTCATCTTCTACAGCTATATCCGATCTTCCCTCGGGTCACGGGGAGTCTGTCCCTATCTCAGGCGTCTATGGGCATTAAGGCAAGATACAACCTGGATGGAATGCCAACCCATCACAGGGCACACACACTCACATTCACACACACATTCATACACTAGGGACAATTTTCCAAGGTGCCAATCAACCTACCGTGCATGTTTTTGGACCGGGAGGAAACCAGAGAACCCGGAGAAAAAACCCCTGAGGCACGGGGAGAACATGCAAACTACACACACACATGGCCGAGACGGGAATCGAACCCGGACCCTGGATGTGTGAGGCGAACGTGCTAACCACTAAGCCACCGTGCCCCTTGCATAATACATATAAAGATAAATCATTTTTGACGTACACTGTGGACGAATGTGTATAACGTTGTTTTTGCATTAATAAATATATAACTGTAGGTGTGGTGTGTGTGTGTGTGTACACAAGTCGTTTAAAAACACAAAAATGATAAGAAAATTACTCCATTCTAAAATAGAAATAGAACCGAAGGTCAGATAAAATGTTAATTATTCGATTTAATGAAAAAAATAATGACAAAATAAAGATATTTACGGGTCCAAATTGAAAAGAAAAAGTTTGAAATGCTAAAAGAATTTGTTGAACATTAGCTGGGTTTGTGATGTGTAGATGTTGAATAGGAAGTGTTAAACACGCTGCGTCACAGGGCGGAGTAACGCGTCTGCCTGCTCTAATCTTTGTTGTATTGTTTTGCGTAACGTATTCGGAACAAAGCGCTTTTTGCCGTCTTCTCCGTACTGTACACGAGCTTCCTGTGGCTCACGACACGCCAGGGCTTTAGTGATTGACAGAAGATCAGGGCGATCCCGCCTCTCAGCCATGTACACTCAAAACATCTTACACTCCGACCCGGGACAGTGTGACCTCATAACGAGGCAGAATTTACATTCTTTTATTTGTGTTTGTGTTTTTTTACTTAATTTGTGTTTGTGTTTTTTTATTTCACCTTTGCATATGTCCATGGATATCTATCTATCTATCTATCTATCTATCTATCTATCTATCTATCTATCTATCTATCTATCTATCTATCTATCTATCTATCTATCTATCTATCTATCTATCTATCTGTCTGTCTGTCTGTCTCTCTGTCTGTCTCTCTGTCTATCTATCTATTTATTTGTCTGTCTGTCTGTCTCTATCTATCTACCTGTCTGTCTGTCTGTGTTATCTGTCTGTCTGCTGTCTGTCTCTCTCTCTCTAGCTATCTATCTGTCTGTCTGTCTGTGTAGCTGTTTGTCTATCTGTCTTTCTCTCTGTCTGTCTGTCTGTGTATCTATCTGTCTGTCTGTCTTTGTTATCTATCTGTCTGTCTGTCTGTCTATCTATCTGTCTGTCTGTCTGTCTGTCGGTCCATCTGTCTATCTGCTATGTCTGTCTGTCTGTTGTTCTATCTGTCTGTCTGTCTGTCTATCCATCCATCCATCCAGTAATATAAATGTAGGATAAAATGTGCTGGGTGAAGAGTAGGGATTGTATAAGGTGTATAAAATGTATCAACATTTTCTTTATTAATAGAGAGGGAATTTAATTCGGTTTTTATTGGAGTTTTCTTTTTTTTTATGTCAACAATAAACAGGTTTCTTGTGTTCGCCTGCGTTTTTTTATTTATGCGTTATTATTTTGTGCAACATCTGGCTTAAAATCACTGTGCAGAACATCTTCAGGTTCCTACTGTAACTTTTACACCTTGTTTAGTGCTTTAGTCACTTCTGCCCTTCTGCCATGCTGCTGCTCTGCGTTTCACTTCTTCCACTTTTACTTATTTTACTGTTTTACCAGAAAGTTTGGATTCCACCACAGTCGTATAGTTTCTCTGAGTGTTTAATAAATCACACACACCCACAAACGCCTGGCTATTTGAGACTTTAGTGAATCTGGATATCCCGAATCCCAAATGGAGAGTTTCAGAGGAGGCCGTGAACATTCTCGCTTCCTATTATTAACAGATTTAAAACTTCATTATAAGATGCTCATTTTTCACTCAGACAGACGACATTCCTCCCGAAAACCTGATTGATGCGTCTCGTTTGAGGAAGGTGTGACCTGCGTCACCGCACCCGCACCCGGGCCAGATCACGGCTCTGTGCTATATAGAAGTGAGCTCAGAGCTAGAGAGGACGTGTTACACTGCCACAGAGAGAAGTCCCGCAGTGAGGGGGTTTAATTACAGCGGTCACTAATACACATTAATACACACTCCTTTCTTCAGGTGTATAAGAGAGACATTAAATTCTCTGATTTCTGGCATGGCCATTTTTTGCATGGCATTTCTCTGCTATGAAATGGACTTTACGGAAAATAAATCCGCCTGCGTGCCGGTGGAAACGCCCCAATCCGTATCAGCCTTCCTGACACTCGGGGTGTGTGCGTGTGTGTGTGCGTGTGTGTGCGTGTGCGTGTGTGTGTGTGTGTGTGTGTGCGTGTGTGCGCGTGTGTGCGTGTGGCGTGTGTGTGCGTGTGTGTGTGTGTGTGTGGGGGGGGGTGGATTGGGGTCTGGTGATGGACACCTGATGTGGATGTTTTTTAATGTCTGTTTAAGTATTTATTGGTTTTTTTGTCCTCACAAAGGCATGCGTATGACACACACACACACACACACACACACACACACACACACACACACACACACACACACACACACCCACAGTGTGGGAGTGGTTTAGCCACAAGTATATCAAATTCCACTGAAAAGTAGATAAAGTCCTGAGTAAATCCTGTCCTGTGTCCATGGATAAGGACACAGAACACAAGATTGCATTTTTTTTTTTTATGTTCGTCACAGATATAAACTAAGAGACAAATACGTTTTTATTTATTGATATTTATATATATATATATATATATATATATATATATATATATATATATATAGATATATATATATATAATGCAGATTCACTTTAAAAAGCTAATTAAAAAAAGGTAGTTTTATTTTATTAATGCAGAATATATCTATCTATCTATCTGTCTGTCTGTCTATCGGTCTATCGATCTATATGTCTATCTATATGTCTATCTACTATGTCTGTCTGTTTGTCCATCCATCCATCCATCCATCCTGTAATATAAATGTAGGATAAAATGTGCTGGGTGAAGTGTAGGGATTGTATAAAATGTGTCAACATTTTCTTTATTAATAGAGAGGGAATTTAATTAGATTTTTATTGGAGTTTTCTTTTTTTATGTCATTTTTCACATTGTTTTCATCGTGTTGACGAATGAACGAATCCCGGACAAGAAAAGAACAAAAAAAAAGAAACGAACGAATGAAACGAGTGTCCTTCCCAGATCATTTCAGCATCGACCTTTCCGTCATATATGTAATATAAAAAAGGCCATAAATGTGTTTTATTAACAAAAAACACGCAGCAATGCGCATCCACTCACACAGGTACTCACTATCATACTTTATATTACCTTATAAACGTGTCACCAGTTTACATGGAAAAAGCAACCAAAACTTTATAAGTACAACTTTATTTGTACTTTATAATTCTCTGTAAATATGGAAATCTGCCCAATTTCGTGAATGCAATTTCATGCTGTATAAAGGATTGACTCAGAAACATGTGACTGAATTTATAGTGTATTTCAAAATCAGGTAATCTTTAAACGGATTAAATATGACGAAATCATTGGTTTTATCATCTTCATCTTTTTTTTACATCTTTTTCTGAGTGTTAAAATCTTTATAGCGCTTTAAAACTGCCATGTGAGGTGGTTGTAGCCCAGTGGTTAAGGTGTTGGGCTCTGGACCGGAAGATCAACAGGTTCAAACCCCACCACCACCAAGCTGCCACTAGTGGGCCCTTGAGAAAGGCCCTTAACCCTCAATTGCTCAGTTGTAAGTCGCACTGTATAATGGCGTCTGCCAAAAGCTGGGGGGGGGGGGGGGGGAAGATGTATTTTCTTATTTACATTATTACTATCGACTGCAGCAGTTAGGGGGTTGACACATTGAATCGTCCGCCTGCCTCTTTCAAACCACACACCTCACCACCGTCCATAAACCTCCTCCTTGGCCTCTTTTCCTCCTCTCTCTCTCTCTCTCTCTCTCTCTCTCTCTCTCTCTCTCTCTCTCTCACTGTGTCTCCAAAAGCCCATCTAATGAACTCATTTCTAATCCTGTCCATCCTCATCACCCGGAATGTAAATCACAGAATCTTCATATCCTGCGCCACCATTTTAAATATAAAAGAAACATTTCAATACCCAGCCTAGATTTTTTTTTCTGTTTTATTTATAACATAGCTTTAGCTGTGATTTAAATAGAATATAATCTACAAATATTACTAATATTAAGGTATCTCCTATGATTTACTTCTATAAACAGCAGGGTTTATTTATTTTTTACATAATTTTACCTTTTTTTTTTGACCTATTTTTTTTCCTTCGTGTTTTTGTGCACACGTGTGCGGCAGTACTGTATGATTGTACGTCTGCCATCATCAACGCACCCAAATTACACCCCTGTGTGCGCGTAGGATCTAATCATCTGTCTCGGATCTAATCAGTCTCTCAGCCTGCTTTTGAAATACGCCCATGTCCTTTTTTTTTTTGTTGTTGAAAAGCAGGCACAGGTAAACAAATGGAGGGAAAAAAAACTTGGATAGAATGCAGAAAAACGAGGGAGAGATTTGTGAGAGAGAGGAAGTTCAGGACGGTGAGGAGATCCACCTCTGAGCTTCCTGATGTTGTGATGTTTTGTCTCTGGACTCGGGGCTCGGCTGACATGTTCCACAGGAAGAACCATTAATCCTGACCTCTAATGTGGAGGCAGAACAATGAAGGGTGTGTGTGTGTGTGTGTGTGTGTGTGTGAGAGAGGAGTTTATCTCAGTCACTGTCTCGTTTCATAACCGTACAGCACTTGGAAAATGACAGCATCAGCTCATTGTGGGGTTTTGAAATCTGCTTAATCGGGTGAGTTCCAGCTGTTCATGCTCGGTCACACTTTAACCCCAAGAACAAATCTTCAAATTTGACACCAGCTACATCTTTTAGGAATTGTTTGACTTTTGGGCGCCTTTCAATTTCAAGCTGTATAAAAGATTGACTCAGAAACATGCGACTGAGTTTCAAAAAGCTTAAACGGCTAAAACATGACAAATTCATTGTTCGGTTTTTTTTTATCGTCTTCACAGTTTTTCATTATTTTTTCAGTGTGTTAAAAACGTTATAGCGCTTTAAAACTGCCATGTGTAAAATGTTGAGTTGGTGAAATGTCGCCATCTCTGGTGGAAATGCGCTATTGTTATATAACTAATTATAGTACCCAATACAATTCTAAGGGTCGTGAACTCCCGATTATTACATTGTGAATACAATTCACTTAGTATTCACTATGTAATAATCGAGAGTTCACGACTCTTAGAGATGATATTATTGTTATTATTCCTTGTTATCGTTGCTGCTCGTGAATTTTCTGAATTTCCGTTGATGTAAAGCTCATTAAGGCAATGGAAATTGTAGAATTTGGAAATGTAACACGGGTTCGATTAGCATTTCAATTATCAATATGTGCTTTGAAATATGGCCATTATATATAAACACATTTCTGCGTGTATCTTTATCACTAGATTCATGTATTTTGTTGTTTGTAATGCCTAGACAACTAGCTACCACCAAGGGTTGTCAATAGATCAAAATATTTAATCGAGATTAATCGTGTAATTGCCTCAATTTAACTAGTAATTAATAGCATATTAATTGCACATTTAATCTCATTTTCTATGTACCACAAATGAACACCTTTCATATTTCTAATACTCTTAATAACTGTAACAAATGTTAGAATTATATACATTGCTCTCTAATAAAATTTTTTATTAATTAATATTTATTTTACTCTGGAAATAATTTTTTAAATATTCATTTCTGGTTACTTTGAATGTACATTTTTTAGTGGTTGTTTTAAGTGTAAAATATGGGACGTGGCTCCTTTAAGAATTCTGTCCCGGTTGCTTTCCATATAAACTGATAGTGTGTAGCTGTTGTGAATGTGCAGCTAACAGGCGTAATTCGGGGGAAATTTAGGAATCGCGAGTGGATGCGCGTTGCTGCGCGTTTTTTTATTAATAATATATCTATAATCAATAGTTTTTAATAAACATTAGTTCATGTCGGTATAACATAATATTAGCAATAGGTACTGTTTTTTTTTTTTTTTTTTTTTACAAATAATGTTACATTGTGTCTTTTACCTAAACAGATAAATTTTAATCTGTGATGTTAGAATCTTAGACGGAGTATAAAAACAATAATAATCGCATAATAATCGCTTAATATGTACATAATAATCGCATAATAATTGCTAGTTAAATCGCTAGTTAGTCTAGTTAATTTTCTTAGCAGTTGAAAAATGAGACCTTGTTGCAGACTGGAGCGTTTAACGTTCCCAGTGAAACTACTAAATGTCGTAGAGAATTCATGATTTTTTTTCTCATGCAAATCCTTTTTTCTGTACACAGTTTTTGCACTGCATTTAAATGCATGGAAATAGCATAGTGTAATAAGTGTCAGAGGTGTGTAAAGCGCAAACTATTGTGTGTGTATATGTATATATATATATATATATATATATATATATATATATATATATATATATATATATATATATATGTGCGTGACACATTTGTATGTAGATAACTGGCTTCGGCTATACACACACACACACACACACTCTGACACACTGCTGGGACATTCTGAGTAATCGTGATTCAGAGATATCGCACTTACTTCACACTCTCAGCAAAACAAAACTAGCTATAACAAACTAAAAGTATGACAAACACCAAAATAGTCATCTCCGGGAATAAGATCCAGGGGTGTGTGTTAGACTGCTGCTGTTTTTAAAGCGTTTGAAGTGACCCAGGGCGTGACCTCTGGGGTGGCACGTTCCCAGAATGCCGCTCGTAGCCAAACACATCTAACACGAGGCTCAGTTTCAGGATCCTGAAATAACTCGGGAAAATGGCATCGGCTCATAAACACTTTGGTGTACGTTCCAATACGGACATGTTTCTGTACACTAGGGGTCACCAGCCTTTCTGAAACTGTGAGCTACTTCATGGATACAAAGGTCATACAAATCGAACCACCTACCCTGGAGGTGTGAGGCGAACGTGCTAACCGCTAAGAAGCCACCTCGCCTCTTAATAATAATAATAATAATAATAATAATAATAATAATAATAATAATATTAATAATACTTTGATTTGTATAGCTCCTTCCCCCAAGGTCGGTAACCCTTCACAATAACAGCACAATCTAAACAGTACAAACATTCATGGACAACAGACATTTGTCAAGCGCTAAACATGTGCTTGCAGTTGTACAGTGTAGCAGTAATAACAACAAATCTTATATTCAGGCTTCTGTGTCGTGTAATTCTATCAATAAAATCAATAAATATCAATAGTTATGTCAATTCAGAGGGGGCACGGTGGTTTAGTGGTTAGCACGTTCGCCTCACACCGCCAGGGTCCGGGTTCGATTCCCGTCTCAGCCATGTGTGTGTGGAGTTTGCATGTTCTCCCCGTGCCTCAGGGTTTTTTTCTCCGTGTTATCCGGTTTCCTCCTGGTCCAAAAACATGCATGGTAGGTTGATTGGCACCTTGGAAAATTGTTCCTAGTGTATGAATGTGTGTGTGAATGTTTGAATGTGTGAGTGTGTGTTTGTCCTGCGATGGGTTGACGCCATCCAGGGTGGATTCCATCCAGGGTGTATCCTGCCTTAATGCCCATAGACGCCTGAGATAGGCACAGACTCCCCGTGACCCGAGGGAAGATCGGATATAGCCGTAGAAGATGAAATGAATATTCTATTCTATACAATAAACAGCCAATATACAGGGTTTCATTCATTACATATTATAAAAACTGTTTTTACAGAGTGGAGTTTAAAGTTAGAATATCATCAAAATGTAATATCACTACATAAAAAGGTAGACAGGCTTCACTGCAGAGAGAATGACCTTCAACTGTCTGTGCTAATGTAAAAATGTGTGTGTGTTTGTGTGTTGTTTTTACAGAGGGAATTCTCACATGTCGAAAGCGGCGTCAGAGCCGAGACCCCCCAGCATGGTCAGCGAGTCCTCTGTCGCCGTCACCCCGTCCGTCGTGGACGCTCCCTCGGGACTCAAGGTCAGGACTCTACAGTATAATGGTCATGAGCTCGGTCAGAGGTTACGGTCGGATTGTGGCTTTGTTTCATGCTTGTTAAAGGAAAACAGTCGGCGGCGGTGTGGATTTAGTCACCAGGCTTTCTCGGTTATAAGAATAAAACAGGCTTTATATGTCACTTACATATTACAGAACAGTGAAATTCTTACTTTACATATCCCAGAAGCAGGGGTCAGAGCACAAGGTCAGCTACAATGCAGCTCCCTGGAGGGTTAAGGACATTGTTCAAGGACCCAAGAGTGGCAGCTTGGCAATACCCGGGGGGACTAAAACCCATGTGCAGGTTTTCAGATATTGTATCATAAACACATTCAGCAATAATGAAATTAAATAATGTGAATATATAGAGTATGAAATTGATTTCATAATTTAGTTTTGGCAATTTTTATGTGGCGTTACTGAATGACCAAGACGTAATCTTTTTTCCAGTGCAGGAAGGAAAAAGTCGTTTTGCAAAAGAAAGCAAAAACATCGAAAGCAGATTCAACCTTCCGTAACAGCCATTAATGTTATACGTGCAGCGAGGGCCATGACGGTGTAAATGTCACACCTGAGCAGCTAAAAAACATCACAATTTGACACAATTTGAAACTCAAAATGCTTCAGAAAACGTTACTGTTTATAATTTGCATATAAAATGAAACTATAAAATATTAGAAACATGGCACGGTGGCTTAGTGGTTAACACGTTCTCATCACACCACCAGGGTCCGGTTTTGATTCCCGCCTCCTCCATGTGTGTGTGGAGTTTGCATGTTCTCCCCGTACCTCAGGGGTTTTTTCTGTGGGTTCTCCGGTTTCCCCCGGTCTAAAAACATGCACGGTAGGTTGATTGGCACCTTGGAAAAATTGTCCCTAGTGTGTGAATGTGTGTGAGTGTGTGCTCCCTGCAATAGGTTGGCATTCCATCCAGGGTGTATCCTGCCTTAATGCCCATAGACGCCTGAGATAGGCACATACTCCCCGTGACCCGAGGGAAGATCAGATAAAGCGGTAGAAGATGAATGAATGAATATTAGAAATATCATATAAATGAATACATTCTTTAATTTCTATAAAGGTTTTAGAGAAATTGCTGGGATATTGAAGGAATAACATATTTATAGATATTTAGGTTTTGTGGGAAAATGATCAGCCGTGTGATTTCGAACACTAATTATAAAATGTAACACATTTAAACTTATAATAAAATGTAGAAAAAGGTTTAAAATCTCCTTTATGTTTCTGGAAAATTGTTCCAGGAACTTAAAATGTTCCTGATAACACACATATAGTCTGATGCACATTGGCTTTGATCCTGGATTCTGGACTTGTGTGTGTGTGTGTGTGTGTGTGTGTGTGTGTGTGTGTGTTAGGGGCAGGTGTTCACCTGATTCTCACTCTCTGGAAGCTTATTTGGGTTCGAGCTCTCACCAGTAGGTTTGATCCACTGCCAGTCCATATAACAGCTGTAGAAGAGCCAGACCCCTTGGAGACTCCCACATTTGGATTTGGCTGGCCTTCTTGTTCTCGCAGGATAAATACGACGCCGATAAATCACGGAGTTAACGTTCACGCTCCACTGGCAGCAGCATCATCATCCGTCTTTACCTGCCGTGCTCGTCTTCGCGCAAGCTTTCGTTCATAAATTCACCGCTCGTTTAATGTCCCGTGTAGAAATGCTTTAATTGCCGAACGACAAAACAAGACACAGATTTCATCCTTTTTTTAGGGCCCAAGCACTATTGTGAACAGCGCCCTCTTGTTTAACTTCGGTTTATTTATTTATTTATACATGCTTAACATGCTTAAAAAGTCATGTAACTCAGCAGCCAGGTGGGAATCTGCAGCCATTCGGACTTCAGTGAGGCTAAGCCCTGGGTGTGGCACCCGCCTGTTACAGCGCCCCCTGGGGCGTTTAGCTGTATAGCTCTTACACACTTGGACATATAACTATAAAACACTTTTTTATTTTTTTTTTATTTTTAGAATTTCATACTCACACGAACATGGCGATAAAAGGCAGTTAGGTGAATATTTCCAAGCAATAATGCACTTTCAGGAAAATCACTGAAAACACCAAAATAGCAGCAAAAACAATGTGAAAATGCACTTTTCTTTTTTATTTCCAATACTTTTGCTAAACTTGAGAGTGATATCCGATTATAGAATTCACCTTGAACTCATGAACTCATGAATTTTCCTGACTCATATTTGGATTTGGTGTAATTTCCACAACGAAACGCTTCCAAATCTAATTTTTATATATTATATATTTTATATATTTCATCTTAAATTATATGGGGCATAAACCCAATCTGAATAGCAGCAATAATGTGAATACAAAAAGTACCAAATTTCATGTGGTATTACTGAATGACCAAGCAGATTTAATCTTTTTTTTCCAGTGCAATCTTTTTTTTTCCTCATATCTCGTGTGTGTATATATAATATAGATATATATATATATATATATATATGTGTGTGTGTGTGTGTGTGTGTGTGTGTGTGTGTGTATGTATATATAATATATATATATATATATATATATATATATATATATATATATATATATATATATATATATATACATACACCGTAAATTCTGGACTATAAGCCGCTACTTTTTTCCATAGGTTTTGAACCATGCGGCTAATAATAAGGTGCGGCTATTCTGCAGATTTTTTCCCCAGACCGCTAGGGGCTCTAACCGGAATTAGAATCAAAACTAACACAAAATAAATGCAAAGAAGAAGAATGCGCTAGTTCCTCTTTAGCAGATATAAGTCGGTAGAAGCGGATAGAAGGAGGACAAACTCTATCTTTACAAGGTTAAGGTGACGTGATTTCACACACAGGAGAAATGAAGATAAATACTGTAAATAGCGCTTATTTTCTCTTGGTAGCACATACCTAGTGTCGCGGACACGGACGCTCGATATATGTTTATGCCTAACCTTTGTCTGTTCCCGATTCCCGGACTTCCAAGTCCGCCACCGCTCCTGCTCTCCGGTACTCCCGGTACCACGGCGCGCAGAGAGCGCAAGGCTCCCTAGCCTGTCTGGCCGCTCCGTATGAGCGGCGTCTCCTGAGTTCTTTATTCTAATAAATCCTGTTTTGTATGAATTCCGGATCTCCGCGTCTCTGTGCAGCGTCCACCGTTACACCGTGTTAAAATACAGGTTAGGAAAGGATCTATTTAGGTACATACATGTACATTTACCAATTCAAAAGCGGATGCGGCTTGTATGCAGGTGCGGCTTATTTATGATTTTTTGGGGTTTTGGTTTTTTTTTTAAATAGAGCGGATGCGGCTTATATGCAGGTGCGCTTTATAGTCCAGAATTTACGGTATACACACACATACATGTGTGTGTGTGTTGTGTGTGTGTGTGTGTGTGTGTGTATATGATATATTATATATATATATATATATATATATATATATATATATATATATATATATAATCATGATCGCTGCAAAAGAAAGCAAAACTATCTAAAGCAGATTCAACCTTCCAGAACAGCCATTAAAGTTATACATATTCGATATTTGGATTTGGTGTACGTTCGTCAACGAATCATTCTCCAAACGTACTGCTAAAATTAGCAACTCATTACAGCGAGCTGAAAGATAGTCGATACGCTGCATGTTTAACAAATTGATTGTTTAAAGAATGCAACAGAAAATTGCCTGCTATTTGCACTGTGTGTGTGTGTGTGTGTGTGTGTGTGTGTGTGTGTGTGTGTGTGTGTGTGTGTGTGTGTGTGTGTGTGTTTTGATGTGTTCACTCGTTGTTCTGAAGCCCTGCGGATGCATGGCAGAGTTTATAATAAATCGATGTCGGACCACTGACAGTTTGGCAGTTTTTATTACATTTATTCTGCATGCATCAGCAGCCTTTGTGTTATTAACCTGAAAAGATCTACACAGTATTTTATTTTATTTTTTTTACAAAAGTTTGTTGACATCTGCTCGTAATATTTGTACACTGCGAAAAAATGCCCTCCTTGAAACAAACAAGATTCACTTATATCTAGTTAAAATGGACTAAAATAAAGCAAAAAAAGTGCCAATAATAAATAATAAAATTAATAATAAATACATCTAGAGGCACGGTGGCTTAGTGGGTTAGCACGTTTGCCTCACACCTCCAGGGTCCGGGTTCGATTCCCATCTTGGCCATGTGTATGTGGAGTTTGTATGTTCTCCCCGTGCCTCAGGTGGTTTTTCTCCGGGTTCTCCGGTTTCCTCCCCGGTCCAAAAACATGCACGGTAGATTGATTGGCACCTTGGAAAATTATCCCTAGTGTATGAATGTGTGTGTGTGAGTGTGTGCGTCCTGTGATGGGTTGGCATTCCATCCTGGGTGTATCCTGCCTTAATAGATGCCTGAGATAGGCACAGACTCCCCATGACCCGAGGGAAGATCGGATATAGAGGTAGAAGATGAATGAATGAATGAATGATTGAATAAATACATCTTCGTGGCAGCTTGGTAGTGGTGAGTTTTGAACCTGGTCCAGAGGTCGTTGCCTTAACGGGCGCTAACGAGCCACGAACACGTTGGGACTTTTTTTTAAGATTCTTGATATAAGAATTCAGTCTTAAAATTAGCACAACATTGTATTTGAACATTCACTTTATACTTACACTTTATTCTTGTCACTTGTTTGTAGTGAAATTGTGCTTAAAATGTACACATTTACGTGCCGAGACGGAACAAAAGTACAATTTACAACCTAATGTGCAATGTGAGTTTATAAGACTTTATAAGACTATATATTTTTTATCTTTCACGGTAAAAAAAACAAGACATATTTTTTTAGAAGTAAGCTTTTATTTCTAAGATTTCAGTTTTTTCAATATGGTGCTCATTCAGGCACAAGGGTGTCAGTAAAGCAGGTACTGATGCAGGGTGTGGTGACCTGGGCACAGACAGAATTCCTTTTTCTCCTAAATAGTGTCCAGGTGTCCAATTGGGATTTGTTCAGAGCTCCATAACAGCCCTCTCAAGATCTTTCACTCCAACCCAAGATCATCTTAGTGCTGACATATTATGAATTTCTCTAAAATTGTGTGCATCCGTTTTTTTGTAGTCGTTTGTAATAGTTTACGGGATGAACTTTTCCATATGCTGTTTATAAGTGTCTTTTTTTTTTCTTTTTAGCCCTTAAAATCCAGTGGAAGAATGCACAGCTTTGGAAAAAGAGATCATGCTATCAAGAGAAACCCAAACATCCCTGTAGTTGTAAGAGGATGGCTCTACAAACAGGTGAGTGAGTGTGTGTGTGTGTGTGTGTGTGTGTGTGTGTGTGATAAACAGTCTATGGAGAAGTGCCTGAAAATAACATGCATTTCATTGGTTTTTCACAATGAATATGCAGCTCGATGGCAAATTAGTGGGAGGAGTCTATGCAGATTTTTCTATTTATGGTCTGTAAGATGACGTGGCGTTAAAAATGATCCAACAGAAATTCAGTTGTATAACACTGTGCCATCGTAAAACACAATATATATATATATATATATATATATATATATATGTATATATATGTGTATTAAAAAGAGAACTTCTACTCCTCTACAGAGAGGCTACAGGAACCTACAGAGTGAATAATGTGTTATACAGATAACGAGTGAATAATGTGTTATGAAATCGCAGAATGACTGTGTGGGTTTGTACCGTGTAATAGTTAACACACTGTATTCTCTCAAGCCGAGAGAATGAGCTGGAATCCCGGTGCACAGGGGATGTTTTTCTTTTCCGTCCACAATTAAATTTTCAAGGCCAATATTCATACAAACATAGCATTAATCCAGTTGTTTCCCCCCCCCCCTCACTGTAAACTGGAATTCTGTGACTAATTCCAGGTGTTTATGATGAAGGAGAACTGTTTGCTTTGCAGGACAGCTCGGGAATGCGGCTGTGGAAGAGGAAGTGGTTTGTGTTGTCAGATTACTGCCTGTTTTACTATAAAGGTGAGTTTTAAACACCGCCATAGTTTACTGTCGTTAATTTAAAAAAAAAAAAAACACTTGCTGTTTAGGGGCGACAAATCTCGTCAAATCCCCGCAGAAGTTCAAACTAAGGGCACGCGAATAGATTTCTTTAAAGACAACAATTTGTTACGTTGAAATAATCAGTTAATACATTTTCATAACCGTTCTCCTATTTTTCCGTATTGAGTCACGATGTTTTAATTGGTACACGAACACGAATGTCTGACACACACTGATTAGAGGGATTTCTCAGGAATCTCATTGACTTGTAATGAGCACTGTATTTGGAGCTTGAAGCGTAATTATGCCTGCATGTCGAGAATTCCAAATCTAAAACAAACTTTACCCTGGTTTACTAATTATAGACTAAAAACTCCTGATAGTCACTTCCTGTTTGCGGGTTTCTATGCCTCCTCCTCCTCCTCCTCCTCAGGATGAAACTGAGATCATTTCGGGTGATGTTTACATTGAGCCAAATGAGACACATCAGGATCTTGCTAATGAGATCTGCAGAACCATGTGGAGAACGTCTGCTTTGACATCTGTCCCGGAATTGCATTCTTTTCTTTCTTCTCTTTTGACTATTTTGGGGGAACGAGGGGAAAGTTTATTATCGGATTTATTTTTAGCCCTTCTTGTTTTATTTGAGTTATTCCTCTGCTCTTTGTATCGTGTCGTATCTACAGACAGCCGAGAGGAGACCGTTTTGGGGAGCATCCCGCTCCCGAGCTACGTCATTTCCCCGGTGGAGCCCGAAGACCACATTAGCCGCAAGTTTGCCTTTAAGGTAAGATGCTCGTTCAGTCTGGTTTGGGAAATTTCCAGTCTATTCTTTGTCGCCGTTTTTTTGTTTTTTGAAGAAATGTTCAGATTGTTGCAGATCAGATCGGTACATCGGGTCGAGGTCAGCGCTTCGTATTTCACTTATTGACTTCCTGTGCGAATTTTATTCGGAGGATATAAAGCAGCTTCCTCTGCGGTCGTAGGTGTCTGGCTGTCTTATTTATTTATTTATTTATTTTTCTGAATTAGATTTTTTTATTTGCGTAATTTTTTTCTACTTGATTTGGTTTTGCTTTGCTATATTATAATTATAAAAGCAAACAAATCATAAAAATGATTCTTTCACCCTGATAAACAAACAAAACAGTTACGTACGTGTAGAAATCGCAACTAGTCTGTCCACAGTGCCACAGCTGATATGAGGTATTTTCATTTGTTTAAAAGTTTCCACTGTTAGAATTGGTTTTCAAGTAAAGAAATCAAAATGTTTAAAATGTAGTCTGAAGCGTGTAGGGCCAAACACAAAAATATACCGTGCACTAAATAAAACAGGGCTAAATTATTAAATCGTATCCTTTAATTTTATATCATTTATTTACTGAATATTAGCAAAACACAATAATGGCTGTATTGGAGTCTTTTTAGATACCAAAAACTTTTTACACGGTGGCTAGAACATTCGCCTCACACCGCCAGGGCCCGGGTTCGATTGCCGTCTCAGCCATGTGTGTGTGGAGTTTGCATGTTCTCCCCGTGCCTCAGGGAGCTTTTCTCCGGTTTCCTCCCGGTCCAAAAACATGCACATTTGATTGACAGCTTGGAAAATTGTCCCTATTATATGAATGTGTGTGTGTGTGTGTGTGTGTCCTGTGATGGGTTGGCATCCCATCCAGGGTGTATCCTGCCTTAATGCCCATAGACGCCTGAGATAGACACAGACTCCCCTTGACCAGA